>OX401924.1:10494079-11094079 GCA_947859195.1 Drymonia ruficornis
CAATAAAGAAATTTGTATTTGATATAAGTAAAAAATTCCATATTAATAAAAACCTATTATTAGGTATATCCTGGTCTATGGGTATATCTAACCCAATAGTAAGGGCCCGTTACAAAATGGTCAGGTACCTTTTATCCTCCTAATAATTTTGATGTTTTGACAGAGATCCTAAGACTCTAAATATTTTTTTATGTATGTATCTAGAGTTAGGTGACAACCCTGAGGAAACCTGATTCCTAGTTATCTTCCTTAACAAGCCCGTGATGGTACCCTGTCCACTACACTGCTAGCTGCTAGTTCACTTCTGATTAGTATTTTAATGAAAACCATCAAACTAAGGATTAATAGTTCGAAAGCTAAATTGCAGACTACCTATACGTGCAAAGAATATAAAGATGACAATTTAAAATTACTAGCAGAGATTCTAAATTCAAATAATAAAGTGAAATAAAAAAGTCTATGATTCAAATACTCGAGGGATCTTTATTGCCAGTTGAAAATATTGTGTTTTTTATTTCTTGTGTACTTATTGTATAATCACTACTTGATTATTGTTAACGTTAGAAGATATAAAACGAGGTGATTAACTGGATTTTATAGGCTATTATAGCCAATAAAAAAATCTTAAAGTGATATCAAAAATTCCATAGATTTATGAATAAACCATTTATTTAAATTAATGGTGAGATTTACCTAATAGTCAGGCCCAATAATAATCGATAGTCCATTTATCAAAACGCTAAAGAAATTTCAATAATTATTCATAAATTCTTTCACGTTATATCATTTATCACTAGTGAGGTGCGCCAACACCGCATGACACCTAATTTACCTCATTCGGAATCAAGGACTATAGTTTCTCACTTTCTAATCAATTTCGCTCATTCTAGCACAAAGGTGAATAAGATGACCTTCGGAACAAAGACATAGAAACCTAATAAACACGTTTCGGTGTAGCCAAAGTACCCTATGATCGTTAATGAACCCAACTTTTTACAAATAAATATATAAAAAAGGTCGCGGCAGGTCGAGATGACATTCGGGTTATGAGCTTTTTGCAGAATAAAATCCGAATCAAAATTAACAACCGTAACGCAACAAAATAATTTAATTTAATAACTTTATGGGCGATTTTAATTGTTTATCGGGTCCTGCCAATTTTGATTCGGATTTTATTCTGCAAAAAGCTCATAACCCGAATGTCATCTCGACCTGTCGCGAACTATACATATTTCGACATAACCTCATTAGTTGATCATCTATAAAAGCCCTTTTACACGTTAGAATACTGTCTAACAGAGAGAGACAGAGATATAAGAAAGTAAGAGACAGTACTGTCAATTTTTTCTCTCAGTTCCGTCTCTTTCTGTAGAGCGGTATTTAAAAATCAGCCTGGTCACTAAACTCATCTTTATTTTCGTATTTTGTTGCAGAAAGCAGTCCTACATTTATTATGTTCACGAATATACACCTTTCACTCAGCGTTCATTGAGCATAATAATTCACTACATTATAATTTATAATGGTCACGTACTGACGGATAATTCACGCGATTTGACAGTTGTTTAAATATGGCGTCGTCGGTGCAGATAAAAAATACTTTGACTTTCACCTGTATTTTTGTTTATTGTTGGATGACAATGGAAAACGTTTGGGTGTATTTTTATCGATAGATAGTTGGCTACGGCCCGCTGAGTTTCTTGCCGGATCTTCTCAGTCGAGGTCGCGTTGTGGTCCGGTGGAAAATTTGCCCCCGTTATCTCTATAGGCAGCAGCCTAAGCCGAGGCCGTGCCCTATGTGGAGCCCTTGAGCCAGCTGCTTCCCCTGCCTGACCGGCTGGAGCGCACGCACTAAAAAAGACAAGCCCGCAGAGTTTCTTGCCGGATCTTCTCAGTCGAGGTCGCGTTTCCGATCCGGCGGTAGAATTTAAGGAAAAAATGTAAAATGACAATTTGTAAGTGCCCCAGTAAGCTTAAACAAAATAAACTTTTAGAATTTTGCGCTTGCAGAGGGCCGGTGAAGTTGTTGGGGCCGCTTTGACCCACAACGTAAAGTAAATCAAAATAAAAAAAATGTCGGGAATACGACCGCTATTAAAAAAAAACATGTTTTAATTAGGTAGTGCTCGAAGTCCATGCTGCATAACTTTGCATAAATTAAATATTAATATTAATTAACACAGGATTTTAATATCGCGTCGATACGCGGAAGTCATCATCGTAATTTTAATAAAATATATCGGTCCACTAGTCGTCTTTAAACCCATAATTTAATATTGATATCTCTACCATTATTATCATCATTCTTTCACACTTTTAATTTAAAAGTAGATTGATTTTAATAAATATACATTTTCAAATTTGCGAAAAGAGGTCACAATATCGGGAAGACCTTGACATTCGTGCATTAGAATGTTAAGTCGAGTGTGAGTCATGCTCTAACATCTCTGAGGTCACTTTTGGAGTTAAAATAAAATAATAGACGATAATTTAACAATTATTGTTTTTAAACCTAAAATTCATATGTATTTTGTCCCATCATATTCCGTACCCACCTCTATTTTCTTCCCAATGTTATCAATTTCTCAAGCCCCAAGTCGCTTAGCCATTGAACTGCCACTGTAGCATTTTGCAATTGTGACCGACTCTCTGATTAGTCGGTTGATTATGAACGACCAATCAAAGCGACTTGGGGGCCAGTTAGTCCACAGAGTCCCAACTAATGGGGTTACCGGCAACCTAACGGGTTACGGAATAGGCAACCATCCCCTATGAATGGTTTTCCTCTGCCCGTAAATTATCATAATCGTCATTATCTAACGAAATCAAATTGCTATCGAGAAAGCATGCTGTCACTCTTATTCTTATATATAAAATCTGTGGTATGAGCGAAACGAAACACGCTAACGATAAAGTTTGTACCTATAGTACGTTTTTTTATACTTGTCCTATTTGGTAAGCAAAGATGGCGTCCAGCGGGGCGATTGCGTAACTTTTTGTCAATTTTTCAATTGGTTTCGTATATAATTGACACAGGATGAACGAAACCAATTGAAACATTGACAAAAAAGTTACGCAATCGCCCCGCTGGACGCCATCTTTGCTTACCAAATAGGACAAGTATAAAAAAACGTAATATACATACTTACCAAAATAAAAAGAAATACCGGCTGTCTATGGTGTGTACCAACGTATTCCCGTTTGCTACCCTTCTGCCAAGGTGAACGTTCAACAAACTCCGTTATAAGTACTATGTAGAGTCTTGTAAGTTTATTGAACAAGGCATGGTGAAACATCGGCGGCCTTGACATTAAAATGCCAACATTCCTTCCACTGGCGGTTCAATCTAGATGAAACGGTCCTTATAGGTACCCTGTATAGTATAAAAACCGGCCAAGTGCGTGTCGGACTCGCACATGAAGGGTTCCGTACTACCATAGAATAAAAAAGTCCAAAATATCAAGTTTCTTGTATGGGGACCCCCTTTATTCTTAAACTTTATTCTATTTTTAGTATTTGTCGTTGTAGGGGCACCAGAATCCGTCATTTGTTCACATTCTGTGAAAATTCCAAGTCTCTACCTATTACCGTCGTGAGATACAGCCCGCTGACAGATAGACGGACAGACAGACGGACAGTGTAGGCTTAGTAATAGGGTCCCGTTGGCACCCTTTGGGTACGGAACCCTAAAAAGTATGAATTGTATTAAGCGTATGAATTGTATTGCCCTAAGCGTAACTTACGTTAATAAAACGTATGTTTTATAGTTATAGGTTTGTTTTATAAGTATTTGTCATCCTCGCCATTAAGCCATCAGTATTTTTCTGTAGGGCGCCTCAAAGACAAGTAGGTATAAAACCGAGGTCTGTTCTCGAATTTCAGTAGCGATAGAAGGCCATAATATCAAGTAAACAAACTTTATAGCGAGACGTCGATAAAGTATTCGCTTCGTTAACAAAAAATGTACACAATTTTTGTACACTTGATACATATTATGATGACGATAGTATTGCCATTAATAAATTCTACTGTCTATGATTGTAATGTTAAGTGACATCGCGCAACAAGTTGAGCAACATATTGAGCTTAAAACTAGTGTCCGACCGAAGATTCGGTTTCGGTTTCGGCCAGTTTCGGCTCAAAAATCTAGTTTCGGCACCAGTTTCGGTTTCGGCAGAAAAACCACCGAACCTTTCGGCCGCGCCGAAACTCTGCGTTCGTGAATTATCGCGCGTCGTCGTTTAGTGTTATTTCTCGCTTTATTGGCCTATATTAAGCATTGAAGTTCTTTCCGTTGAGTTATTCACTCGGATTTATGAATGATGAGAATTAAGTATGTAAAAGAAAGAGTTTATATTATATTATATTTGATTCATACATTCATCATTTATTTATTACTTATGTTACGGTACATTTGTTTTAGATTATTGTTGTTGGATGAGGTTTTAATTTACCCAAACAACTACCAGCTATGATTTAGCTGTGTGACCTTCGGATACATAATTTTTTATTGGTAAAATAATTTCCTGTTGTCCGTAAATTTTTGAGAATCGATCTGAACGTGACATACCTATCTACTTAAGTGGAAAATGAAAACGGGATATTACAATTACGATTGCCACCCTAAATTATAAAAAAAATATGAAAATCTTACAAAAACCCTAAATTACCAACTGAAATTGAAATTTAAAATGATCTCAATTAATGTTAAATTTAGTCTTAAACATGTTGTGATTATAAACGCAATCGAAATACTCAATTAAAGACGACCTTTTTTATAATGTAAGTGTTGATTATTGTCAAATTTTTGTTCCGAGAAGTGTTAACATGATTGTTATTTTGTGTTTATTTTAATCAGAGCAGTAATATAAAAAAAATAGTAATAATAATAATATTATTATTAATATTTATATTTTCACATACTTCAATTATTGTTTTTTATTTCATTTAACACATTCTAATATTTCGAACTGTCAATATAAGTAAGCCAAATTTCAGTAAACAAAAGATTTTTAATTTGTCTGAAGAAGGTTCGGTTTCGGTTTCGGTTTCGGCCGAACCTAAAACAGATGCCGAAGATTCGGTTTCGGTTTCGGCAGAAAATCCTGTTTCGGTCGGACACTACTTAAAACCCACTTATGAAATGAATTCAATGGATTATACCAGATGATATTTCAACGGATGCTAAACAATCAAACAAGTTCATAATATGCATGCGGATTAGCATATTATTATGCATTGTAAAGTACTCTTGTTGGGTACTCTAATTTGTATGGTTTTGGTGGTAAGTAACTAAAAGTCACTGGTTGGTAGTAATTATTTGGTTTATTGTTCAAATGTTAATTAAATACTAAATGGTATGGTTAAATGGTTGGGTAATGGTTAATGGTACTCGCGCACGCGGTGGTTAAACGTGTACTAGTCTATATAAAGTAAAATCGCCTCGCGGTAGCGTGTCGGCAGCAATCCGCTGACAGTACAATAATGTACTCCGTACATATTCCCGGGCGAAAAAAAAATAAGATAATAAAAAATAAGATGAAAATGAGATGATAAGATGAAAAGATGATGATGGTACAAGGTGATAGAACAATGATTATATATTTAACTTAAAGTCTTTCGGAATCCATAGGCATAGCTAGGGTACTCTTAAATTGGTTACGAATACAAGGTGACGTTGCCTTGTCAATACGCGCACTATATTTAGCGTGATCTTCGTCAACGCTGACGTAAACTACTTTTGCCATATCGCTCGAATGCGCGATATCATTATGAGACTGGCTTACACTGACACATCGCACATTATCACTGGTGTCTTTGACGAAATCGCTGCGGAGAGCAGCCGCGGTGGCGCGGCGAGATCGCACGTGGTGCCACAACCACGCCAACCCCACGGCTGCTGCTGCACACATCAACACGTAGATGGCGGCGTAGTGATGTACGTCATGGTTAGAGATTCCCTCTATGATGCCTTCTTGTGACTTCATCTGTCGTATCTGGTCGCCGATCTCTTTAAGATCATCATTGAAAATATTGCTACTATTGATATTGCTGGTATTGGTGGCCTTAGTATTGCCATATTGCGCAGTTGGTATGGAGATATTTATTACGTGGTTTATTGGTGGTATCAGCGGCGTCATGGTATCTGAGCGAATATTCACATTGGAGGTGAAGGATTTGTGTGCTGTTATAGTGAACGTATCGCCTTTGATGAGACAATACTCTTTCAGCTCAATAATACCGGCACCAGTAAATGTTTCAGCCGTTATTGATCGACCGCATATTATTCGCACAGAGCACTGGCCGCAACAAGAGTACAAATAAGTGTTGACCGTACTCAGTTGAGTCCATGTTTGTTTACAAGCGGCGATGCTGGTTTTACACGCCTTGGTTGTTTGATCCTTGGTACACAGAGACTGGTCGGTGTCGTACTGGTACAAGGGGCTGTGCAGCGAGCACAGTTGTGTGGTGGTATCCATGTGTATGCAACTCTGAAGTTCATTTATGGTTAAGGGCCAATACAGATCTTTCTTCAAATTAATAGCTATGTGCGTTGATATCGGGACTAGGGTGACCCAACGATTATCATTCTTTCGCGGGATTGGTATCAATTGGTAAAGATCGTACAAATCTCGACTCACTAGTGGTATCTTGATCTCAAATAAAAGGTACTGACTCGTGACTCTAGCTTTCACTTTGAGTAAATTGTAGATTTTAGACAAATTCTCCTGAATATTATCTATAGGCAAAGACAAATCTGTATCTAGGTATCCAGATATCTTATTGAGTTCCTGTAACAGTTGTTCTGGTTTTAAAAGATGGATATTGAAGTTTCCATAGTAGATATTGGTTATGGTGTCCAGCAACGTGTCCTGGATGTATCTCAAACTGGTCAGTACGCCGTTAGCAACTATAGATGACATTGCAAAATCGGTCATGGTGACGAACCGTTGCAATTGTATTTTTACGTCAGTAGCAGCCTTTTCTAACGACATAAGGTGCTGGTGAAATATCTTATGTTCTTTGTCCATGGTTTGTCCTACTCTTTTCATTAAGTTATACTCCGCCTCTATTATACTGGTTTGGTTTTTCCATAATTTCGCCAATTGGTTTTGGTTGGTTTTAATTAGATTTATCTCTTTCCCGTATTGCTCCGCAAAATCTTCGTCCAAAATTCCGAACAAGCTGTGGGCAATATAGCCTACTCCATTGATAAGTCCGCGACGTCGCCTCGAGTGTGGTATGAAATCCTGACTCATCAACATTTTATTATAATACTCGCACTCGTTATATCCGTGTTGTAGTTGTAATAAGATAACGTCGCAATGCAACTTTACTTCCACATCCGTACATATTTTTTCCAGGTATTTATAGTATTTTCGAAAGAGCTCGTTCCCTTGCCAGTAGGGACTCATGTCGTAATACACTATTAACTTCCATTCATCTCGTGCAAGGGACATGGTTGATAGTTGGTCGAAGTATATAGTTTGGTTGTTTGGTAAGTTGGAAATGGTGTAGGTGCTTTGTACTGGTGCTAATACGAATATGAGTAACATGAGAGTTAGAGTTATAATATTAAACGAGCGTTTTATTAAACCTTTTCTGGCTGGTGGTGGTTTTTGGTTACAGTTGTCCTTGTCATCCGTCGCATTACTGTCTACTGGTAAAACCGATAGTTTCACTATTGGTCTTTTTATAATATTATTTTTGGTTTTAAGAGTAACAACTCTAACATAGCCATCCTGTCCGGGATGAAGCTCTATGACCCTACCTAGTGCCCATTTTCCGGCTGGCAAGTTGTCATCTTGAATTATCACAATATCGTCAATTTTCATATTTTGTTTTGGTTCGCGCCATTTGGTTCGCGCTGACAACTGTGTCAAATACTCGGCCTTCCATCTATTCCAAACATCTCGGAATATTTTTTGAGTAAGCTGCCATCTTGTCCGCTGGTCGTATTCGGTTTCAACAATGGTGAGAATGGGCCCGCTCGCTAGGAAGTGTGATGGTGTTAGGTAATTCAAATCCTCAGGGTCCTCAGTTAATGCACATAACTGTCTGGAATTTAGACACGCCTCTAATTGGGTTAAAATGGTGGTAAATTCTTCGAAAGTGAGCTTCTGCTCTCCGATCACTCGCCTTAAATGGTGTTTTAGGCTCTTTACGGCAGCCTCCCATAATCCCCCAGCTGTTGGCCATGACGGAGCGTTGAAGTGCCACTCTATTCCCATCTCTGAGATTTCGGTCATAAACTCACTGTCGCCTGTTTTTTTCAGAAATTCGAGCTCTTGGTACAAAACTCGGCTGGCACCTACAAAGTTGGTGCCATTATCACTGTAGATGTGTTGTGGTGCACCTCTACGTGCGGCCATTCTTCGTAGTGCAGCCAAAAAACTGGACGTACTGAGATCCGAAACCAACTCTAAATGTACGGCTTTGGTGGCCATACACACGAAAACAGAAACGTAGCCTTTAGTGGTTTTAATGCCGCGACCCTTGTTGGCTTTTATTAGTATACTTCCTGTAAAGTCTACTCCGGTATGTTGGAATGGTCGGCACAGGTTACTTCTGGCTTCTGGTAGATCTCCCATTAACTGCTGCTGTCGATCAGGCTTGGTTTTTCGGCATTTAACGCAAAGACGCAGACGTTTCTTTGTAGCTCGGTTTCCACCTACTATCCAATAGCTTTTTCTTAGAAACGCCAATGTTAGTCTTGGGCCACCATGGTAAGTAAGTTTGTGTCCGTGATCGATTAACAAATCTGTTAGTTCGCTACAGTGCGGGATGATGAACGGATGCTTCATGTTTCTATCCACATGAGCATTTTCGAGTCTTCCGCCTACACGCAAAAGATCCTCTTCGTCCAAAAATGGATTAAGGTTAAATATTTTACTCGTCTTACTTATAGACTGGCCATCTTTTAATTTGGTAATTTCTTCAGAAAATTCGAGTTGCTGGCAATCTCTTATAATCATTAGTTTGGATTTATTTAATTCAGCCAGATTTAAATATGGTTGTTGGTTTTTGTTACGCGGAAACGTTCTTAGAATCCAAGCAAGTATTCGTATTACTCGCGTGAATGTACTGTGTTTCGCAATAAGTTGTTGTATAATGGAGCCATCACTAGATTGTATTACTATATTTGTATTTTTTACCTTTTTTGCTTCTAAATCGGTGTAAAATGCACGTTGGTTGTTGTCAAGATCTGGTTTATAATTTGGTAACCAATGTGGTCCCTTCCACCACAGCGGATGCTGTCTCAGTTGTACAACGGTTAAACCTCGACTAGCACAATCAGCTGGATTTTGTTCCGATTTAACATAACTCCAGCAAGAAGACGGCATGGCCTCGACTATTTGTCTCACTCTATTGGACACAAATGTTTTCCAACGGCCTGGCTCGCCCTGTATCCATCCAAGGACAGCCATCGAGTCGATCCAGCCGTGAACTTGTATCTGGTAATTTGGTAAACAATGTTTGACCTTGGTAATCAATCTCGCTAACAAATGGGCGCCGCAGAGCTCGAGTCTTGGTAAGGTAATAATCTTGCTTGTAGGTACGAGTCGTGCTTTGGCAACCACTAAGATGACTGATGATTCCTGCCCTTGGTTAATCTTGCAGTATATCACACATGCGTATGCCTTTGTCGAGGCGTCACAAAATCCGTGCAGCTCAATGGTGTCATTCTCTTTTGTACCTATCCATCGGGATATCTGCAGGTGCTCAATTTGGTTAATGTCAGTCTTGACCTTTCTCCACTCTTCTTGGATCCCTTCTGGTAAATTGTCATCCCAATTCATGTTTAATTTCCAAACCGATTGGAATAATAATTTTAATTTGGTTGTCACTGGCGATAGCCAACCCGACGGATCGAATATTTTCGAGACATCTGATAGCAAATTTCGCTTGGTGGGATGAGTTATTGTTTGATCGAGTTGCGAAATAAAAGTAAAGTTATCTTGGTACGGATCCCAGCGCAGACCCAACGTTTTGGTTGATTCGACCTGTTTAAAATCGAAGTGTACTTGCTTATCACTCACTCGATCTGGTAGTAGTTCTGGTGCGTTCGATTTCCATTTCCTTAAATTGAATCCCCCTGATTTTAAAAGCTGTATAAGATCCAATTGTAATTTTTTACCGTTAATTAGGCTATGGGAACCGTGTAAAAGGTCGTCCATATAAAATGAGTCCTTCAGGACCTCTGGTGCGTTGGTATCAGAGTAGTTTTGTTCCTCATCGAAAGCTAGCTGTCTCAGGGTCATCATCGCGAGGAATGGTGCCGACTTGGTGCCGTAAGTAACTGTGGTGAGTTGGTAATCTTCAATTGGTGAAGTGGGGTTGTCCCGCCAAACTATTTTTTGTAATGGTTGGTCATCCTTATTTATCCAGATTTGACGGAACATTTTCTCAATATCTGCACTAAATGCATAACGATATTGCCTCCATCTGGTAATTAATGACAACAAATCCTGTTGTAAATTAGGACCCGCTTCCATCTGGTCATTTATACTTACGCCACTCGACGTCCTTGCTGACGCATTAAAAACAACTCTAAGGGCCGTAGTCGTTGAGTCGGACCTTTGAACACAATGGTGTGGCAGATAACATTCCGGTGTCTGGTTACCGACCGCGGGAATCATATGCCCTAAAGAGATATACTCATTAATGAATTGTTTATAATCGTGGCCTATTTGTTGGTTTCGGGAAAACTTTCGTTCTAGTTGTCGAAATTGTGCGACCGCCATTGGTTTTGATGTGCCTAATTTTTCTTCGTAATTTGGTTTAAGTGGAAGTCTGACGTTATAACGACCGTCCTTGTCCCTTTTGGTAGTAGATTTATAAAACTCCACACATTGGTCATCACAGCTTGATAAAGATGAATCTTGGGCTATATCTTCAATTTCCCAAAATTGTTGGATGTCCTCAAGTTCATTTATGACGACATTGCAGTGGAATGTTTTGACGTTTCCGCACAAAATCCAGCCGAATTGCGTTTGTTGCGCAACCGGCACCAATGAATCTGTCTTTATTATGCCACCCAAAATAATGGCTGCGTAGACGTCTGCTCCTAGTAGCATATCTACTGAACGACTCTTATTAAAGTCTGGGTCGGCTAGCTGAATGTTGGTAAAGTAGGGCCATACTGGCTTTTCAAAGGAATGGTTTGGTAATCTGTTTATTAGGTTATTCATGATATACACGTCTGTGGTATGCGTAAAATCATTATGAAGAGATGACATGGTTATGTTGATTGCGCCTTTACAGTTATTCTCCCTTGCACCTACTCCAAAGATGACACCCTTGCAGCGCTGCCTGGGCAGCCCTAACTTCTGTGCAGCATTCTCGGTAATTAACGATGTTTGGGAACCTTGGTCTATAAGGGCACGCATGCGGTGTGAACTACCATCGGCTCCTTGAACGTTCAACATAGCGGTTGCCAGGAGGATTTCGGCCATGTTTTCCTGTGACACGTTGCAATTTTGCCGATTGGTTTCGTAATTGGTTGCGTTGGTGGCGGGCGATGACGTCGTTAGCGCATCGTGTAACAAGGAATTATGTTTCTCATTGCAGTGGCGGCACGTTTTGTTTGACTTGCATTCCTTGCCTTGGTGACTGACCAGGCAATTGCGGCATACATTGAGTTTCACAATGGTTTTGTATTTCGACTCTGGTTTGTATTCACGGAAAGACTTACAAAAGAATAAAGGATGGTTTTCGCTGCAGAGTGGACACTTTTGTGTTGTCACGTTGAGTGCCTTGTATGACGGCTTTCCAGAATTCTTATTGTAATAATTATTCGGAGGATTTTGAGGAAATGGTTTCTTGACACTGGTTTCATGGTTTGGTGGTTTGGTTGCATCCTGCTTCCTCCTAAACGCCTCTAAAGATGTAAATTTGGTCTCTAGGTAACCAAGAAAATCTTTCAGCGTAGGGAGCTCTCGAGGCTTTTCTAGTGACTCTATGTAGTCATTATGAGATTCTGCATCGAGTTTTTGCGACAATAAATGGACGAGTAATGGGTCCCAAGACGATGTGTCTGCCCCTAGTTTTTGAATAGCGTTTAAGCATTCGTGGGTCGTGTCATGTAACCTTTTAATGGAGGCTGAAGCCTGGCTCTGCATGACTGGTAGATTTAAAAGCGTGTTTAGATGCGATGTCACTATCAATTTGGTATTATTGTAGCGATGGTTAAGAATGTCCCACGATATTTGGTAATTTTCGGAGCTAATGGTTAGATGTTGAATAAGTTTCTCCGCTTCGCCTTTCAATTTGCTTTTCAAAAACTGTAATTTTTGGGCACTAGACAGAGATGAGTTATTGTGTATGGTTTCTTGGAAAAGGTCTTTAAACGAAGTCCATTGCTGGTAGCTTCCAGAGAAGTTTGGTATCTCCATTTTTGGTATTATCTTGTCCCTGTGCGAGACGGACCACATCTTAACATTAATAGTCCGCTTCAAATTGTTGTAGGTTTTTTCATGTTTTGAAAATTCTTGTTCATACATTGCATAATCGCCGTTGAGCTCGCTATCAATTTCCCAGTGCAAGGTATCGATTACTGACCAGCGAGACTGGAGCGTTTCGAGAACGTCTTCAAACTCCCATTTGGCGTTCAAGGCATCTATGTCGATATTGGTAACTGTTCGAGAGAATGCTTTGAAATTGCTGGATTGTTTTCGCAGCATTTCATCCAGTTTACTGGTTGTCCCTTCTGCCTTTCCTGGTGTCGGCAAGTTGAGAGCTGGATTGGTGGTTGGGAAGTTAAGTGGCGTTGCTGGTTTAATAAGTGGTGTGGTCGGCCTACTACCTTCCGGTTGATAGGTCTGGATTAATTGTCTTGCCTGACTATAAAAATCCTTGGTTTTCTCATATTCCATGTCAGTGAAGTATGAGATGCTTTTGTCACCGAACGCACATAGCTGCACATGATTAGAATTGAACTCATTCCAATAAGAGTCCAACTTGTCTAGCAGGCGTCTTAGGTAATCTGGTGTCTTACGGTCACGGCTATCCTTCTTGAAATTCTGCAGAAGGTTGTTCATGCCCCCCATAAGTTGTTGCTGAGAATCTAATAAACCCTCCATGGTGCAAAATTTGGTTTGGTAGGTATTGGTAAAATAAAAGACCTTACTTGAGGTACTGGTTACGTACGCTGCTGTGAATCAAGCTGACTCACAGCTCCCTTGGTGTGGTGCTGGTTGACTGGTGTTGGTTGACTGGTGCTGGACTGGTGAATTCCACAGTGCTGGTATGGTTCAGGAACCACTTCGCGACAGAGTTCAGTTCTAAATCCTTCTACACTGAATATAGTCTCACAAACACTAAACACTCACGAATGGTACCTTTACGCTCGAAGGACCATGTAAAGTACTCTCGTTGGGTACTCTAATTTGTATGGTTTTGGTGGTAAGTAACTAAAAGTCACTGGTTGGTAGTAATTATTTGGTTTATTGTTCAAATGTTAATTAAATACTAAATGGTATGGTTAAATGGTTGGGTAATGGTTAATGGTACTCGCGCACGCGGTGGTTAAACGTGTACTAGTCTATATAAAGTAAAATCGCCTCGCGGTAGCGTGTCGGCAGCAATCCGCTGACAGTACAATAATGTACTCCGTACATGCATGATACGCACTATGATGATTACGCGCTTTTAAAACGCTGCGGTTATCCGCGCTAATCTCTGATCATTTAAAAGATGTTATTTGGGTATTATTGTTAGTAGTATTATTTTAGCAGAATGGTAGGTAATATTAATTATTATAATAATAAAAATATCCTGGGACATTTTTTACACACGGCTACCTGATCCCAAACTAAGCAGAGCTTGTACTATGGAAACCAGATAACTGATATTACTACATATACTACTTTAATGTTAATGTTTAATGTTACCTATCAATGTTAGGTACCTCCTAACATTGATATCACTAGACTTGTGGTCAGCGCACCACTAAATGCAGCGAAATCCCCACACCTTTATCGGACTCCTAATTCGACAATCATTTTAAAGGCATTTTGATGTCTGTTTTTCTCCACAAGATGAGCCGTGTACTGTTGTGAACACGGCCTTAGCGAGATAGGATTACTCGACATATGACATTACATATTGTATGTTATATGACATTTCCGACAGCATCCTGTTAAACTAACGCTGACAGCCGCCCCGCCCGGCCCGCCCGCCTAGTGCGTAATATAGGCGATGACATAATGTTATGCTAATCATTATTATGCTAAGTTTTGAGGGCTGCCCGCCCATACGCAGTCCAACTCCTTGTGACATATCCTAGAGTGCATATTGGTTCGTATGTAGGATTGCAAAAATGGGCTATTTCAAACCCAGTTATGAACTAGCAGAGTGAAACGGATCAGGGGTTAAAACAAGCATAAGCTTTGCCTGTTTGATGGCATATAAAGTGTATGGTAAACCTATCTTATTTAAATGATCCGTTCAGAATAAGGAAACTAAGTATTATGGTATAGAAATCGGAAAAATGTAACGTTATTTGATACATTGAATCCGCTTACCCTTAAGCGCCGGGTTCCTAGGAATTATATAACGGCCGCACTAGAACATTGGCTGTGTCAAAAACGGTGTCCAAACCGGCCTCTAGGCAACCGCGCCATAGTTTACATAGCCAATATTCTAATGCGGTCGTTATATGACGGCACCGTTCTGGAGGAACCCAGCGCTTTAGGTACTCAATTCTATTTCATTCTAAATTTGCTACAAAAAGCAAACAGGCTACCGTTGCAAAAAGTTTGAATTTAAGGACCTATTTTAAAATCGTCAGGTGACTTTTATCCACCAAATAAATACCGTTTTGTCAGTTTCCCCATACAATACCAGTCAAACTGCCATATTTATTTGGTGGCTAAGAAAGAGTGTGACAGAGGAACTGTTGTAATTATTTACCAATACAGTGGATAGTTTTAATTAGATTAAATACCACCACTAACAGTCATTAAAATTTCATATAAAAGCAAGCAAAAATCACACCACCTGACATTCAACGAAAATCTGCAAAAAAAGTTGAAATAAAAAACTTCACGTCGCTAAGCGCAAGCGAGGTATGATCAAGCCATTGCGAGTTGAACCGAGTGACAGATGGGGCCTTGTCAATAATCGCTCAACTTTGACATTATCACGAACACCGCAATGCTTTGGTATACGATCACAGTGTGAACGAAAACAGTATAACAAACAACGATAACAGTAGGTAATGCTTCAGTTAAAAAAAACGACTACCTAACTACCTACTTCTACTACGTCATGCATTTTCATGGGATCTTCCAAAGAGCATTTTATTATAGTCACAGGATCTTCAGAAAAAAATAAATCTAAAACCAAAACCCGTTGATAGCATAAACAATTAAGTAGTACTAGTTATTGAAAAGTACTTTCCTCGTTATTTTGGCCTGGACCCATCGACATTATCTGCACGAAGACCTCATTGAAAAAAAAAAACAACTTACAGCAAAAAGTTTGTGGTGTTCATGTGGTGCAAAATTGTTATACTGGATACTCTATTCTATGTCGCATAAATATGCGTTGATGCGTGACACTGCGCACATTTGGCAACACCTTGAGTAGGTACTCCGCCATCGATACGCATGCGTGCCAGTGAATGACAAGACATTGTAATACAGTTGCGTGTCTTGTCAAAATTAGAGTTATACAGTTACATCGTGATTTCTTTATACCGCCATTATATTCATATAGCACAATATTTTGCTTAAAATAGAACTATTGGGTGGAGTCAAAAAATTATTTATGAAAAAAGTGCTGACTTATCATAATTAGGGCATGTTTCAAAATTGTCATGTATGATACCAATTGTATATTTTATGAAATAAATAAATTTAAATAAACTTGAGTTATGTTATCTGACGATTCCACCAAATAAATATAGCGTTTTGACACTTCTTCCATATACTATAAAACACCACATTTATTTAGTGGATAAGAGCTATCTGACGCGTCTGAAAGTACATAACATTAAAATTCGTTTAAAATTTTTTCGAAAGAAATGTTGTTTTGTTTCGTTTTATTAAACTTTTTTTTTTGTTTTTATTGCCTTTATCAAAAGCTATGTCGACGTAGCTCATAAAACTACCACCATCCCTTTCTTACATCCATCTTCTTCCACAGATGCGACTCGGACAGCACAGCTGACATCCTCTACGCACACCTGCAAACGTTAATAGAGAGGCCAGAGAACCAGAAGAAATTCGCGGACATAGAGCGTAAACTGCAAATGAGAGGGGCTCTGCCTTCCTCCAAGAAACCTCCAGACTCCTCCCTGGGGAGCGAAGTGTCGAGGGAGTCTGACTCCGGGAGCAATGAGGAGCGCTGCGTGGCGAACCTGTATGACAGTTTGGCTGCTGAGCTGAAGCAAAAGTTGTCGACAGGTAAAAAGGGTTTAGGTCAGTCCGATTCATATTTTTCGTAGGTCGCTTGTGAGCAAATGCACTGGTTTGGGTATGTAGTTGGTCACTAGTTTTTAACCGACTTCAAAAAAGAAGGAGGTTCTATGTTCGGCTGTATGTATGTAATTTTTTTTTTTTTTTGTTTTTTTTTTTTTTTTTTTTTTTTTATGTATGTTCACCGATTTCTCCGGCATTTATGAACCAATTTGAAAAATTCTTTTGCTGTTCGATAGATCGTAGCTCCAAGTTGGTCCCATAAAAAAATAATTCCTAGAATCAACCCCTAAGGGGGTAATTTTGGAGGGTTCACCCCCCAAAATTACCCCCTTAAAGCCTGAAATAATATTTATATTACCACTACTGCCTACCCCTTCGGGAAAATCAGGCGTGATGATGTGTTATCGAGTATTTGGAGTCGGTGCCAATCTATCTTCTTACTTTTATAGTAGGTAGGCATACAAAGATTGGCACCGACTCCAAATACTCGATAACACATCATCACGCCTGATTTTCCCGAAGGGGTAGGCAGTAGTGGTAATAGAAATATTATTTCAGGCTTTTTAGTGCTCCAGGTTTTTTTGAAGTCGGTTTTTATTTTTTTATAAAAATAATTTTGTTTATTGTTGTGCTTTAGGTTATCGTGCTTAATGTGTAGCTGCTAAGTGTCTTATGCCGTGTGTTCACTGACAAGTAACTTCCGCAGTTCCTTGCAGAAGTCACTTGCCGACGTGTTTCCACTGACTGCAATTTTACACAGCCGTGTAGGGACATGTGGGACTTGCAGCAAGTTCGGCAAGTCGCAAAAGTCCACTCGCGTCAGTGTTTACACATTGGAAGTCGCTTGCGCAAGTAAACTTGTGCAAGTTTTCTTGCCAGTGGACACACGGCATTAAAATGTGTTTTTTTCTTGCAAAAATATAATATAATCTGTGCAGTAGTTTTTAGGATCAGAGGTTGTTACAAGATAGATTGGTAGTTTTTTTTTTTTTTTTTTCAAAATTGTTGCTGTAGTACTGCCATACTCAAAGACCACTCCTTAGTATATATTTTCTATAAAAATTGACGTTCTGACGTCAAAATAGAGTGCTCGGTCGTGGCATGCGCCTGATGTAGACGTAGCCTAAGGGCGAGGTCCCACTAGCGCGTAGCGGTCATAACGGATCAAAGGGTCGACGGGCGAGAGACGAAGCGGGGGAGAGTGATGCGCCGCCAGTACAAAATCTTGCGACGACGCAACGCAACGCGCTAATGGGGGCCGGCCCTGACTTATTCTTCCTAAAACCACATTTTGCTTTGCCGTAAAAAAGTACTGAGTATTGTGGCAACAATAGTTTATAAATCTTTGTAGGTATTGCACGCTTCTAGCCAAAACAAACCCACCCACCACTCACGAATTCACCTCTCCACCACTCACGAATTCACCTTCTTCCAGGCAAAAGCCCAATCCTGCTGCCTCCTCGCGATTACGACACGGTGCACCGGCAGAAGGGGAACCTGAATAACATCGATACGAGGCGGTGTCTCAACCAGAACATCGTGGGGGTGAACGCGAGGCGCAAGCTGGAGTCCTCGGGAGGCAGCTCGGGCATCGGCAGCGACCTCGCGCCCTCGCCCGAGAGGAACGAGTATCCGAGGCAGCACGACAACCATAGTACTAGTGGTGAGTAGATTATAAACTTATGCTAAGAATAACGACGACGCACCGGGCACTAAAACACTCGGTGTATATGTCGCCGCCAACTGGTTTAATACGCTATTCAATTGGGCGGCTAGCCCGTTCATTAAACGTCGACACTCAATTAGACGCCTAGGCCGTTCGTTGAATTGACACATATTGCTAAACGTCCAACGAGTTGGCTGGTTGAAAGCTAGCCAAAGAAGAAGAGAGGCTGGAGAAGGCTGAACCAAAAGCCGCCGGGTCATTTAAATTTAATTCCTTTTTCCGCCACTGCAGCGCCATCTAACAAATATGGCGTCCCTATTTGTCATCAGCTGATTAAATGTGTATTGGTTTTTTTTTGCGAATTACCGTGTTTAGTGATTTTATAGTGTGTTAAAAAGTTCTATTGATAATTATTAATATTAAACAAGACCATAACATGGATTTATTTACGAATAATGAGACGGAACCGAATTTTAAACCAATTGAGATTATCAACAATGTTCGAAAGGCTAAGGTGACCATGAATTATTCTAAAAGTATACGGACGCCTATGTAGGATTACTGGATGTATTTCGTCATCTGGATACCTTAGTAAAACAATGTTTAGAATTAAAATGTCTTACATATTGCACGCGTAAGCGAGCGAAGCGAGCTCGGGACTTTGGGGCACTCGACTTGGCTGGGTTAGGTTCGAAGGAAATGATGGGGGTTAGCGAGCGAGCGGAGCGAGCGAGCTTAACCCCCATCATTTCCTTCGTGTTAGGTTACTGGTGACCCCGAGCGCAGAAATAGGAGCCCCGCGAAGCGGGGCTCCGTCGACTATGTCATAGAAGTCATGGTCACCCTAATAATATTCACAAATGTCATTCATCCAAGCGGCTAAGCAACGTTCAGCCGCCTTATTAAACGTTGCATTCGACAATTTGCCTAGGCGTCCTTTAGCCATTGTATTGAGTGCCGGCGTTTAATGAACGGCCTAGCTGCCCAATTGAATGAAGTATTAAACCAGTTGGCGGCGACATATACATCGAGTGTCTACTGTCTACGTGTGTCCACCACAGCGACACTCGTTAAAACACGTTGTACTGGCGGTGTCGGTAAACTGAGATAAAGTGAGTGTTTAGTGTCTGATAACGTCCCGTATCCAGCATCACTAAATCACTATACATTGGTTGGTGATAATTTTTAGATTACTGAAAGAAAAAATACAATTCAATATAAAAAAAAAATTGTTCCTTGCGCATTGCCTGCAGTGTAAACCTAACCTAATGTCGATTGTAAACCAATTAAAATAATTGTAAACCAATCACAGAACCTATTGCAATTTATACAATAAGATAATATAAACAAATTAATACAAAAAATATAAGTTACGCAATAAGTGTCATTATACATCTGTGATTTGATGTTTAATTTTTTTTGTCGTTTCGGTTACGCGATGAGACTATTAACAGTAAATAGACAACTTCCGCATCCATAGGAGTTAGCAAAAAATGATAACTCATTAACTACTTACCTATAATTACATTTTTTGCTAGTTCGTGATTGGAAAAACCAGAATCCTTTTAGAACATTCACGGCCAAATACGCAAAGACTACACAAATGTTCAAGTCGCACACCACCAAGTTAAGCAGCTCTCAAATTTAAGTAGGCTTTGAGTATTCTCTCAGACTTTCAGTAGTAGGTAGGTCTATCACACTGTAAAGTACTAGATATAGAGAACAATTCATAGTAGGTACCCGTAGGTATGCGTAACTTTAGGTACCCACTACATCTAGATTTAAAAATGAAATGAAAAATGAAATGTAACGTCACGACTTTTATTCCCATTCGGGGGTAGTCAGAGGCTTGAGTGGCCATACACCACCACATTGTGGAGGTATTAACCAACTCAAAGCCCACGTTTCACTAGATAGTCAGAACCCAACGTGACAGGTGGTGAACCATGTCGCCGTGTATACAGGAATTGACTATTACCTAATCCCGAGGGATAGGTAGGTTTCCTCACGATGTTTTCCCTCACCGTCAGCGAACTGTAAACTATGCACATAGATGTAAATTCATCCATTGGTGCATGCCCCACCGGGGATCGAACCTGGGACTGATTGTTAGCCCAACCTGTTCACCCCTAGGCTACAGTCGCAGCTATATTAACTAGCTATATTAACCTAATCATGAGGTAATACTTGCTTTTTTATTTAATTTATTTAAATAATGTACAAAAACGTCGCGTTGTTCCGTCGATGGCGTCACCCGTCGTGACCCGGCCCGCATGCTTTACATCACCTCCTCAATCTATTAGCATAATTATCACACGTTTTATATGCATTCTTTATTTAAATAAAAATATTTACTTATTGCATTAACACGGTTCTTAAATTAATCGTTGGTAAGACACTTTAGACAAAGAAAAAAAAACTCCATACTACTTTAAGTGCTTTACGAGGACACCAGTGGTAGCGCAACCAGTCGCTCCACCAACAACATGTATAGAGCTGTATGGAGGGTATCGCACGTGTCCGATTGCGCGCTTGATAGCGCAACCAATTCGGTGTCGGCTATCGAATCACCCGCTGGTGGCTCAACCATGGTTGCCTCGTGCGATATCTCACTAAAATGTCACGTGTATAAGTACCTATAAGGGTCTGTTTCAGAATCGAGATAACTTTTATTTACCAGATAAATATGGCCTTTTGACAGTTTTTCCATTTACCTAATATCTATCAAATCGCCATATTTATTTGGTGGATAAAAGTTATCTAACCATTCTGGAATAGGCCCAATTAAAACGAAGCTGAGTAGTTATTACTAGTTATTATTAAACAAAACAAAAGAACATAGTACCTAAAATACTCTTCATTGAGTTAAATATTAATTCCGTGTTAACAAACTCTTCTAAACAAAGTAATCCAGGACTTAAAACGGATTCTGCCACGTTTTCCCTTCCTTTTTTACACCGGAGATGATATCATAGGAAGTGACGTCACGCCCACATGTGGGCCTATTATCGCAATAATTATACAGAACAACTTTGAAGCTATCGATTGGTGAGGCTATAAAGAAACTTATAATTAACAAGACAACGGTGAGGGAAAACATCGTGAGGAAACCTACCTATCCCTCGGGATTAGGTAATAGTCAGTTCCTGTATACACGGCGACAAGGTTCACCACCTGTCACGTTGGGTTCTGACTATCAGGTGAAACGTGGGCTTTGAGTTGGTTAGTACCTCCACGATGTGGTGGTGTATGGCCACTCAAGCCTCTGACTACCCCCGAATGGGGATAAAAGTCGTGACGTTACACACACATAATTAACAAGAAGGAGATTTAGTTTCTTCTGAACGAAATACTAGTAGAAATAGTTTTGGAATGAAAACTTTTGTAATAGAATGCTGTCTATTACAAAAGTTTACATTCCGTAGTTTCATAAACCATATGTAACTTTGAATTTAATTAAATAGTGGATCAGATAAATGTCAACTACAGTGGCCGCATGTACCTACCCTGAAGGGCTAGACTAGTGGCTGACAACTACGAGCGTTCGTTGAAATCGCTACGCTTCATATATGGAATTGACATAAGTCACGTCAATTAATTTATTATTTATCGTGACTATTGTTTTATCATATTAACAATAGTCACGATAAATACTAAATTAATTAATTTGCTTGATTTAAAAACTAACAATCACTACCCAACGATAATATTATTTTGGCATGGCAACTCGAAATGAGAGGGACACGGTCCCAACTAGGGCCTCTCGCTCGGCTCGTTTTTTGTGCAGTAGAGAACAGTCCAGTATGTATTTACGTTCGTGGCTATGTGTAGATCACGTGACTTATGTCATTATAGACCTTGAGGCAGCAGAATAAAGTTGAATTTCTTCTTAACCAAAAACTCAACTTGTCTATCCTCTATTAAAAGATCCTTGCACATAGCAACTTGTTGTTGATCAACATAGCGACGTTTGACATTTCCATACATTGTGAACTTTATTCTATTTTATTCGATTAGCGTTCATGCCACTTGGTTAACCCCTCTGGGCGCTATTCGGGGCGCAGAGTTCAAATATTCAGCTTATAAAAATCAAAATAAGCAATAATTCATTTCTCATCCCAGCTTTGCTCAGTGTAGAACGAGGAAAAACTAGAGAAACATATAAAAAAAGCTACTGTATTTAGTTTTTTATTTCGATATTTTTCGACGAGGTGCACCTTTGGTGTTAGCCATAGGCGCCACTTCTGATTGGTATGCCTCTGTCTATAGCTGGTAATATGCGTCGCAAATATGCGCCGCATATATGCGACGCTCCCTCGACGTAGTATGACACGCGTAATAAGGAACAAGTGCGTAATGCACCGCGTAAATCACGCTATGTGTGGCTTGGTCCTTACTTGGCGAAATACTCAATTTTTTGGCCATACCAAACATCATTATTTCAACAATTCTCAATCACTGAAGCCATTCTCGAATCATTAATCAGAATGATTCACGCGCGGCTGTGCCGAAGGTGAGCGAGTGATCTTGAACCATTTGAGATGTGCTCGGATGCTGTGAATGAGTGTTGTATAATGAATCTTTGTTTGAACGCGGTATGGGCGGATTGGGAAGGCCTTAATTTTTAGGGTTACATTATTTGAAATTGAATTTAAACCTTTTAAACTTTGTAAAGGATTACAAGTAGGTAGTGATCTGCCCGTCTGTTTCTGTCAGGGTTGTTACGAAAAAATTATCTTGTTTTAAAAACCGTGTTTAAAACATGTTTTAAACATTTAAAAACAATTATTTTTTCTCCTATTTTAAATCAATGTTTTAAACAATGATTTAACACGTTTTAAACAGTTTTCATTTTAAATTTCCTGTTTTTTTGCAACTCTGGTTTCTGTGCTCGGCTTCTTCGTCGGATACCACTGTAGATCTTGACTCAAGGAGTATAACAGTGGTGGGCCTCTATTATAATCAAAAACAGGTCCCTTAAAGGTCGGCACCGCATCTGCTCCCCTTAAGTTGCAGATGTCCTGGGCGGCGGTTTCCACTTACCATCAGGTGGACCGTCAGCCAGTGTGCCATCCTTGGCTATAAAAAAAAAAAAGTTACAAAGATTTTATCGTGAAATTCAATTAAGTTTCATCACTTCCATTACTGAATGAATCAACAAAAAATGGTCGTTCAGTTCCAAAGACCGAAGCGACGGCAACGGATTAACATTGAGGCAAGATTAAAAAATCAATCTTTAGTTGCGAAATAATCTTCACCTTGTTTTTATAACAATTGGTTAAGTAAAGATTAACTTTGAGTTAACTCGTAGACATTTTGGCATTCATTAAGATAAAATAAAAAAGTAAGTTTAAAAACTAAAACCCGACTACTGAAAAATCGCGCTCTAAAAAGTATGAAACAAGGAGAGCCGTGAGGATAGCCGTGGTCCGTGTAGGTCCTTTAGGGCCAAATGGCATATGAACACGGACCACGGCTATCCTCACGGCTCTCCTTGTTTCATACTTTTTAGAGCGCGATTTTTCAGTAGTCGGGTTTTAGTTTTTAAACTTACTTTTTATTTAATTATTTTGGAGTTATAGGTAACAATATATATATTTTTGAAATGTGCTCATCAAGCTCTTTCATTTGATACCCCACACGGTTTTATTAAAAAATGTTTTTTTTTTTGTTCATGACATTATGTCCTCTAGAGGGCGCCATATGCAATTTTATGTGACGTCACATAGCCTATAACCAGCGCGCCATTAAGCCGCTTCTAACGATACCTCATTTGTCAAATTACGACAAGTAGTTTGGAAGTTAGGTGGGAACAGACGCACATACATACATACATACATACATACATACATACATACAAACATACATACATACATACATACATACATACATACCGGTCAAAATCATAACCCTCCGCCGTAGTCGGGTAAAAATAATCTTTATATAGGGTAAAACCCCCAATTATTGGCACCCTGCACCAATTATTGTCCATACATATTTATATGGGATTTCTTAATTCAGCGGATAGAATAACAGGTAGGTGTGAAAAACTGTGAAATTTATGACGTTTAACAAAAAAACACTATTTTCATGTTTAGTTTTCTTATTTTTTAAAGATAACTTCAAAAGTGCCAATAATTGGGGGGTGCCAATATTGGGTGCCGTTACCCTAGGTATTTATCAGTTGAACTTAGTGTATTTTCAAGAAAACTTAGGTACTCAGAATCAAAACAATTGTTGATCCATTTATTTACAAAACACTTTTGAAAAATAAATAGCGAGTTATTTTATTAAAAAAATATTAGTTTTAAAACGATCTTTGTGTAGCTCAGTCGGTAGCCTTTTATACACAGAAGATCCTACTTAAATTAAAGTTAGGAACTTTTTCACATGTTTAGTACTTAGGGCTTTTCTCACGCCTCACCCATTTAAAAACAATACCGTGCGAGCGGGACGCAAGATATTTTCATTAAATCTAATGAGACGCGCGATTTTCCCAAGTGGAAAAAATGGCGATTGTTGTGGAAATCGTTTTCTATAGAAGACCTTCCCATTGTTTATGGTTAAACACTCCTTTGTGTATACCTAAGTATATTATTTTTAGGATAATTATCCTACCTAATTAAGTAGGTACCTTAATTTTTTTGATAGCTACCTATCCCTGATTGGTCAACACAAAAAATCCTTCTATGTTCATGTAGGTACACAAACATGGTTAAAACGAAATACCTATTGGGCTCTAAAACTAAATTAATTATATAAATGTTGGTAAATTGAAAGCTGCTGCTTAAGCTGCTTATGTTGGTAAATTGAAAGCTGTTAAATTGAATGCCTTTAAATGGTAAAAAAAACAGTTTTTTCTTATTATTTTATTGCGATTTTTAAAATTAATATGTACTCCTCTTCCTCTGTAAGTAGTCCTTCCTCTGTAAGTACACTGAGAAAAAAATATTCGACAACAAAATGGTTTTTGTAGTTCCTAGTAGTCTTTTTAGTATCTTTTACTAAACGTTTTGTATTTACAGCAAATATTCTATAAATGTGAGACATTACATAAAACATTTGCTGTAGATACAAAACGTTTAGTAAAAAATATTGAAAACACTAGGTACTAGAAATTACAAAAACCATTTTGTTGTCGTAATTTTTTTCTCAGTGTTTAAAATGTGATAATTCATTTTTCACAAGTAGGTAATAGGCATGTACCATATTTCCCCTCCAAAAGTTTATAAAATAAGGACACGTAGATTTAAAGCTTACCTATAACTACTTACCTACCTAAGTATAATATTTCCATAATGAGAAATGTGATAAAAGCTAGGTTACGCAAAAGCAGGTCGAATTTAATTTTCAACATTGCCAAACTTTTGTTTGTTATAAAATAGAAATAATAATATCATAGTATAGATATACGCGGTCGCATTACAAAATATAAGTCAGTAGGTAATTGGATTTTAATGACGCGCCATTTTGCTAACAAAAAACACGCATACAAATAGGTATTACGTTCCATGTTTCATAGGAGGTATGACATACTTAATATAAATATAACGTCACGACTTTTATCCCCATTCGGGGGTAGTCAGAGGCTTGAGTGGCCATACACCACCACATTGTGGAGGTATTAAGTCAACTCACAGCCCACGTTTCACCATATAATCAGAACCCAACGTGACAGGTGGTGAACCTTGTCGCCGTGTATACAGGAACTGACTATTACCTAATCCTGAGGGATAGGTAGGTTACCTCACGATGTTTACTGTGTACTTAATATAGGCACTACATACTTAATTACTGAGCAAAGAAAAATTTAACTTTGTGCTTTTACAAACCTAATAGATAGTTGAGATGCTACTGCTATGCTATTCCTAGAAACGTACTAGACATAGGTAGTTATTTGGTATGCCAATGACATAAATTTAAAATTAAACAATTCTTTTTTTTTTTTTTTTTTTTATAGGACTGCGGTGGCAAAAAAGCGTACGGCCCGCCTGATGTTAAGCAGTTACTATAGCCTATAGATGCTTACAATACCAAAGGTATTGCTCGCACATTGCCGACCTGAAGGGGAGTGGGATGGAGGGAGGGGAAGGGGGGGGTGGGCTTACGGCTCTGTCACTCATCGTACGAAACGCAGCTGTAATAGCTGCTTTACGCCGATCTTCTGTGAGAGGGTGGTACTACCCCGGTCGAGCCAGCCCGTTTATGAGCTGCAGTCAATTGGCTACAGCTTGGCTCTACCACCAATTCATAAAAAAGAAAGAACAATGAAGAAGCAACGGTAACTTTCCCCGTTCGGTTTCACTTTTACAATATAATTTTTAAACTAAACTAAATAAGGCAGCATAAAAAACTTATTAAAACCCTGTTTAGACTCAAGCGGGATCCATCACTCATGCGTGGCTAATCGCACAATATTAAATTAAGGTCGTGCTGCGTATAGCCGTCAATATTGAATTTCGCGGATTTTCACTTCTGATATGAGTTCCTCGTTACAGAATAGCAGTGCAGTACAGTACCTAATGCCATCAGCTTATTTGATGCTAGTATTTATAGTCTAAACGTGACATTAACCAACTGTTTTGTGAAGCGACGTCATCGCCATCTCGGATGAGTTGCTGGCGCTTACCTTTCGCTGATAGCATGCCACCGTAGTCTGAACAAGCATAATTAACAATACTAAGTAAATGAGAATCATACAGTTTCTCATAAGCCACATGAACTGGGGCAGTTAACAATGTATTGAAACAAACCCCAGTCACCCGAATCCCATACAATTAAACGCGCGCTTTTAACTGAGATTGAGGATTGATAGAGTTAAAATGGCGGCTCGTGGGAGCAAGTTAGGGTTCACAACCTCATAAATGGTTCTGAAACAGTAACGACGTTATCGCTCAAATGTGTATGCATTAATACAGCGAATTTCATCGAAATTTGCGTCCTCAAACCGCCAGTTATTCTTCTGCGTTTTGAATAGTTTTTTGTGAATGTCACACCTTTTTTTCATAAATACAAATAGGTAATTTTATTGGAAACTTAATTGGAACAATGATTGAGAAAGCAATAGGTATAAGAAAAAGCAGTAAAGCTTCGTAAGTTAGTAAAATCAAATATCGCTATTTAAACCACCAACTGTATAATCACCCATAAACCCTGATAAGTAGGTAAGTACTTAAATTAAATGTCCAAATTGCATCGGACTAACCCGACAGGTTCTTTTCTATGTCAATAGTAATTTAAAAACAAGTTGGCAGAAGTCGGAGATGAGATGATTCCCGTTACACACGTAAAAGTGTTGAGTTAACGCGACAATGGGTCAATACGAAAGGAATTCGCGAAGTGTTATGCATACAATTACTAATGTGCAGAGAATAGTGTTGCCAGCTCTGCGATACAAATAAATTATTAAAAAAGACGATTTTTTTTATATTAACGGCCGAATACTCGTACGCAACTTAAATTTGAGAGCTGCTTAACTTTGACGCACTATACAAAAAATTACAGTTAACGACGTCTCAAACTGCTAAATGGGACTTAAATATTTAAGTAGCCTTTGAGTATTCGGCCGTAAGATCGTTAGCTCAACTCAGGAGAGCAAACTTGACTACATAAGATACAATTTTGTAATATAGTGTATAAGTATATATGTATAGTATCATTGTATAATATAGTATATAGTGTAATAAAGTGTATAGTAAAAATGCCATTTCCAAGTTCACTATCAAATACCAGCCTAGGTTAGTTAAGTTATCGTACATTCAGATAGATATAAAGAATATAAAAAGGCTAAAGAAATAATAAGCCACCTAACTCTGAGGTCACTTCTTACTATTTGGTCATACGGCAGATCAGAAACAATCGCAGCCCAGCTTTCCTGAGGATGCCTCGTTTAGAGGCGAAACACGTGTCGAATTTATTTTGGATTCGCCTTGTCTGCGGAGAACTGCTAATTGTTAAGGTCCATGACTCATGACAGACATACTCTCGACTGACAGGGAGTTAGGTCTTGTTGGCCTCTTCTATTATCGATCAATTCATTTGGTTTATAATTTTGGAGGTTGACAATTCCGAGGGTGAGTGGTGGGTCCCTCTTTATAATTGTTTAACAATGTATTTCCGCAAAGTTGCGCCTGATTCCATCAATTATCAGAAACAATGTTGAGCCCAAAGCAAACGACTATAAGGCTAGGAGGAAAATAAAATGGCATACAATTATACGTGGATGGTAATAAGGCATTGCGCCACTATCAAGTCCATGAGAATTCAGTTATACTCTGTCGGCAACACAAACCCAAAGTGGGCTAATAGATCAAGCAAGTGTTTATAGACTCCAAATATTTTTATTAAGCAAGTTTTTATATCCTAAATACATGATAAATAGCGTTGACATTCTTTGCTTCGCCGCACCGTGGCATATGATTTTAATATATGCAGATTGGCAATTAAACTAGTTCTTATTTCTGTGACTTATGCGTTATTTGGTTCTATTTAAAGTTGGACATGTTAATATTTTATTCCATATTTGGCCTAAAGTTGATTTATGTTTACTGATTACAATGTTATTTATTAAAGTTCCTTTCAAAACGAATTGACTTTGATGACACTTTCTATCGTGCAGCCAGTCCATAAACGGAAGACTACTTGTTATTCCTATACGTATTTTTAGAAGACAGCTCTCCAAACAAATTTCACCTTAATGTAATCCATATTTTTCTTATTTCAGAGGAAGACTGGGCCGAGAGCACAGCATATCTGATGCACGAAGCCTTCGACGCATCTCCACGCAGAGCCCCCTCCCCCCGCCGCGCGTCCCCTTCCCGCCGCGCCCTCTCACCCCGCGCCTACGACCGAACCTACCCCGACGACTACGACCAGTACCGCGACCAACTATCACCGTACCGCGACCAGACCTTCGAGCGCAGATTCCGACCCGAATCGTTAGAACGCGCGAACAAAGAAAAAGAAAAATTCCCAGAGGAACCAATCAACTACAGAAGACGGTACGTCGCTGATACGAAACCCTCCAACCGTAGTATAGATCGGGTCGAAGATAGAAGGTTCGGGAAGCTCCAGAGGGGTGCCAGCGAAGGCAGTCTCAAAGTCGCCGATACATCTCCAAAGGACCGATTCAACGTCGCTAAGGAAAAATTCATGAATCTAGAGAGGGAGAGATTCAACAGGGAATTGGAGCAGCACATGGCTATAAGGAGGAGTATGTTGGAGAGGAACAGTCGCTCTACATCTTCCCCCGAGGAAGATAGAAGGGATGAGCGTCCGAGCAAAGAATTGAGCTCCCGAAGAGAGCCAGAGCGCTCTCATCGCGATGATCGCCACAGGGAGCCGGAGAGGCGCAAGGATGGAGATAGAGTCCGTGATGTTGTCGATTCCAGGGAATTAGGGCACAGAGAAATGGAGAGACTACCTCGCGTGGGCAGGAAACGTGAAGAAGTAAAGCGGTTTGAGTACGGCAATGAGGATTATTTAAACAGGATTGAGCCTAAACCTCACAGGGAAGAATTTGACAGATACAGAGAACGGAGAGAGCTTGACAGACGTATAGACGAGGATGAGATAATAGAACCTGTTATAGCAGATAGGAGGAGGGACTGGAATGACAGGCAGAGGGCGTTCAGTCGCTCCCGCTTGCTAGACGACCAGCGTCAATCGTACGCGGAGGGAGATACGGAGAGGTATTATGAGAGGGACTATAGGGATTTCCGCGACCTAGCCGATAGGCAGCAGACGAAGTTCCGCCACAGTTATGCGGAGCCGATACCGAGGGGCCGCCTCGGGACCGTCAGACCTTACTAAATGCCATAGTAGATTCATAGGACGATACGAAAATTTGAATGTACTGATCCACCAAATATGACAACTGACAGGAACTGAATATGAAAACTGTTTTACAATAATATTATGTCTAAGGGACACCGCAGACATGTTACTGTTTGCATCGGCGATCGGCGATTTAGTCGCTTTTAGCATCGGAGCAGTCGCTGCGTCCGAACGCAGAAAGTCGCTAAAGCGCGATGCAGTCGCAAAATCGCCGATCGCCGATGCAAAAAGTAGCATATCTGCGGTGGCCCTAATTCCTCCAACACGTCATGAATTTTAAACTTTATCAACAGCAGATGGAAGTCCAATATTCAATGAAGACGTGTGTTAACATGGTTATTAAACAGTAGTCAAAGTGCCTATGGATTAAAATTAAGCTCAGAATGGGTTTGTTGTCAATACCTGATTTTTATTCGTTAAATAATGTATGTTATCATTGACATTAAAGGATTGAGTTGAATATGATACAATCAGCATAATGGCGTAGAGGTTGTTTAAAAAAACTAAGCCATATACCCTGTAGTTAAAAAGATAAGTCTTAAATCTGGTCACAAAGATTCGATTCTGTTCAATGATTTCAACAATTGTCGCCTTTATAAATTATGTTGATTTAATACTTATTCAAGTCTCTGCAGTATAAAAATAGATATTAGTTAAAAACTGTTATGTAATAATATGTTAAGCTTGATGCAATGTTTCAGTTAGAATTAAATCCAAATTAATTTGAACATCGTGTTTGCATGACATAGTACCTACATAATAATTAAATCATCGTCAAACTGAAGCTTTGATATTTGATGATCATGTATTATTTACTATCTTGGGTAATAAATAAAAGCATTTTATAAGCTTCATCCCACCCATACTAAGTAAATTTGTGTTGATCAACTTAATTGTTTAAAACGCGACGCAGTTTCAATAAGTAATGTGAACGCAAGTAATATAAATTGTACACATAGCTTGATGTATTATTACATAAATTATTCTGTTTATAATATTCATTCTAAGTGCCTACCCGCTAGTTATAGAGTGTATTTATAAATACTCAAATATGGGCAATTTTATGTCAGATTCAGTTTAATATTTTGTAAATATAAATCGTATAGTACCTTGTTTTATTCGTAGGTAGGTTACTCAGACAATGTAAACAAATATTGTTATTCATTTGCAAAAAAAGTTATTTAAGTGTTAATGTTTATTGGAAAAATAATTTCATGCATATTAGTTAACATCATATTTAATTTGTATTGTTGAAACACGCGTCGAAATTTTTATATTATTCAGATATTTAAATTTATGATATTTAATATATTATTTCCAATATTAATTTCAGTTTTAAATTGAGATGTATGATTGTCAATAGATGTGTCCACATGCCGCGCATGCCTCACCCGAGCACTCATATTATGACATAGTGTCTATACATTTCAACGTCAAAACTGAGTGCTTGCGCGAGGCATGCGCCTGATGAAGACGCCACCAATGAATCCTTTGAAAATAGTTAATTGATAGGTATCAATCGACACAAGTTACAAAAGTATTTTTATATCTGTGAAAGGTATTTTTTTTTTAGTTTATCATAGATTTAAAATGCATATACACCTATATCGTTGTTCAACCATTTTCCTAAAACTCCGTGAACCTAGAAAATACTCAAAATCTGTTTAAACACATCACAATTTTTATTCCAGATTCCAGTGGCATCATCTAAGTCTGTTCATATAAATGTATTTTATTTGTAAAAAATAATGAAATAAATATACACTTTATCAATTTAGAAGTGATTTTTACTTTATATTTCTGCTACTATACCTGGCTTAATAACTTGTAAATATACAGGGTTATTGGTAAAACACTAACAACCTTGCAGGGGCGATTTACTGACATCAAAAATAACAACTTTTGTTCTATGACTTCTTACAAAACAAAAAGAAATACAAAAATCACACTCTAAAATGTATGGAACAAGAAAATATGCTCATCTAGAGAATATCCGTGGTACGTTTAGGTACCTTAGAGCAAAGTGGAATACAACCACGTACCATGGCTTTTCTCTTGATGAGAAAAAAAAATTCTTTTCATACATTTTATAAAGTGATTTTTTGTAAAAAAAAAAATATTTTGTAAAATGTCATAGAACAAAAGTTGTTGTTTTTGATGTCAGTAATACGCCCCTGCAAGGTTGTTAGTGTTTTACCAATAACCCTGTATACAATATGTTAAAAAAACCCTGTCCGACCCGAAAACGTATTGTTGGGTATCGAGATTAGATTCCATTTTTTGTAAAAAAAAACTTTTTTTTATATTTTTATTTTAAAAATTTAAAATTTTTTTTTTTCATTTTTTTGGCATATTATGTGTCCCACTGCTGGGCAAAGGCCTCCTATATTTTTTTGTAATACAAATACCCCGTTTACATAAAAAAAAAATTCATAAAATGACGTCATCACATACTTTGTGGTCTGAGGTGACGCCACACGATCTAACATAATTACTTCCGGTAACGGTGTTGTCATATTTTTAAAATTAGCTACATTATGTGGGAAAAAGGCAAAAAAAAATGGAACTTTAAATGTTCATTAATATGTTTACTATCATGATTTTTTATTTTTTATTATTTTATTTGGTCATGTGATTGGGGAACCTAATTACCGGTTTCGGCTCGGACAGGGTTTTCTTAACATGTTGTATGACCTAGGGACATTCTGAAAGAATATTCGGTCTTTTAGTAAACAATATTTCCTGTCCTTGTTCTAAATAGCGGAAACAACCGACCGGTTGGCACAGTGGTCCACTGCATCGGGTGGTCGTGGGTTCGATTCCCGCCAGAGGCAAATTTCGGAAGCGTTCTTTTCGTAATTTGCCTTGGTCTGGGTGTCACTAGGATCGCCCCCAGTCCATTGTACGGTACCCATCATATGATAGTACAAGCAATGCTTAGTTTGGGACCAAACAGTTGGTAAGTCTAGCGATATTTATTTATTTAATTCTTTTTTATACACATCGTCGGTAATCGTTTTCTGATACGGGTTTGTATATAACGTCACGACTTTTATTCCTATTCGGGGGTAGTCAGAGGCTTGAGTGGCCATACACCACCACATTGTGGAGGTATTAAGCCAACTCAAAGCCCACGTTTCACCAGATAGTCAGAACCCAACGTGACAGGTGGTGAACCTTGTCGCCGTGTATACAGGAACTGACTATTACCTAATCCCGAGGGATAGGTAGGTTTCCTCACGATGTTTTCCCTCACCGTAAGCGAACTGTAAATTATGCACATAGATGAAAATTCAATTTAGGTTTGTATACTAATAATAAAACATGCAAATAAAGTGAAAAATTGTATTTAATTAGTATATTTACATCGTATTTCATTGTGGCCAGTGAGCCAGCACTTACTATGTAACTAAATAGACATAATATTGCACCGAAAATTGCACAAGTTACAGGATCATTCACTTATTACTTAAAACATAAATACAATTTGATTCTATGAAAACCTCGTCCCCTTTGCATAACTAGGAATTTAGGGTTCCGACCCTAACATTTTTCTACTTACTCTGGGTGACAACATAAATTTTATAAAAAAAGAAACTAAGAACTTCAGGCTAGTTTAGTTTTATTATAATCCGTTTGAATAACAAGACATACTACTCCACCAAGCCAACTAGGAACCTGTCAGATGTGACGTCACCCGCACAAAAAGGCAGTGACGGTGTGCGGGAGGTGTAGCGGGCGGGAAGCCGCGGCGGTGGCGGGTGTGCGGGCGGGGAAACCTCATTCCACCCGAGCGCCTAGTTGGCTTGGTGGAGGAGAAAATACTTATAAGATTGGCTATAAAAAACGGCGCCGGAACATTGCTTACAAAACGACGCAGGCGCACACTGCACTGAGAGAATAATTTTCAGCAATTTACTAAAAAGTATAGACTATAATGCATCTTTCTTGGTCTAGAACTAGATTAAACCGGCGACCATAACAACATACCATAACATTTTACAATAATAATTTTAATATTCGATGATAATGACAGAAAATGATTGAAAATTAAAACAAAAGTTAAAGACCAGTCTCATACAAAATAAAAATTAACTTAATAAAGTCAACTTAAGTATATATAAGTGAACTTATTTACTATGTGACTAACAATATTGCACCCTATGTATAAAGGTTATTAAAATAAATAACTACATACATAGTTTAACTTAAAAACATATCGATATACTACTTTAAATCCTTATTTTTTTAAATAATAAGGTGGTATACGTTTATTGAGATAATAATGGGAAATAAGGGAGTTTTCGCCTTATAGGGAATTTACAGTAGGACTTGTAGACAACGCGAATAATCTTCAGGCGATGACTACCTGTAAGTATACGGGGTTATGACAGAGTATTATTATTTATTATAGTATTATCAGTGCGCGACGACCTATTATAAATATGTATAAGTAATTTTGTTTTTAATTACCAAAATTTAAAAGATAAAAAGATCACAAAATATTGCACAATCAAAAGTACTACATACAAGAATATTAGGAAAAGAGTGACTTATCCATGTTCTATTCAATGTCATAAAAATGTCATAATCGTTTGTTTGTAAACTCTAGAATCACCTCCCGATATAAGGTTCTGAAATAGGACTTTACTTAAGATGCCTTAAAAAATTGGCATATAACTTAACTCATTCTTTGCTCATCTTCAAAAAAAATAAGTTTAGTTCCGTTGGTCCGAGAAGAACTTTATTTTTTTCTTAGTTCTGTTTTCCTGGCTTATTTTACTCATAAAAATTCGCAATACGAGAATTTGACATAGAAACGAGAAAAAAAAATACATTGTTAAAAAACCAAATAATATGCTAGTACGACAAAAATACTACACACTATAAAGTATCTACCTCGGTAATGACTTCAATTTTATTTTATTGCATATTTCTGCAACTACTCCCCGCATTCGATATGCGGGAGTATTGGCATACCTAACGTCAACTAGGGCAAATACCCCAACGTGTCTTCCAAGCTCGCATTTCTGCTCAACGGACGGTGGTCGAACATCCTCGCCAGGGGCGGCGCCGGGCGCGCGGGCAGCTCGCGGGCGGCGGGCGACGGGGCGGCGGGCAGCGAGGGGCGGCCGGGCAGGCCGGGCGGCGCGGGGGGCGGCGGCCGCGCGCGCCGCGCCGCGCCGCACAGCGCGCGCACGTCCGTGCGTTGCGACAGCCGCACGTCCGCGAACAGTGCCGCCATCTCTGCAGACTTCTTGACGCTCAGAGCTTCTTGGGAACCCGCCCCTGTGCTACGAACTGGAATTTATAGATTGCTGATTTTAGTACCTACACTTATACATATAGTATACAGCACTATACTATTATGAACTAGCACGACTCCGTATGTTTTAATTTAAAAAATAAGGTACCTATCCTTTTAAATGCATCTTTCGGACTACCTATTGTGAACAATAAAAAATAATTCGAGAAATCGGTCTAGCCGTTCGCAAGTGATGAATTTGCCGACCAAATGCATTTAACTTTGTGTAAATATATACCTACCTAAAATATGTTTGGAAATATCACCAAAATACTAAATTTCGTGGAATATACCTACATGTAGTCAGATAGTTTCGTTTTACAGATTAGATTTACCGGTAACCCTGTATAGAGTCATACATAGGTAATATAGTTTAAATATTGGCAACGATTTCAAAGTCACCGTGTATACTGTACTGTAATGTAGCTCACCGGTGAGTCTCTGCATGTTCCTGGACCTGGTGTCCTTGGCCTTGTTCTGCAGCAGCAGCTCGTAGTCCAGCGCCAGGCTGTCGGAGCTGCGCGCGCGCCGCCCGCGCTCCTCGCGCCGCCGCTGCACTGCGGAGCTCGACCTGAACATTGTAACATCACCGAATATAATAATTATAAAATAATAGCCACACGTCTGGTCTACAGTATACAAAGAACCTAAAGGGAGACTTAGGAGAGTGGGTGACTTTGGAGTTGGAGAGTAAACGACATAGGAAGTGGAAAACTGAGTGAACGATCCAGCGCCCTTATTTAATAAAGCTGACAATCCGACAGGTGCGACATATGTCAAAAAGTGACAATTCGACAATTTATCTGTTTAATAAAACTTACAGGTGACAAAATTGTCATGGTCAACAAAATTATTTGCGAGTATTCAAAAGTTGACATAATTTTCATAATTTGACTGTGGTTTTTTGACATATGTCGAGTTTTATTAAACGCGTTTTTCACTGACAAATTGTCAAGAATTCACCTGTCGATTTATGACATATTTGTCACTTTTATTAAACAGCCTCAGCGCGACAATTCGACAATTTTGACAGTTTTTGACATACATGTCGAGTTGTCAGCTTTATTAAATAGGGCCTGGTGGACGGTCTAGAAATTGGAAAACATAAGAAGTGCACCAAAAGCCCAAAAGGTAATAATGTCCTTCAAGTTTGACATTTTAAAACTTAGCACAAGTTATGTTTATCAGGTTCCGAGTTTCCCACAAACGTTTCTAATATCTCCGAATTTTTTATGGGAATTTGGAAGCTGAAGATAGTGATTTAAAAAAGAAGAGAAATTTAAGTCCAAGACAATGCAACATAAATTTAGAGGTAAGTACCTAGTGTCTAATATACAGATCGCATTCAATTTTAGAATCCTCTAAAATCTCAGCCAGAAAGAATCAAAGTTGAGATCGATCTTAAGATGCAGTTTTGACGTTTAATGTATGGAACAACTGTCAAAGCATCTTAAGATCGATCTCAACTTTGAGATGCATTTATTAATACGAGCCTCTACGAGTGCGAGTGTCTGGATAAGATTTTAGAGGTCAAGGCTTCAATTTAAGCAGGCACTGGGTTCATGCACTCACCGACTCCTGACTCCTTTATCATCGTCAAACGCCTTCTTCATACGCTCTGAGTAGTTCCCGCTGCCGCCGCGCACGTGCTCGAGGCTCTGCGCGCTGTGCAAGCGCCGCGGCGCGGGCGGCGCGGCGCAGTAGCACTTGTTGCTGTCCGCGCAGCTCTCAGAGTCGCACGAGCAGTAGCTGAAGTCGCCCTCGTAATATTCCCTGGAAATATAAAAAGGGGGAATTTAATATCTATAAACAAAATGTTATTCTTTTGTAAGGACGCGCACTTGAGAACGTGTGTGGATCGATTTGGCAATATTTTTTAATGTAATAGTCCAAATTAAGTTTTTACGGACAGAAGAAGTGGAAAAGCTGCACGAAAAATGAAATAATTATGAGAAACGGAATATGATTTTTTTCTATGGGATATTTGTATAAATTCAAGATCCAGGGCCATTAAGATGAAGATGAATCACATAATGATTCATTGAAATTTGGACTGGACAAGTGTCGGGTCAGGTAGAATCAAATAAAATTTCGCTGAAATAGGTACCGAAAGTGTCGGTGTCGGATAGGTGCACATCAGTTTCGCATCCTAATCAGATACAGACAGTTTTATGTTGATGTAGACAAGTCTGGTGTCGCCTTTGGTTTTTATTGCTTAAAAATAATCATACCCGCTCGTAAGAATAGTCAGACGTATTTCATAAAGTTTCAAAACATTTAAAATAGTTTCCATGATTCAGAGACGTTATTTTATATAATGAATGGCATTATACAATAAAACTAAAAGCAAAAGCTTGCATAGTGATTTACGCAATTTAAACGACGCGACGATCAACTTTATATCATTGGCATTTTGCAAATTACCAAGCATTTATAATAAGAATGATCAATGTATTATAATTATAAACATCGGCAATCGATAAAAAACCGATTCCAATAAACAAAGAGAAAGATTCATAGATAAGACAAATGTTTATAATATTTAAGTTAGAAAATAATGACTCTCCATTTCTAAAATTTGAATAAAAGTTTAATTCAAAAGCAATATTTTGTTTAAAATCTTCTATTTCATCGATATCAAAACAGATTTATAAGAACAATCGACACAGATCATCTCTTCACACCTCTCGTTATCAAGTCACACATCGCAATTATTATTCATAAAATAATTCGTAAACTTTAAATTAACTTTTAACTGAGCTCTTAACGAAAAATTTCTACTTTCGTCCGTATACCAAATAGAAGCGCATCTTAAAGTGAGTGTGTAGTTTTAATTGTATTAGCTTCATCTCTGGTATCGGACAAAGGAATTTTCACCTTATTTGCTGTTATTTATAGTAGATTATAAATTCTACGTGCTAGCAGTAGAAATGAAATGTGTGGTGGTGAATCAGAGCGTGGCGCGACCGCGCCGGCCGACGGCTCGTGGTTAACTGAACCAAATTATAATTATTTACAGTTGAACGTCGAATTCTTAATTTCACTTAAATATTTTTAAATTATTTAGAGTATAGAGAATCCGAAGGCCGGCCGTAATTAGCTAAATTCTGTTCATTAAATTAGTAAATAGAGATTGGAAATCTAAAGGCTCTGTTTCTGAATCGTCATATAACTTTATCCTCCAAATAAATATGGCATTTTGACAGATATTCTACGGAAAACCGTCAAAACGCCATATTTATTTGGAGGATAAAAGTTTTATGACGATGTTGAAACAGGCGCTAAAACAGTGATCTATGGAGACGAAAGGGGAAGGTCATAACCCCTAAATGTGGAACTTGACAAATTAAAATTTGTCAAATTGATGGTCCTATATTATCTAAATGTAGATGGAACTTAATCACATATAGTAGAAATAGATACCTATAGTCCGCGACAGGTCGAGATGACATTCGGGTATGAGCTATTTGCAGCATAAAATCCGAATCTAAATTAGCAGGACCCGATAAACAATTAAAATCGCCCACAAAATTATTAGATTAAATTATTCTGTTGCGATGCGGGTCCTGCTAATTTTGATTCGGATTTTATTCTGCAAAAAGCTCATAACCCGAATGTCATCTCGACCTGTCGCGCACTATACTTCAAAAGACTCAAAAGGAGAGGAGAAGAGAAATTACTCACTTTGAACAATCTTTGCAGCTCTTGCTTTTACTCAGAAGCCTGGTCTTCGCAGAATCCTTCTTCGACTCCACAGCGGAACAGTAACACTTAGACTTGCAGTCACCCTTCAGTGAACAATAACATCTGTCCATACAGCTCTCAGACTCACATTCCGAACACGACACATACCCGCTGGAACTATTTCTATTCTGGCATCCTAATCTATTACTCAGAGTTAAAAAATCAGAGTCTTCCGATGTAGAGGTCCTTTCTCCAGGCCTAGAAGGCTTTCCGTTCCGCTTTGACACATGCACCATCTTGTCGGAACGTTTTGAGTGCCGTTGTCTGGTCGCCTGTCGCTTCGGGGGTGGCAATGGCGGCTCCTTGGGACGGAACTGTCTGATGTCGTAACTGGAGGTGGACACTGAGCTCTCGGATATTGGATCTTTCGCATTCACGTCACCTTGGAGATCTAAGGAGCATAGCTGCGATTTGCTGTCTTTATTCCTCAAATCCTTTCCAAATGGCATCCTGAAAACCATTCTGAGTCCGCTCGCGCCTTTGAGTATCTTTCTCCTTTTATTCTGGAATGTACTGTTCCTTCTTAATATCTTTTTCTTCTGCTTCTTCATGATCGCTTTGCTGTGCTGGAATATTTCGTCTTTAGTGAGCGTCACAGCCAGTTTCAATAGGAATTCCTTGTATATCGGTTTCAGGTCATTGAAGGACATCCCTTCAGCGTCTATTATGGCGTTCAGTATCTCGTCCATGGAGTGCAAGTTCTCCTGAACTTTGAATTCATTAAAAAGTTCATTGAACCCTAACGGTGAGCCGCCGCCCTTTTTGCCGTTGTTTCTGTAAATGTAAATTTACATTATGGTTAGTGAACAGGTCGTCAAGTTGCAAGGCAATGCCAAGATTCTAAGAAACCCATTTCTCTTACAATCCTCTTCATTCATGAAGACATTGAAAACAGAGCCCTATACAGGGTATCCCAAAACTTTGCCACATGGAAGGGAAGTACCTTAAATATTGTAGATAGAGAATTTTACTGAATGAAGACTTCAATTTTATTTTAAAAACAATACGAACTGCATTCAAAGATTTTTGAAAACTCGCTTGCCACACTCGGGAATCGAACCGGCTAAAATCCGAAAAATAACACGCTGTACTTTTATGGCATCAATCGATAGGATCAATCACAAGGATCAAATCACTCTAACAAACATGGGAAATTAAATGAACGGAAAACCGTGATATCTTAACTTATAAGAATTAAAATAAGTGAAAATTAAAATAAGTAACGATTTTATGGGTTTCCTTTCATTCAATTTACTATGTTTCTTAAAGAGATTTTATCCTTATGATTGGCCCTATCGCTTGATGCTATAAAAGTACAGGCTGTTATTATTCGGATTTTAGCTGGTTCGATTCCCGAGTCTGGCAAGTTTTCAAAATGAAAGGTAACCATAAAATCTACACTTATTTTAATTGAACGAATAAAAAATGGTAAACTAACTAATTTGTTGCTCGAAATTAGCTCCATTTTTTGTGGTTACACTTTATTTTTGAATTCATGAACTTATAAGTTTAGATTTCATGGTTTTCCTTTCATTTAATTTACCATGTTTGTTAGAGAGATTTTGTTATTATCATTGATCCTATCGATTGATGCCATAAAAGAACAGGGTGTTATTTTTTTTTATTTTAGCTGGTTCGATTCCCGAGTGTGGCAAGCGAGTTTTCAAAAATCTTTGAATGCAGTTCGTATTGTTTAAAATAAAAATGAAGTCTTCATTCAGTAAAATTCTCTATCTACAATATTTAAGGTACTTCCCCTCCATGTGGCAAAGTTTTGGGACACCCTGTATATTAATGTAGCGAGAAAATAATGACAAATTAAAAACTACTAAATCAGTACATTGGCTTTCTCAATAAGGATGTTGTAAATGCAATGATTGGTAAAAATAGCTCGGTGTTGTATTGGATCAGAGGAATGCAGCGGACGCGGTTGCGTTGCCACAATTAATCGCACGCATGCGACGTGTCGAAACACACGACTAAGCACGCCGTGTACGCTTTTAGAGTAATTTTGATTGAAAAATCCACTAACATACGTCAGCCGAACGTTTGTAAAAAGGAAATGATGCTCTCATGCGGCCAAATGAAAATACCGCAAATGAAATCTCGGAATTGATTTAATGTGCGATAAAACACAGTAAAAGTTACATACCTATGTCCGATCGACTTGTACCTAGTGAGTCCGCCGGCGTTGAGGAAGCTGCCCGATCGCGGTATCGCCACTTTCGTCAGTATGTCACCGGAATCGTTTAAAGAATTCCTGCCGCTCTGACTTCTCCTCAACGGCTCTTTGGGAAGCTCAGGCTGAATATCCGAAGGCTTCGACGGTATCGGCGGCGGCAGTGTCGGTGGTCGCTGTATGCTTTTCCGTCTCTCCAACTCTCTAAATAACTCTATTTTCTCCGAGACTTTACTTCGTTCAGAGGACTCGCTACTACTCTGTACCATCGTAGGATTCGGATTGTGGCAGATGTTGCTTTGATGTTTTCTGACGGATCGTCTCGAGTCCTGCGTGTCGCTGCCGCTCGTGTCGTTGTGTTTGATCGAGTCTAACTTGGCTTTCACTTCTTCGACTGTGATTCTCTTCACTTCGGCGGGAGGTATGGACGGGGGCGGTAGGAGAGGCAGGCTCTCCGATGAGATCTTTTTGGTTCTTTCCAGTTTGGGTTTTTCGCTGAAGGACTCGCTGGCGGAGAAGCCGTCAGCTCGGTCGCTGTCTCCGCTGAGCGAGGAGGTGCTGCACTTCTTGCGCGGCGGCCGCACCGGCGCGTCGCTGGGTGACATACTGCTCCCGATGCTCATGCAGCTCACTCCGTTTCGATTCTTCAGTTTCTTCTTGTCGCTGTGCCCCTGGCGGCTCATGTGCGCCATGAGGGATTTGTATAACGTGGCAGCTATCACTATAGCGTCCTCGGTCGTCTGGCATACAAACCCATGACACTCCAACTGCTTGGCTACGCCGATTTTCCTCATCACGACAGCGAAAAGCGGGGAATGCGAGTTTTCGCTGTGGGAGAGGATGTATTTCTTGTCGGTGGTCTCTAGGGTTTTGAAGAGGGCTTGTCGGTCGATGTTGTCGGGATCTGTGATCAATGGCAGGAAAGCGTAGCACAGCTCGTGGTTCTCAGTCTCTGACGGTTGGACGACGAATTTGACGGCCGACCACACCGCTATGGTGGGGAACGGGTTCAGCTGTTCTAAGTCCCCCTTTTCTCCTTTGTATCTGACTTTGAGGCCGCTTTTGGATATTTCCAATCGGCCGTTTAAAGCTGATTTGTGCCTTAGATTTCGTCTATAAGAGAAGTACAGATCTTTGAGGGGTACTTGGAGGCCGGACAGACTCGTGACCTTGCTCTGGAGAGGGGTGGACCCTAGATAATGTACATTGAATACGTGGACTCCTATGCTCTCGAGCGGCTGCCGCGGCTCGCCCGTCATATCGGCGAACATCCGTTCTATTCGATCCTGTACGGTGTTGTTGATAGAGTTGATTTTACTCTGGCAGTAGTCGTCATCTTCGTAGATTGTCAATTTGTCGTGGGTCGAACTGACCTGTAAACAATGGAAATAATTCTTTAAACTGTAAACATAAAACTGAACATACCTAACACATCAGCCGACTAAAGGTCAACGCTCATCTAACGCCTCCGCACCCGACCAGCACCGCCCCGCCGCTCAGCGTCCACTAACTGAACCGGAAATAAGTGGACCACGCGCTGACCGCGCGGCGTTCACTCGTTGACCCCGCGCGGTCCACTGGGCGATCACGTGACGTTTATGGTATAAAAGCAGCGTCCGCCCGCGGACCACCCGGCGACAACGAGTGGACGACGAGCGGCGAGGCGGTGCTGAGGAGCTAGCCAAGTGGCATGAACGCTAATCGAATAGAAAAGAACAAACTTCACAATGTATGGAAATGTCAAACGTCGCTATGTAAATCAACAACAAGTTACTATGAAGATTACGCTTGAGATCACGTCAATTATGTCATTTCCATAGATGAAAGGTAGCGAATTTGTAGACGTCAGCCACTTGTCTAGCCCTTCAGGTCGGGTGCGGAGGCGTTAGGTGAGCATTGACCTTAAAGGTGCCGTACCAACCTTAACACGTCTTCAACAATTTTATGAATATGAAGAACATTTGTAAATGTGTAGGTACTGCAATAATTACAAATTACTTCAATTTTGTTACGTCTACACGATGACCTGCAGACGTTGCAATATGTTACGCAACTAGTTCAGTGTGTGAAGTTGATATATCCATTGTGCAATGTTGGCTTAATTTGTATATAAAAATGCCTTCTAGGCCTTTTGAATGGTTGCCAGAATACTCAGACATGCATCGAAACTTATGTTTATTTTTTTGGATTACTCATTACAACCAAAACTAAATAAAGAAGATACATAAAACTGTTTCAAAAGGAAGTCTATGTCTTTTATGAGGCACCAAAAGCGCGGACCAAGAGATATCTAAGCGCCGCCATACACGCGACTGCACTCGACAGCTCTAGAGCTGTTGGTTGCAGTCGACAGCCCGCCGACTGCTTGACGCCTTGCAGTCGCGAGCTGTCGACTGCAACCAACAGCTCTAGAGCTGTCGTGTGCAGTCGCATGTATGGCGGCGCTAAGTCTGCTAGACCGCCAAGAAGTTACGTTATACGATAAAGAATTCACAAAGATAATATTAAGACCAATAGTTAGCAGATTTGGGGCCAAGTTGAGTTATTCTATTGCCACCAGCCTTTACAAATAGTAAGCTTAGCTGGGGGCGCTAACGGCAGTTAACTTTTTCTAGTAAACTTTATTAATAAGACCTACCTTACTATCCCGTCTCTCCAGTTCCACTTGGCTCGTATGCGAAAGGCTGGCGACCGAGCGCGTATCGTCGAACAGCGCGTCGATCTTCTGCTTGTAGAGCGAGAGGGAGGAGACGCTCGGCGCGCGCGCACGCCCCGGCTCATCGTCGCGCCCAAGCCGGAACCCGCCCGGCGGCGCGTTCTGGCTGTCGTACGTCACCATCTGAGGGAGAGAACGGACTGGGTGGGATCTTTCTCTTGATATTGGGAGTTGGGACTCTCCGGGTCAGCGACGGGCCCGTTAGCGTGGTTGGTAAGATTCCGCCTATCACGCTACAGGTCGTAGGTTCGATTTCTAACCGGGACATGCATTTGTGTGCATGAACATGTCTGTATGTCCCGAGTCTCGGTGTAATACGTATATTTAGTATATATTTACAAACAAAAAGTAGTATATGTAATATCAATTATCTGGTTTCCATAGTACAAGCTCTGCTTAGTTTGGGATCAGGTAGCCGTGTGTAAAAAGAATGTCCCAGGATATTATATATTATATACCACACACTCCTACCAATGTTACTTTAGTAGAGGAAAAGAGAAGATCTTCCAGCCAGGTGGGTGGTATGCTTGGCGGAGCTGGCCGCTATGCCCCGATGGTTGTTGTCGGGGTCTTCATACAGCGATGTACCTTGCGAATCTTGATATCGTGATTCAGGACTTCTATTTTGTACTGAAGCGTGCACTTAGTGCCATCTGTTGGTGGCATCGTGAATGGTATTTAGCGTGATGTGAGGTTTCTACATTATCTTCTCCTGTAAGTCAGGAGAAGGTAACACTACTGTATTCGATAGAAATTTGACCTTGGATGAGTCCGGACGGACGGTATATTGTCTTAGAATCCGTAATGAGTTTGTAGGTATGTTTTATTTTCTATAGCTCTACCGGGATAGACGACTAACGAGTGTAAAACACGCGTAAAGTTCATAGTAAAGCTACGTAGAGTGCGTGTATCAAGTCACGTAGAGCAGATGCGACTATTGAATCCAATTATCTGCCATCATACAAAATCAATTCGGAACGTAAAGATACGTAAGTATATTTTGCTTTATCGCTATCAATCTTATACCATAATCAAATTATCCATACAATCAGCTCTACATAAAAATTAAGCGTTATGACAACCAGACGAATGATTTCACTAATTCCAAGAAGCCACACGCCATTAACTGTGTTTTATTGGCTAAAATCTGCATTTTACAAGCTTATTTTATAATACTTTCAACATCTGACAACAACGATTGGATGGTGAGCAAAATTGCTGAATAATGGTTTCATTGACATTTGGCACTAAATTGCACGTATAAGAAGTGGTTTTATATTCACAACGACGTATTTTAACACTATTCTGCTAATTTTGTACCCGTAGTTAGAATAGTTCTCACTGCCCGCTCACATAGCGTTGCTGTTTGGAAATGTACGCAATTATTCTTTTTCTTTTGAAAAGAGTAGGCAACCATTGAGTTTCTTGCCGGCTCTTCTCAATGGAAGCAACATTACGAACCGGTGGTAACGCTAAAATATTGTTTATTTGACTATTTATAAATGCAAAATATAGCTTACATGAATAAAAAAAATGATTTAATTTGAGTTAAGTTAAGTATTTCATTGAAACATATTATGACCTCAGACGTTACCATGAAAGAGGGAAACACGTGACTGTCCGAAATAGTGTGTCTACTAAACGGAATCCATGGACACAGTTCGACTCAGTCGCTCGCGGATACAACAGGTCGGTATTGCCAATACGGCTCATCTTCTGATGAATAATGCCCTCTTACTATGTATTTAATAAGAAATTAAAAAAATACTTCACGACTTTTATCCCCATTAGGGGGTAGTCAGAGGCTTGAGTGGCCATACACCACCACATTGTGTAGGTATTAAGTCAACTCAAAGCCCACGTTTCACCAGATAGTCAGAACCCAACGTGACAGGTGGTGAACCTTGTCGCCGTGTATACAGGAACTGACTATTACCTAATCCCGAGGGATAGGTAGATTTCCTCACGATGTTTTCCCTCACCTTAAGCGAACTGTAAATTATGCACATTGATGAAAATTCTTCCATTGGTGCATGCCCCACCGGGGATCGAACCTGGGACCTTCTGATTGCTAGCCCAACGTGTTTGCCCCTAGGCTACATTCGCTAATAAGTTAATTACTAAATTGCACGTGTGACAACAGATGTGTGTATTACGCTGCATGTTGATGCGCTGAGCACAAGTCAAGTGATTGCGATGTTAGAAGGTACAATACCTGCTGAAATAATACATCAATAATGTACTCACTTCTTCGCGATTGTGTGGGCCGTGAGCCCGGTGTTCATCAGCATCTTGACCCTCCCTCACCAGCTAGCCCGGCCACCTGCAACCAACAGATACACAATGTTAGAACCGCCGTACACGGACCGCTTGAAGCGGATCGGTCCGACTGCTCCGACTCTCGCCGCGCCCCACTTGAATCCATTTTATAACTATATAGAAGCGTCCAGATACCACACATGCCTCGCCCGAGCGCTCTTTTTATGACATTATAGGCCGAATACTCAAAGGCTACTTAAGTCCCACTTAGCAGCTTGAGACGTCGTTGACTGCCATTTTTTGTATGGCGCGTCAAAGTTAAGCAGCTCTCAAATTTAAGTTGCGTACGAGTATTCTGCCGTATGTCTATGCGTTTCGACGTCAAACTTAAGTGCTCGGGTGCGGCATGCGCTTGATATAGACGCACCTAATGAACAGCGGCATTGGAGCAGTCGTGTTGCGGTCGAAAATAACTGCACAACAACTGCACAAGGACTGCTTGGAGCAGTCTAGTTGAAGTCGACTCCAACCGCAACAGAACTGCTCTCGTGCTGTTGGTCTCGACTGCTCTAAGCAGTCCGTCTATGGAGCCCCGACTCGTCACCATACCCAATCTGGCAGCAATCACCTATCTACTCTTTACATAGGATAGGAAAGCAGTATCTGAAGCATAATCGTTTTACATAGCGTTACGTTAACGGCGTTTTCCGCCCCGCTCACTTGACAGATTTGATAAATAAGAGTGACAGTAACGACATGCTTATTACTTTATAAAAGCACTTTAAAAGATTGTACTTGTATATATATATATATAACGTCACGACTTTTATCCCCATCGGGGGTAGTCAGAGACTTGAGTGGCCATACACCACCACATTGTGGAGGTATTAAGTCAACTCAAAGCCCACGTTTCACCAGATAGTCAGAACCCAACGTGACAGATGGTGAACCTTGTCGCCGTGTATACAGGATCTGACTATTACCTAATCCCGAGGGATAGGTAGGTTTCCTCACGATGTTTTCCCTCACCGTCAGCGAACTGTAAATTATGCATATAGATGAAAATTCATCTATTGGTGCATGCCCAACCGGGATCGAACCTGGGACCTTCTGATTGCTAGCCCAACGTGTTCGCCCCTAGGCTACTCTTGCTTTAGTATTGTACTTGTCTGTACGTATTATTTAGTTTGTTTTTAATGCGCAAATGGCTATGCTATGTGCACTTTAGTTTTTTTTTTTTTTTTTTTTTTTTATAGGACTGCGGTGGCAAAAAAGCGTACGGCCCGCCTGATGTTAAGCAGTTACCGTAGCCTATAGATGCTTGCAATACCAAAGGCATTGCTCGCACATTGCCGACCTGAAGGGGAATGGGATGGAGGGAGGGGGAGGGGAGGTGGGCTTTCGGCTCTCTCACTCATCGTACGAAACGCAGCTGTAATAGCTGCTTTACGCCGATCTTCTGTGAGAGGGTGGTACTACCCCGGTCGAGCCAGCCCGTTTATGAGCTGCAGTCAATTGGCTACAGCTTGGCTCTACCACCTTATTTGGTAAATCTGTAGAAAACTATGAAGTGCTTGCAAAGGATAATAGCTAGGTAATGGTCCATCATTATGTGGTCACCCACAGGATATGACGCCATTGCTCATCTGTTCGAAACCTCAAAACTCAAGCCCTGCAAAATACATGCAGTAGATAAGTACTGTCAGTAACATAAGTCGCTGAACACTTTCAGTTTTTCAAATCGCTTGCATACTTATGTTTTACATCGAATCCATTATTTTTCTTATATAAAGAACATTTCAAATGTCGTTAATATTTGGTTTTGGCCATGTTTACCAACGTTTGTATAGTACGCTTTTTTATGTTTGTCCTATTTGGTAAGCAAAGATGACGTCCAGCGGAGCGATTGCGTAACTTTTTGTCAATGTTTCAATTGGTTTCGTTCATCCTGTGTCAATTATATACAAAACCAATTGAAGCATTGACAAAAAGTTACGCAATCGCCCCGCTGGACGCCATCTTTGCTTACCAAATAGGACTAGTATAAAAAAACGTACTATAAGTTAAAAAGTATTACCGATTTCAAATACTGAGTAAGTTCTGCGACTTATTTTTCTGTCCCATGGATCAAAGAGTTTTTTATCTGGTAGATAGGTATCTAATTCTAAATAAGTCTGTCTTTCTCTTCCACGGTCTTGTAAGACACATGAAACTGAAAGAGATATAAATATACTCTCAGCTACCTCACTATAGTGTCCTACAGCTCCGTCTCCCTCAGGTGCAAGGGGTGTAAACATAGAGCAAGCGAGATAGCAGCAAATGGTAGAACCCGTTATATAGTCTGATTTTTAATTAGACGAAGCAAACTGACAGCTAAAAATGTCACTGTTCTATGAATTTGAACCATATTTGTTCTATTTATATCGAAAAGAGACATTAGCACCTGTCAGTTTACTTCGTCTAATTAAAAATCAGACTATAGGTACCACCACGAGTTGAGTATAATATTAGAATGATAATATTAGCCCCTGTAACGTCACACTGGGCACGGGCCTCCCCTCAATGCGAGGGGGATTCAGGCCATCCACCACCCTGCCCCATTGCGGATTAGTGGAACTCACATGTCTTTCGAAAATTTGATAGATTTTATAAGACATGCAGGTTTCCTCATGTTATTTTCCTTCACCGTAAGCAAGTGATAATCATATTAAAGTTATGATTTATATCGATTTGGATAATCCAGAGGTGCGAGCCGGGGTTTGAACCCTAGACCTTAAGCCCGCAAGAGTGCTTAACCAATCGACTATCACTGCAATTGACATTTACAAGGTTTTATTTCACCATATGCCACAAGTGCAACACAACATTATAAATCCAAGATAAAACGCTCGAATGTTGACTTAACTTGACTTAACTATGCAAATAAGGCAATAAACAGCAGAAGCGAAAGTTCTACGCGCAATATGCGCAGACGCAGACATCGTTGTTTTAAATATTATTGACATTTATCACAAACAATTTGGTAACAACATCTTAAAATGCAGTTTTAGCTACCTGCCTTTCCAGACTGTATTTTTGACAATAAATATAACCTAACCACGACCACAGGAGTAGTGATGGGATGTTCTCGAGAACATTCTCACCCCCTTGGAAACTTACTCGTGTGATTTTTTGAGAATCTTATATTTAAAACAATTAAAACCACCAACCACCATCACCACCATCCTACTTGAAGGATTGGCCCAGTATTGCCATAAACAGGGAGGAGTGAAGGAAGGGGAGACCTTTGCCCAGCAGTGGGACGACACAGGTTGACAAAAAAAAACCACCATACTTGCATGTTTAATGTGGTTTATGCCAAGTTTAACATGCTTCAGATGATAAATTCTCGAAAATTCTCACGAGTAAGTTTCCGAGGGTGAGAATGTTTTCGAGAACACCCCATCACTACACGGGAGACAAGCGTAGTGTAGGGCGCCCTAGGTGGAGTGACGACCTGCGGAAGGTGGCTAGTAAAAACTGGATGCAAAGAGCTGAACACTGAGCTCAGTGGCGTGCATTGGGGGACGCCTATGTCCACCGGTGGACAGCAATAGGCTGATGATGATGATGATAAACCTAATTGTTAGGTAACTCGGCTTCATTGGACACCACTGTGGTCCTGATGGCCACAGAGAACTTTTTATGGGAAAATACTGGCTTACAGAGCAGTAACAGTGGTGGAGTATGTCGAACTGTTTGTTAGATTAGGGCCACCGCAGACTTGCTACTTTTAGCATCGGCGATCGGCGATTTTGATGCTGCATCTCGCTCGTTCGCGCTCGAAGAAACGCGACGCAGCATCGATACAGTCGCAAAATCGCCGGTCGCCGATGCTAAAAGTAGCAAGTCTGCGGTTACCCTTATTAGGTATGCAAACAACGCCAAAATATATATCTATTCCGCAGATTTTTTTCTTGCATCTTTGACCTACATTATTGAAATGTCGCTATTTTTTAATATTAATAACGACCATTAAAATGGATCAGTTTTTAAGATTAATTTGATACATCGTTAATATCAAGGCAAATTTTTAACCAATTAGCGAAGCGAAGAATACGTGTAGGGTTGTCAGAAACAATATTCGAATAATTTTAGATAGGTTCCGAATTAGAACAAAATTTTAATAGCCCAGTTGTGGTGTTCTATTTTATAATCATTGCGTAGTAAGTTTTATATACTTTTTCGAATGCACTTATAACCTTATAATCTTATGTTAAAATTTATTGTGGACTGGCACTGGTATTACAAATCACTTTTCTTCCTAGAAATGCTTTGTAAAACCATTGTAAACTGGCTTAAATCTCTATAAATTTGGGGGAAAATTTATAGTGAAAGTTACGATGGAATTACACTGGCATTACAAATCACTTTTGTTCCTAGCGCTATCTAAAGTATCATATATATTTCACATATTAGATTCTAACTTTAAGACCAAGATGACACAAGTAATCTCTATGATAAGTGCCATTAGAACTAATTAAATCTTATCAATCTAGTCAAGCAATCACCAAGGGTTACCTAGAACGCGATGAATGTGAAAAATGTGTCTTATTTACATTATATTTTGTAGGATTCATATTCTTAGTATAGCGACAGCCCTATCGCCAACCGATTTCATTGCTTCAAGGACGTTACAGTCTTCATCATAAATGCACCAATATACTGATTTACTAGATTATTATTATTTAGATAACTTGTTATTTTTAATTAATATTATAATGATTACCTAGCCATTAGTTCACATAGGTCGCGATGAGCTCTATTTCCTAGTTTGGCCGCTATAATTAAATGTCACGCTCATAAATTACCCATTAAAACTGTCAGCGGTGCAATATCCGGGAGTCCGTCCGTCAGTCCGTCAATCCGTCAGTCCGTCAGTCCGTCAGTCCGTCAGTCCGTCAGTCCGTCAGTCCGTCAGTCCGTCAGTCCGTCAGTCCATTAAGCCATTAGACTTGATTAACGGACTCCCGGATATATGGAGACACCCAACTAATGACCGGTGTCTGAACATACAGTTGCAGGGCCCCGAGTCTGCTAACAATTAAACATTGCGGAACTATTAGTCTCTAATATTCCGTGAATTCTTAATTATCAATCGTGTTTTTTTGCCCCATTGATATGGGAAATTACAGAGAAAATTGCAACGAATTTATTACAATAAATTAAACTCGTTTTGAATGTGAGTCTAGTCACATTTCCCTTCTGACATAACTCATGTTTATCTTTATTGTAATAACACCACAAGAGTTCAACTTAAACTGTGATTGGAATGTACATATTTGGATTTCTAAAGTTAAGTTTAGCGACCTCGCAATGTACCTTAAACCGTAGTCCGGCGGGTTTTGTCTTTGTTTTGTAAGCGCAGAGGCACTTGATCGGTATTTTATGGCGTCATAAGAAAATGACGCTATATTGGAACGATATGATTGGTCGAATATTTTGTCATCGAATCAACAAGAGTTGAGGAAAATTTGCACCATTTTGATCAGTTGGTCGTTAGTTCCACCACAGTACTCTACCATGAAACGTAACTAATGCTCATTTTATTTTAACCTCTCATTCATACGACAAAGGGCCATAACACACAACCACCGTAACCAACTATTCGTATTGCAATGTATGGGAGGTAACCACAGAGTAAAGACTAAAGAAAGAGGTGCCCTTATTAGATATTTGTATGAAAAAAAACGTGGTCATTGTTTTTTCATTTTCATTGTTCTATCTACCGGTAAATAGTTGAACTACTCGCTTCGTTTTATGTCGATGTTAGCACTAGGCCGACCACTCGGCCGAGTTGCTTAGGCCCAGTCTCCTTAGTAATTGGTCCATGGAGGTAACACACCTGGCGACGGACTGGCCACGTCGCCAGTCAATACAAATTGTTTGGATACGTGGGTGGCGACGACACGACGTCGTCCTGGCGTCCCGGTGCGTTATGGCTCAAATAGTGCACGATTTTTTATAAATATAGGTACATTTTTACCGTATTCGGGACAAATTTCGATTGATTTGGTTCTTGTGTGAGATTTTATCATTCCTGCCCAAGCAGTTGACATACACTGCATGTCACAAGGACTCTACACAAACATCTAATATTTACGCCGCTATACACGGACTGCTTGTCGAAGGCTCTAGAGCAGTCGGTCGCAGTCGACCGCATCGACCGCTGCAAACAACTGCTCTAGAGCTGTCGACAAGCAGTCCGTGTATGGCGGCGCTTAGATGTTTGGTTCGTGATCCGTGGCATAATTCGGCGTATTCAATAAAACTACATAACATTAAATATTATAATATTAAAGCTTAATGATCAAGTTTACATTACTTAATATTGGAACGTGAAAGTTTATGAATAACGCATTTTAGTAGCTAAACTTTTACGCAACGAAGTACCTATTACTATATACCTACATTAGATTGAATCTGCCGATTCCCAAATTAATTAATTCATTGAACTAGATGGGCTTAGGAATATTAAGTGTCACTATAGCACTACCATATCCCAGGTTCGATTCTTCAATGAGATTTCAGATATAAACCTATTATTGAAGAAAACTAAAATTCAAAATGCCTTGATCATTAAAATTAAACATTATTTCCAAATCATAAACCTCTGCATTCATGCCCTGATCTTGATCGAGGCAAGTGGGGTAAACGTAACAGTTACCGTCCGCGCAGGGTAGCGGCGCCAGTTAGCGGTGCTCACACCGTTATTATATTACAGTGTTGTATTGAATTCGATCACATCTTACGTTGCGACTTGCATTGGTAAAGCTATGGTTTCCTCCGATAGTGACCGTCATACAACGGACGTCACTAGAACGTTGGCTATGTAAACTAAATGGCGCGGTTTCCTAGAGAGCGGTATTGGACACCGTTGTTATCATAGCCAATGCTCTAGTGCGGTCGTTATATGACGGCACCGCTATCGGAGGAAACCATAGTTTTAGCGAGGACGAGACGAAGATGGTTTATACCACAGACATAAATCTAAATAGATGACGCATAATAATAATATCCTGGGACATTTTTTACACACGGCTACCTGATCCCAAACTAAGCAGAGCTTGTACTATGGAAACCAGATAACTGATATTACTACATATACTACTTTTTTATTTATAAATACATACTTAATATACATATACACCCAGACTCCGGACATACAGACATGTTCATGCACACAAATGCATGTCACGGGTAGGAATCGAACCTACGACCTGCAGCGTGAAAGTCGCCTCCGCGCCAACCACGCTAACGGGCCCGTCATGTCCCTCGTTTTGTATGAAAACCAAGCGTGCCACTTTTTTCTACCTACTGTGAGCCTTTTATCCTTTTATCTCGGTCAACTTTTCTTGTGGAGCTCTTACAGCTCAAATACGGCACAACTAGGCTTTTTTAAATGTCGTATGAGGACCGGAACCGACAGCGGTGGAGCGCGGACTGAATAAACGGCAGCAAAGGCAGTGCAATACACTGCCTTTGATGCCCATTTTGGCACGCTCAGTACATATACTTGCGGCATCTATTTAGGTCTACGTCTGTGGTTTATACTCTATAGAAAATGTTTCTCTACTAGTATGGGCACATATTTATTTATTTAACTGTATGTAACTGACTAATGAAATAAGTATAGCATTGGTTTAATGGTTCAATCTGTCTGCAAGTCCATTTAATGAACTATCATTAAGTGTAGCAGTAGGGTTGGTAATCGCGACATCTACTGATTTATTAAATTTTATAAAATTAAAATGCACACGATGAATATTATTTGGAAAATAATACTAAGTGTAGTGTACAAGCAGTCATTCAAAATTATGTTACGTCCTTAGTAAGAAGATTATCAAGGAACTTGATTCTATCACCGACATGAGCGTATATTATCTATAGATACACGTCGGGCCACCCGTTCTGGTAAATATATGCAGGAAATTATCACCGCACCCACATTCTAAGTCACTTGTTCCTTTAGTGGCAGCCCTAATAGCGAGGCGTAATGACCAACACGCGACGCGCATACTGCGGTAATGCGCGTCGCGCGTCGACGAGGCGGCAGACGACGCGACGTTTTCACACGTCTCGTTACTGACATACCTACTCGAGATAGCTCGGGCAATCGGACGTGAAAATTGTCTGAGAATGCCTAGTAGGTACGTTACAACACGATTCAGTAAAAAGCAATTTAAAAAAAATAGGAACTTACTCGCAATTGAATATCTCGCTACAAAAATAATATCAAAAAGCAAACATCATCACTATTTTTAGGGTCCGTACCTCAAAAGAAAAAAACGGTAACCTCATAGGATCACTTTTTGGAGCTAGTAGGTACACATTGAGCGCTCGGCGTTGCGTTGGTAGCGTACATACACGGCGCTCAGCATGGCGTTCGACAAAGAAACTAAAATTTTACAACGCTCGTTTGACTGTGTTCACCGAAATCGAACGTCATTGTTCTTTAAACGCGCGTTAGGAAAGCGCGCGCTTTAAAACGCCTAATGTGTACTAGCCCGCCAGACGTTCCGCCATAAGCGCGTCTGGCAGCGCAGGTCAAACTTTTTTCTAGACGTTTTTACACAGGTCTTAATCGGCAGGGGTACAGGTCAAAACTCAAATCCAATGGCCTGCGACCTTAAACTGAATAGGAAACACGTTTTGCATAACGTCTGACTTTATAACTTATTACCTAGTTAATTAATATGCAACTTTGGATGAAATTAACCTATTGTCTAACATACACTCTTATGTAATCGAAATTTATTACTTTTTTGCGAAATTTATGACTAACATCAACAAAGTTGTTGTTTTTATGTCTTACCTATTTATTTGACATTGCAATTTTGCAAGAATATTTTTCTTTGGCATTATGATGAAGTTACATAATCTGCACGATACAGCTTTTGCATCTCTTCTTTAAACCGAGCTTGGCCATATTTCCAATTCATACTTTTGGTATTCCACGTTCCTCGGCGTGTCTCATCCAAACCTCTGTTTTGGAATACAGTTAGCAACATGAAAATCGTGTAGCAAGAACCACGAGCTCACACGACTGTCATGTCTGATATTAAAAAGGTATTCTATATTAATCCGCGATCCTGCTCAAAGAGTGCAATTAGAAAATTGGTAACTTTATAATTTGACATTCCAATGTTGGAGATATGCGAATAATTGTCAAACAGACACATCAATCAAACTAAACGAAATGGTGAAGCATAATGTAATCCAGATGCCTCTCGTGCCTCACCCGAGCACTCATGTTATGAAATAATTTCTATGCGACTCGTCGTCAAAACTGAGTGCTCGGGCGCGGCCCGCGCTTGATGTAGACGCAAGCATTGAGACGCTGATAACCAGCTGCGATCACGGGTCGGTAAACGGCTGGTCAGTCAGAGATGGGTGACCATTTAGTGGCATTTCGAACTGAGCATATCCGTGCTTCGGAGGGCACGTAGAAAGTTGATCCTAGTTTTTATCACCTAGACCAGTGGTGGGCAAACTTTCTTAATGGGGGGCCAGAACGTTTAAGAAATTTCAGAGGAGGGCCAGAATTATAGAAAAAAATAATTTTGTGTTGTAACTTTTAATAATATAAAAACATTACAGCATTACACACTTGCACAAATGTTAAAAATTACAATTTTACTTTATACTTCTGGACCGTCAAAATATAATCATCGCGGGTACCCATAGGTATTCATGTTGAAGGACCGTCGGCCCGGAGCTGGCCCGCGGGCCGTACTTTGCCCATAACTGACCTAGACAGTAGTCGTTAAGCCATGTCAGAGGCCTTCGGGCGGCTTGAACAACTCTAACCCTGGCCGGCCATTAACCGTAAGATAAGAAGAAGAAAAATTACTTATTTTTCTTTTTGAGGCCACTCATAAAACAAGTTTTTTTTTTTTAAATACCGGAATAAGATCCTGAAAGCAGGAAATAATTATTGGTAGGTATGTATTTTCTTCTCCTAGCCATTATAATAGAAATTCTAGCTGGACACAATAGGTGTCCCAAATAACAAGCAACAAGCAGCACCCCGGGTCCATAACTTGACGTTCCGTTAGTCAGATCTACTGGCCGGCCGCGGTACTGTACATCTGGATGTAGGTTTGTGGGCTCAGTTACAGGTTCTATCTAGACTTTGTGCTATCATTTTGATAGAGATAACGGTACCAGATCATTATACTGTAGAAGATCTTTTAGATTCAAGGTGACCTTTGAATGCAGTGAACAATAAGGGCTTGACATTAAATTTTACCATACATAGGTACCTTTATTTCATACATACCTTCTAATGGGGCAAAATAAAGTTTCCACCATCGCTTCTTTAAAATAATTGTATCGATTAATTTGAAAACAATCAAATTATTTTCGAGAAATTTTGTAATGACATAGGTATCTACTTTTAATTTGATAAATGATTTCTAAAGTTACACACCTATACAAAGCAAAAAATCAATATAATTTCCTACAAGTTCTGATTCCTGTTAAATTTCTAGATTTCCACCTACCTTTGGCCGTTTTTTCGTTTTTTTTAAGAATGATATGATGTTATTACAATAACTTGATCTCAAACATTATTATCGTCGAAGCCGCCATCTTTTTTAGACGCAGCTAACACTGACCTCTTCAAACTTTCACTAAAAAAAACTACAATAAACGTGAAATATGGCGGGCGAAGAATAAATTAACTTTTCCTATAAGATGTTACGTTTATAGAAAACGAAAACGAAATGTAATCCGCGATAACTATTTGCATAACCGGCAGGGATTTGTATAATTGAAGTAATTTATTTATTTATAGCTTTGTTTATATTGGTTTCGAATGGATGCGTGTTTTACTACCAAACGTAGTAGCGAGCGATTTGAACGAGTATTTAGTGTTAGGCTTTGGACATCGTAGCTCTAAAACGGATGAATCAATTTCGACGCAATTTTGGTTTTTGTAACTCGTACCTATGTGTGAGTTACGCCAGCAGTGCGGTTTTTTCCTGCTGGTCCAATCAAAATTCGAATGATACAGATAATTAGTGCTCCATGTCGTGTAATTGTGCCAAAATTTTTAAATTTGTGTTGTTGTTGTTGTATCATTCAAATTTTGATTGGACCAGCAGGAAAAACCGCACTGCTGGCGTAACGTTACGCCAGCAGAAACATATATTGAATAACTCCAAAACGGCTATAGGCACAAATTTAAAATATTCGCCACATTTACACGAGTTGGAGCACTAATTATCTGTATCATTCATACTTGAAGAGAGATGCTGGCACAGGCTACACTCCATAATCAATTGCCTCAGACCTCAGATATTACCTCCAGTTTATTTGTGTGATCACTGTTTATCTACCAGTTAATAGATCATCACAGAATATGAAATGCATACGTAGGGCATTGTAGAGATGTTATGTTGTGGTCGGGCTCTACTTTCACACCGCTGTCGTGTTGGCGCATCAATTACATCGGTATTTCGGCCGATCGAAACACAAAGGTACTCGTTCATGAAAGAATAATTGTCCTAAAGTGCATGAACAGCTTGCTGACCCACATTATATAGACACGATCAATTATTTCAAACGCAATACGCACGCTAACTTTAGGAAAGATATCGACATTCGTTAAATTCGGCAGTAACATATGACGATCTCTTGGCGTAGTGGTTCGAGCGTAGGCCGTTCGGCTACATCGGGTGGTTGTGGGTTTGATTTCCGCTAGAGGAAAATTTCAGAAACGGCTGTTTCGTAATTTGTCCTGGCCTGGGTGTTACTGGTCCGCCCCCAGTCCATGGTACGGCTCCCATAGTCCAAGCATTGTGGCTTACAGTTGCGGCACGCTATGATGGCCGTTTTGACGAGTGGGAGGGTGGAGAGGATGAACCTTATTATAACGGAATAAGATTCATTTGGGCATTCAAATTTTGACATTCTTAGACTTTAAAATGGCCATAATTATTCCGTTATAATAAGGTTCATTTTCTCCACCCTCCCACACGTCAAAACGGCCATCATAGCGTGCCGCCACTGTAGTTCGGGATACATATACTTGGTGTGTTAGTTTGGCGATATTTATTTATTTAATACAAATATCGCATGACCTGAGAATCATAACAAATGTTACTTCCGTCGCGTGTGTCCATTTGGCTTTAGGTGCCAAATGGACACACGACCTTTTAAACGAAGGCAGTGCAAATTTAAAAAAATATTTTTAGGGTAGTCTTGTAATAAGGACTCTACTTATTCATACAAATCTTCATGCCTGTATTCTCCATCTAGGAAGGCAGCCCTAGTAGGCTACTACCCCCATTTACTAACCCCCCCCCAGCCTTCTTTGCCCTTACACCTATATTTCGTAGGTTACTGCGACTGTAGCCTAGGGGTTAACAGGTTGGGCTAGCAATCGGAAGGTCCCAGGTTCGATCCCCGGTGGGGCATGCACCAATGGCTGAATTTTCATCTATGTGCATAATTTACAGTTCGCTGACGGTGAGGGAAAACATCGTGAGGAAACCTACCTATCCCTCGGGATTAGGTAATAGTCAGTTCCTGTATACACGGCGACAAGGTTCACCACCTGTCACATTGGGTTCTGACTATCTGGTGAAACGTGGGCTTTGAGTTGGTTAATACCTCCACAATGTGGTGGTGTAAGGCCACTCAAGCCTCTGACTACCCCCGAATGGGGATAAAAGTCGTGACGTTACACACACACTATCTAATAAGAAAGAAAAAAGAGCCTTCAAATTGAACTTTTATTAAGTATTTTTTTATAGGACTTCGGTGGCAAAAAAGCGTACGGCACGCCTGATGTTAAGCAGTTACCGTAGCCTATGGATGCTTACAATACCAAAGGCATTGCTCGCATATTGCATATTTACTATTAAGTTCATACAAAACCCATCCAGAAACTGAACTTGCTGATAGTAACTCAACCACCACAGATCGCGTTATTACGCCTCTCTGCCTCATTCGTCACTGACTTGCAACTTGCAACAACGTAAGAAACGCCAGTGTTGAGTGGTTAGTAATTAGTTAGTGAACGGTCATTACTGTCGATAACTTGTTTGCACTTAACTAGTACTGTTAACTAGGTATTACCCATAGACGAACCATATAAAGGACTGGGTCTAAGCTACCAGGCCGCGTTGCTATTACATCGCACAACTCGGCCGGTGACGTCATCACAGTAGGCGTGGCTTAAGTCAGTGTGCTGTTGGCGTTCGTCATGTGCAGACGTCTTGCCAACGTTCGCATCCCAAATATAATTCTATTCGACACTAGATGGCGACCCTCGGTACGTTTTTTATATGAATCTACACTTAGTGACATCTAGTGTGAAAAAGTTAAACTACGTACTAACATCGAAATAAAACGAACCCAGTAGTTCCGCTATTTACCGGTAGATCGGGGGGGGCGGAGCTTGTAAATTGCCTCCCAGTTTTTAACCCCCACCAACCGCGCCACCCCGCGCAAAATTTCCACGCGTTGTTTCATAGGGAAATCTAATAAGGGCACCTCTATCTTTAGTCTTTACTCTATGGTATTACCCTATGGACGATATAAGCACTGTTATTTCTTAGAATTCCACTAATATTATAAATGTGAAAGTTTAGATGGATGGATGGATGTTTGTTACTCAATCACGCCAGAACGGCTGAACGGATCTGGATGAAATTTGGCACAGAGATAGATTATAGTCTGGAATAGCACATAGGCTTTTTATCCCGGTAAAATGTATGGTTCCCGTGGGATAAATTACGCGCGGACGAAGTCGCGGGCAGAAGCTAGTGATACATAAATGTTGAGATAAACAGTCGCAGGAGTATGTTTAGGTCTGACTAAATAAATAAAAAACCTTTTTCTATGGGTCTGATCATGGACCAGTTACTAAGGGGACTGGCCCTAAGCAAGTCGGCCGAGTGGTCGGCCTAGTACTAACATCGACATAAAACGAAGCGAGTAGTTCAACTATTTACCGGTAAATAGTAAAATGAAAAAACAATGACCATGTTTTGTTTCATACAAATATCTAATAAGGGCACCTCTTTCTTTAGTCTTTACTGGGTCTGACTGACTAAAATTTTCTATGACATATTTATCTACGAATCAGGTTTTGCCATCGACATATTATGTGTAAGTTATAAATTCCTTGGGTTTTCTAAGGTCATCATCATCATCGTATCATCATGTAACAGTTGGATAGTTCTTTGGCAACCGCTTGACCGCTCAGCACACTGCATCGTGTGGTGGGTTCGATGCCCGCCTGAGGCAAATTTCGAAAACGGCTGTTCCGTATTTGCCGTTGTCTGGGTGTCACTTGGATCGCCCCCAGTCCACTGTAAGGTATCCATAGTACAAGCTTTGCTTAGTTTGGGACCGTACAGGGACCACACTGACCGACCATCTGATTCAGAATCATCCGACCAATCAGAAGGTCGGTCAGAATAGCAAAACGCTACAGTGGCAGTGGCTAAGTGGCAGTGGCTAAGTGACTCGGAGCCCTGTTGGTGTGGCTTGTATTAATAAATGCTTCTCAAAGTTGAGATCGATCTTAAGACGCTATTTTTGGCAGGTTGTCCATACATTCAACGTCAAAACTGCATCATAAGTTCGATCTTTCTTTCTTCTTCGATTGTTTTTCTTTCTTTTTACACGACTGCCCAAAAAAAGGAGTGTATATGTGTTTAGGGTTCATGTATGTATGTATGTTTGTATGTTTGTATGTGAGATTCTTTATTCCACCATAACTTATAAATGCCTGAACCGAATTGGATGTATGGGGTATCGTTAGAATCCTTACATCATTCCGGGTAATACTGGGTATATTATTTTTGAAAAAAATCAATATGGCGGCATTATGGCTCTAAATTCAAATGTGAAAAAAATATTTTTTCATATATAGATAGGGAATCAAAATGAAGGCCTTGATGTGCACATTTCAAAAATATATAATTTATTGGCATAATTCAATATAGTAGGGTGTACATGTAAAACAAACATTTCATTTTTGGCTGCTATCACTAAAATGCATAAAATAAAAATAAATAATTTAAAAAATTAAAAACACGACTGCCCTGCCAAAAAACGAACTAAAAGTATAAAACAAGTGCAGTGTCATTGCAGTCGGGGGCTCTCTTAGATTAAATATGTTCCACAGAACGGTCCCCCGACTGCAATGACACTGCACTTGTTTTATACTTTTAGTTCGTTTTTTGGCAGGGCAGTCGTGTTTTTAATTTTTTAATTTATTTATTTTTTATATTTATTATTGTTTTGTCTTGCTAGTCGTAATAAAGTTTTTCTTTCTTTCTTTCTTATCTCAACTTTAAGATGCATTTATTAATACGAGCCTAAGTCCGGCGATATTTATTCAATTATAATGCAATGGACGTACATCCGTCGCGGTACATTCACGATGTATTCATTAAAATTCGATCGAAGGTCGAATGAAAGTAGGTTACCCTTTGTGCGATGCGCCTTGGGCCGGCTGATGATCGGAACGAGAGCTTGCAGTTTTGGCGATCGAGATTTGCATTATATTGGTACTGGCATCACGTAGCGTAGAACGACCGTAAAGCTATGGTTTCCTCCAATAACGGTGCCGTCATATAGTGGCCGTCACAAGAACGTTGGCTATGTAAACTATATGTTTCGGTTTCCTAGAGAGCGGTATTGGATACCGTTGTTTACATAGCCAATGTTATAATGACGGCCGCTATATGACGGCACCGCTATCGGAGGAAACTATAGCTTTAGCGCCGCCATTAACGGACTGCTTGGAGCAATCAGGTGGTTACTTTGAAAAACGAACGCTGACGGATAGTCCGAAGTACGGATTCGATTTACGATCAAAACCATGTCAAACGTAAAGAAGAAACGAAAGAAGAAATGTCAAATCACGACGATCCGTCAGCCGAACCGTTTCGTTTCGTATTTCGGAATAGGCTAGCAGTGCCGACAGCTTCAAGCTGTATGTGTATGGCGAATGTCAATTTTGTATTGAAACTGCAGATCGCACGTCTATGGCGTCAGTCTGTTAATGACGGGCGGTAGCAACTTAAATACAATACTTGTCTTATGAGTAATTTAATTATGTTTAAGTAACTAGCTGTGATCTCGACTACGTACGCGTGTAATTTAAGAAAATATGTTTCTTGATCTTTGCGATAATAAAAGTCACTCCTCATAACATCAGCTATCTGTCAATGAAAGTCCCGTCAAAATCGGTCCAGTCGTTTCGGAGATTAGCCGGAACACAGGCACAGGCAGCTAATCTGGTGTAACGGCTTATGTAGTCCCTACTGTAGTGCGGAAGGGATGCGGCCGCGCACACGATACGATCACGTACGATATGGCTATCAGAAATCATATCAATATGTCATTACATTTTGATATGATTAACCTACAATTTGCATAATCTTGTGTCTATCGAATTCTCTGTCTACGCCACGCTTCAGATCATCAGGGGTAACCCTGATAATCAATTGAGACGAAATACTTCAAATTTTACCAACGATGGTAGAATTTAGACACCCCTTTATAGGTTCCTAAATTAAATATTGCATGTGTTCCAATGAAACTATTGATGTTTCTGTGTAATGTAATGTAACGTCACGACTTTTATCCCCGTTCGGGGGTAGTCAGAGGCTTGAGTGGCCATACACCACCACATTGTGGAGGTATTAACCAACTCAAAGCCCACGTTTCACTAGATAGTCAGAACCCAACGTGACAGGTGGTGAACCGTGTCACCGTGTATACAGGAACTGACTATTACCTAATCCCGAGGGATAGGTAGGTTTCCTCACGATGTTTTCCCTCACCGTCAGCGAACTGTAAATTATGCACATAGATGAAAATTCATCCATTGGTGCTTGCCCCACCGGGGATCGAACCTGGGACCTTCTGATTGTTAGCCCAACCTGTTCACCCCTAGGCTACAGTCGCTTTTTTTTTTTTCTTGATCTTTCTGTTCTTTGAAATTATAATAAAGTGTTAGGTACTTAGTAGATCTATCAGCGGGAATAGTCTAACTGTCTATAATTATTCAAATAAGGTATTAATAGAGGACCTGGAACACCAGGTCCTCCATAAATACCACTAGGGGCCATCCATAAATTACGTCACACGTAAAGGGGGGGAGGGGGTCGACGAAATGTGACATTGTGTGACAAGGGGGGAGGGGTCCTATGTTAAGTGACGTCACATTTAAAAATCTAATACCTATATAAAAGTATTAAAACCGAAATTTGAAGTGTTGACGAAAAATTTTTAAAATTTCTCAAAAATTGAGAAATATATGTGACGTCACACAGGGAGGGGGGAGTCTCGCAAATGTGACCAGCTGTGACAAGGGGGGAGGGGTCTAAAAATCATGAAATTCGTGTGACGTAATTTATGGATGGCCCCCTACTTGTGAACACTACTTGTGTAAATAAAAAACACGTAACTTAATATCCGTGTTATAATGAGACGCAAATTATAAAATAGATTATTACTAGACACGTATCCTGTTACATTGGTGCACTTGCTAATACAGTGTGTTGATTAATGCGCGCTGCATAATCAGTAAGTGCAGTGTGGAGTGCAAGTGGCAGTCAGCGCTGACTTGATTGATGGCTGTTGAGATTGATTGCAGGTAATGACGGAATCAGTGAGAGATTAGCTAGACTTGGAACTTTTTTTGTGAAGGAACACATCATGAGGAAACCTGTATGTCTAAGAAAATCTAACAAATTTTCAAAAGACATGTGAAATCTGCCAAACCCGCTATGCGCCAGCGTGGTGGATTATGGCCTGAAACCCTCTCGCATTGAGTGGCGGCCCGTGCCCTGGAGTGGGACGCTAAAAGGGCGAACATTATTAATATCAAAAGGGACATTAAACAGTTCTGCTTAGTTTTGTCTGGCTAATACAAAAATACTCAATTACCTATATGGAAAGACGCCGTTAAATAAATAATTAAGGCCAAAATGGATGGCCGTCATCACTATCGTTTAATAAAGATTTCCTCAATAAAGCCATGTATTATTTTTAACCGGGTTTTCCCTTTGTAACGTTAAAACAACTTTTAACAAGGATGTTAACAGCAAAGATTATCTTCTAAGATATTTCGCATTGAACGTAGCCTGATAAAATCAGTTTACAACGCGGTTGCAACAGAATCCTTATGCACTTTCACAATTACACATTAAATATAACTTGGAATATATGTATTTACTTATTAAAATAAATACATATATTTATACATACTTTAGTTCATATAATAATGTTGTAACGGAGTACACTCTCAACATGTTTTAAAATCAATCGATGTGGGCATTATCGATACAGCGGGTGAAGGCGAATAGGCGATTTTAGAAAATTTGTTTTATCACGCAGAAACCAAAGGATGGATTTTGATAAATCTACTTAATTTTCTTGTCAAAATTTGACACTCTCTATTCAAAATGTTAGTTCCTCTTTTGGCCATTTGGTCCGATAAGCTGTTTCTGATCAGATAAGTGTGCACATTAGGTGCATTCCATTTAGAGATCCCGGAGCGCCCCCCCCCCCCCTGACGTGCTGAAGGCAGCCACCGTGGAAGTTTTAGTGGGCGAGGCCTACCTACCCCAGATCTCCCACAAGAGGTCTGGCCATCTTTCAAAGATTCACTCTCCCCGTCAAAAATTAAAAATACCTACGTTTACTACACCACCAAGCCAACTAGGAGCCTGTCAACTGTGACGTCACCCGTACAAAAAGGCGGTGGCGGGTGATCGGGAGGTGTGGCGGGCGGGGAAGCCGCATTCCATCCGAGCTCCTAGTTGGCTCGGTGGTGTAGTACAAGGAAGATTTTGACAATTACTTTTTTTCAACGACGCAGTCAATTATAACTGTGGCGGGCACGTGGCGTGCACCGCACGCGATGACCCAGTACAGCATTCATACAGCTCGCCAACATGCACGGGCACCGTTAAGCTTTAACGTATGACGGTAACTGACCAATGAAAGTTCGGTTTAATGATTTAAAGTGACTGGCGCAATGGCTAATCAGAAAGCTGTTGGATTCCCGTACGGACCCCATTTTGTAAGTTCAATACATTGATGATTAAAAATAAGATTGTTAGAGAAGTACACTATCTTGTACCTATTATCCTAAAAGGCTTATAATGTATCCCTCAAGGCTTGGGGCGAATTATAACAATAGCCTCAATATGTAGAAATTAATTAAACACCGCACCGCGCGCGACCGATTCTACGGTAAAATGCCTTATAAGAGCTGCAATTAGAATTATATTTCCATTTATAAACAATTATCCCAAATCTAAAATTGATTACAAACTTCTTTTAAGGGTTCCGTACCCAAAAGGTGCCAGCGGGACCCTATTACTAAGCCTACGCCGTCCGTCAGTCCGTCTGTCTGTCCGTCTGTCAGCGGGCTGTGTCTCACGAACCGTAATAAGTAGAGAGTTGAAATTTTCACAGAATGTGTATTTCTGTTGCCGCTACAACAACAAATTGTAATACTAAAAAAAAAAAAATTATAAAAACAAAGCGGGTCCCCATACAAGAAACTTGATATTCTTGACGTGTTTATTTTACGGTGGTACGGAACCCTTTATGTGCGAGCGAGTCCGACACGTACTTGGCCGGTTTTTTCTATAACAGTGCCACAAAAAAAGCTTAAAACATTAATTTTAAAAACATTATTATTATTTTAAACACTTGCAAACTAGCTTACAAGATTATTCATTTTCACTTTTACATCGTAAGTGACACTCACATTGTTTTCCCGCGCTGTCATTACTGTCACTGTCAGCGTGTTGGCGGGAGTGCGGTCAGCTGGTCAAGGATTGGCTGCGTTCACAAAAACACATTCTTATTTCAAGTTTACAATGACGATGCGGAAACATTGTTGTTAACAGCGAAAGTTAAGGTTAGGGGTCGCTTTAACAAGTTAGAACTCACTTTTTAACTATGACCGTCGAGAATGTAATAATTTCACTATCATTGAAGGTTCTATAATACAAACTTTGCGCCTATTACGTTTATTAAATTAATTGACAGCGAATCCCTTATATAAAAAATATTTGTTGAGTCACTAATGGCTATGGTTGGAGCACATAATGTGCCACTTGACTTAGCGAAGAGAAAATAAGGGCCGCTATTAAATCTCGTCATTTGCGTATCAAGTTCATCAAGTCAAATTTAAAATATAAGTTTTGATTATGAGCGATCAAAAACAAAAAAAAGTAGATTTACTTACCATAAGTTTTACGCTCACTTGCCTCTATCGTTTACATATAATATGTGTACCTATAGCAAACTTACAGTGTCGAGGAATTAAAAAAATTCATAAGAACAAACAGATATAGGCGCTACCTTCTATAGCAATTTTGTGCGTTTACGGCTCCGCCACGCACGCACACTGTCACAGTGAGTATGTACATGTCAAACACAACCAAGGGCCAGTCGCCTTCGTGAGTTGCAAGAACTATAACTCATGGTAGAGCTAAAGATTTAAAATTCATCGCGTCTTATTCTTTTTTCAAAATAAAAAAGACTGCAAGAGTTTATGGGACGTAAATTTTTACAGAATTTCATATACACTCACGCTCAGTTCATTTTGACTGCACTTTCCACTGCGTTACATCAAGATCATCTATACATATAATAAGAATGTAAAATTGGTCGCGTCTGTACATTCGAAATATTTGGAAAAAAAATTGTGGGGGGGACTTAGATGGACCAGCAGAATTCATTTTTATCATTTTTAGAATTTTTGTCTGTGTGTATGTTTGTATGTTTGCTCAGATTTTCGAAAGAGCACAACTTCGAATCCACCGGATGGATTTCAATGAAATTTGGCATGGATATGACTAATAGTCTAACTTAACATCTAGGATACTTTTTTTTTCGAAAATGTTTAGGGTTGCCACAGAAAATTCAAAAACCTACTTAAAAATTCTAAATGTTTGAAAGAGCACAACTTTGAATCCACCGGATTAATTTCAATGAAATTTGGCATGGATATGACTAATAGTCTAACTTAACATCTAGCATATATTTTTTTCGGTAAAATTTAGGGTTGCCACAAAACATTCAAAAACTACCTAAATATTCGAACACGCACAACTTCGAATCCAATGGATTGATTTCAATGAAATTTGGCATGGATATGACTAATAGTCTAACTTAACATCTAGGATATTTTTTTCTAAAATATTAGGTTGTAAATTTTTATGACCACACAGAAATTCTAGCCAAAAATAAGTTTTAGTTATTGAAATACGTCTATTTAGAGCGGAGCCCTACGGAGCCTTACGTTGTGTGTGATCCGACACTATTTGGAATAGATAATCTTAATTTTAATAATAATAATAAATATTTTATTGCTGCGTTCTACAATCTTAAGTTTCGTTTTTCTTAACTAGATGTCGCTATACTTAAAATCAGACAATACCTGCCTTGCACCACATGTCAAAATTTAATATCTTCCTTGCTTCAAGAAATTTAGTTTTTTTATTCCTAATTACGTATAAAAAACATTAAGCGGGTCTTTGTATCACGCGGAATCTTAGACGTTAACTCTGGAATTCATCTCCACAGTACTAATGCCGTAGGGAAGCTACCTACCTAACAAGTAAGTCTAGAGGACCTGCTGATTTTTTTCTCTGGAGTCCAACCGCTCAGTCGTGCTACTGTGAGTAACTACAGATATAGATAGACGGATACAGATAGACTGGTACAGGCAGAGATACTCATCTACCGATAGATTACAGACAGACCGATTCAGACAGACAGATACTTACAGCTAAACTGATACACACAGACAAATAAAGTCAAACTTTTGTTATACAACTAAGGCGCCAGGCAAGCGTACGGCCCACCTGTACCCCATAGATGCTTGCAACCAAAGGCATCGGTAGCACGTTTCCAACCTGAAGGGGAGTGGGGTTAGTGGGAGGGGACGGGGAGGTGGCTGGGTTGCGCTTCCGGCTCTCTCCCTCATCATACGAAACGAAGGTAAATTAGCTACTTGAATGCCGATCTCCACCTTAATGGTCAGACTCTACCACCTTACTGGTATAGACTGGTACAGATAGACAGTCACGGACGGACGAACTCAGACTGATGCAGACTGACGTAATACAGATTAGACGATAGACAAAATTATATTTAAGGGCTTCACCGACTGGACGCGGACGGAGTCGCGGGCACAGCTAGTAAATAATAGAATGATTCCGTAATTAATCAAGTTTCGTTATCTGAAATACGTGTGGGTGAGTCCAGACTCTCGGCGACTTTCTATGCCGACGGAAATTAATACGTGCCAGATCTCCCCACGGAATACTCGGTAGGGATGGCGATTAATTTATACTTAAATCGATTTAGGCTGCAGAATCGATACGCAAAATATGGATAACGAACTCTCATTTGAACTTTTCTCGCATGATAATTGAAATACATCTATTTTTTCCACTACATACACAATTACTTTCAGATTTTATGTACCTATACATATTCTGGGATGTGTAAATTTTAGTTAGTGTTTTCATCTGAAAAGACAGTCCATACAATTTATTTATGCCATTAATTTGATATCAGTTTGCCACCCCTAAGTCGCTAAGATACAGATTACGTGTAATGCGAGCGTAATGCTAGGAAATTGCTGGAAAAATCAACATTCGAACGTATTATTTTATTACTTTAAATTAAATGCCAGTGTACATTAGACGTTCGTTATCATCACAACACTAGACTTCCATAAGTTTATAGAACTACGTACCTAAGGGCCTCCGCAGACTAGCTACTTTAAGCATCAGCGATCGGCGATTTTGATGCTGCGTCTCGCTCGTTCGCGCTCGTAGAAACGCGACGCAGCATCGATACGTCACAAAATCGCCGGTCGCCGATGCTAAAAGTAGATAGTCTGCGGAGGCCCTAACTAGGTATATAGAGTTTTTGGGATCAGAGTGAAAACAAAAGAAAGTGATCCCCAAAGGAGATCAGAATAAATGGAGGTAGATTGACTTGTTATGGAAGTTTTTAAGAAACCCCACTGTTGGAGCAACCACTTAGCAGAGGGAAACTATAAAGAAAAGCCAAAAAAATGGAGTATTTCAACGGCGACGCGACGGTATACTCGCGACTCTTTCTGATTGATCTGACGATGTAAATAAGTACTTAGGTAAATTGTACTACTAAGGACATTTTTATTAATATTTAAAAAAATAAACTTTTCACTGTTTACCTCAGAAAGGTAACTACAACCTGAACAGCTACAGTGAGCGAGCGGGGGGCGAGCGACAGGGCCGTTCGCTCACTGCGCTTAAAAATCAGCCTCCTTAGATTCTAGCCCTAACCTCAGTGCGCCTTAAATCGTCTTAGGAGCACGAGCAGTTGTCAAGGGCCATAGTTTTAGAGTCTTAAAAGCATTTCAACATCATCATATAAAATACGCCTAGTCACGGACCATAGACCATACAATTTGGAAGCGAAAGTGGTCACAATGTGTGGCGTTTACCAAACGACCTTACGGAAACATCTGCGACGATTCGCCACGGTTATACCATGTTATACTTAACTTTCTCGACAGTTACCGGCTGATACTCTGCTTTTGTAATAGAAACTTTGTAGGTACTACTCCACCAAGCCAACTAGGAACCTGTCAAATGTGACGTCACCGCACAAAAAGGCGGTGGCGGTGTGCGGGAGGGGTGGCGGGCGGGAAGCCGCAGGCGGTGGCGGGTGTGCGGGCGGGGAAGCCGCATTCCATCCGAGCGAGTAGTTGGTGCGGTGGTACTCCACCGCACCAACATAGCATAGCAGGTACCTACTGGTACCTGCTATGGAAACTCTTCGTTTCAACGAGGTTCGGATTAGGAAGATTTTCTAAGAGATAATAATAATAATATCCTGGGACATTTTTTACACACGGCTACCTGATCCCAAACTAAGCAGAGCTTGTACTATGGAAACCGGATAACTGATATTACTACTATACTACTTTTTTATTTTTAAATACATACTTAATATACATACACCCAGACTCGGGACATACAGACATGTTCATGCACACAAATGCATGTCCCGGGTAGGAATCGAACCTACGACCTGCAGCGTGAAAGTCGCCATCACGCCAACCACGCCAACGGGCCCGTCAAAGATAAGGGACAAGCTATGTAAGGAAAAAAAAAATTCTTAGGAGTGGGCTAAGGTTTGAATGTCAGAGCGTTAGGATCGAACTCTCTACCCTCTGTAGCTATCGGTTACAGAGGGCCTACTCTTTTACAAACGAAAACGAAATTTCGGACGAAATTCGCGTATTTCCTACTACGTTTCTCATTGATTCCGACATTTCTTACGACCGAAAATTGTTTGACGTTAAGATTCGACGACGACGAAGGCGTCAAACTATTATCGTTCGTAAGAAATGTCGGAATCAATGAGAAACGTAGTAGGAAATACGCGAATTTCGTCCGAAATTTCGTTTTCGTTTGAAACAGAGTAGGCCCTCAAGGCTACACTCAAACCACCAAGCTTTTAATGTTTGCAATATCTTGCTAAAACATATTTATGATTTTTACAAGAATATTCAAAGTTATAAATATATCTTTCGACACTCATGATTGTAATCTATTATACGCCGGCGCATAGCTCTTGTACTTGAACAAGGTGTTTGTTCAAACCGACTAGTCATTATGAAAGTGTGTTAAGTTGAACAAAAAGACGAATTCGCTGCCTGTGTCGCTTTTACTAGCTTCGGAACTGGTCAAGTGCGCGTTGGACATATTCTTACAGGGTTCTTGCTACCAAATAAGAATCGACATATGAAACAGAACTTAACAGGTATTTTCTTTATAACACTAGACGACAAACAGGCATACGCCTGATGTTAAGCGGTTACCGTAGCCTATGGACGCTTGCAATACAAGGCATCGCTCGCACGTGGTTGACGCTGTAAAAATCTTTTAATATGCTGTACTATGTACTCTCATACAAAAACCTCGACAGGGTTCGTTCCAGAGCCAAATTGTACGAGGGAGGAAGTGCCTCCGGGTATGATGAATCATCATTTATCATTTTCATGTCTTTATTTGAAATAATATCTGAACAGCTAATTACATGTCTTTTGATGTATTTCTAAATGTCATCATCATCATCATCTCAGCCGAAAGACGTCCACTGCTGGACATAGGCCTCCCCCAAGGTTCGCCACAATGACCGGTCTTGCGCTGCCCGCATCCAGCGGATTCCCGCGACCTTCACCAGGTCGTCGGTCCACCTTGTGGGAGGCCTACCCACGCTACGCTTTCCGGTGCGCGGCCGCCACTCGAGAACTTTTCGGCCCCATCGGCCATCCGTTCTACGAGCAATGTGCCCTGCCCACTGCCACTTAAGTTTTGCAATCCTACGGTGTACGTACCTTTCTAAGTGTACACCACACATATTATTACCTAATTATTTTTTCCACATAGAGCAAATACTATTTACACATCTAGCTATTCTTTAGCTAAAGATACGAGATGTTGAGTTCAGTTCGAGCCAGATCAGGGATCTTGGTTTTTTCCATTGCGGAACCCCAAATATTCGATTGAAAAGTGTGTTGAATTTCTCATCGCAATAATAATCCTTATAAAGTACGTACGTTAAGTAGCAATATTACAATTTAAGCGATGATTTGCGATGCAGGAGCGCGGTTTCCAAATGTACAGTTAAGGTTAGCTCAGTGCCGCCGCCGTCAAACATAACACGACTGCCATACTGTACAAAAATCAGAAACACTTAACGGATTTTAGACGGAATGAATCCTTTAATCATTAAATTGTAATGGTAAAGTTTGGTTAAGTTTGGTTTTGGTGGATACCAGCGCAGCGTCTCCACCCGCACAGGCTCCGAGGATAAAAAGAAGCCTATCTTCTGGGTGTTCAAAATTTCGGTTAAATCCGTTCAGCAGTTTTTGCACGAGGCTCAGTCAAACTTAGAAATAGGCTTTCATATCATTATTGGTCCTTGATGCTGTAAATATTGTTTTTTTTCCTATACCTAGACTTCTTATCCGTTTTTACACTACAAAACAAGAGAGATACATTCATGCAAAATTTCAAATTTCTTAACATTTTGTATGTGATCATGTTTTGGTACAAATATGGATTCTTCCTAACAATTTGTTTCGTTATATGTAGACAGGTAACATTTATGAAAGTATGTATGTATAGGTATGTAGGTCTAAAAAGTAGGGCGCGATTCGCGAGCGTGCATTACTTGTTTTGTATTGCCGTGTTAACTTGTCAAAATCAAACGTGGGCCTGAGAAAATGTTCAACAACGTTATAAATTTATCGATTGTACTCATCATCGTAATACCTATCATGACAATAATTACAAAAGTTTTGTACTATTATCCACAGCCTCGAACCCCAACTTCTATCTTGGCGGAACTGGCTTCCCTTGCGGGGTCTTCCCGATTGAACTGAAAATATACTAGGATAACATGAAATAGAGGGATATTACTACTACAGTTAAGCCGGAAACCCACCGCGGTGCACGGAGAGGCCACGCACTCGGCCACGGCTACGTTTTGTAAGAAAATGTATGGATGACGTCATTTCGTGCGTAGCCTCTCCGTGAGCCGCGGTGGACACGCTGACATACATTTTCATGCAAAGCGAAGCTTGACCCACGTGCGTAGCGTGTGCGTGTCCTCTCCGTGCGCCGCGGTGGGTTTCCGGCTTTACAGCAATATGCAGCTGCAGTCCATAAAACAAGTGAGTGCGTAATATTGCGCATACTTAAGAGCTTATTACACCTTCCTAAATTTAGGATACTTAATTTAGTCGTGACTGAATTTAGGCAAGTGTAAACGCATTTAGCAAGTTAGAATCCAAAATAATCAGAAGCTTTCTAAATTAGGTTCTAAATTTAGTGACTAAATTTAGGAAGGTGTAAAAAGCTCTTTATAAACATTTTATTCTGAACCAGACATGTGATTTTTTTATACAGAATACCTCCTTCTATCGTATGGTATCTTAACGTATATTTTAATTCAAGTGACTGCTTTATTCATGTTTGATATATTCTAAAGTCCATTGGTATTTTACAACAAATACCCTAGCTGCTAAAGCCGAAATAAGCTTAGATCATAATAATGAATAGACATTCATAATATTAACAATACAAGAACAGACTATTCTATTTTAGAACAGCCACGTTAGAAAAATGAAACTTTTTAATAAACGTAACTATTATCTTAAGACGAGGGTTCGAAATTTGGTTGATTTTCTATTCTACTTTTTCTTTAAGTAAGTATGTGGACTAGGAATCTTATATTAAGATGTATGATTTTTGACTATATTATCTTGAGTATCTTTAAATCCAAATCACGATTTGACGAAATTTTCTCGATAAAAAAAAATTATGAAATGAGCTCTAATTATTTACAATTTCCCTTGCTACCACGATGTTTTTACGATTTAGATCACGAAATTATTTCTAAAACATAGCAAATAATGATATCTAAACTACCCTTCAACCATATTTTAATTCATGAAGTAGTTTTTTTTTTATTCAAGAAAATGTGGTTTGTCGCTTACGTTGTTTATTTCCGAGCGCGCGCACAATATCGCCATCTCACATTTTAAGTACTTGAACTAACCATGTCTCTCTCTAACTTTGTATTGTCAGTGTCCGCTCGGACTTGTTCGACGTCGGACCTGTGAAGGATTTTTTAAAAAATATTACGGTCGTGCCACATTACAGGTACAGTACAGTATTTACAGTCCGCCGACGCCTATGATAAATAAATAAATATCCTTGGAAATTCTTTTACACATGACTACCTGATCCCAAACTAAGCAGAGCTTGTACTATGGAAACCAGATAACTGATATTACTACATATACTACTTTTTGTTTGTAAATACAAACGAAATATACACTTAATTACACCTAGACTCGGGACATGCGGACATGTTCATGCACACAACTGCATGTCCTGGGCAGGAGTCGAACCTATGACCTGCACTGCAGCGTGATTTTCGTTTGCTTTTCCTTGTCTTGTGTAATTTCTTTTCATCTCTTGTCATTTTGTGTCATCTCTTGTCATTTTGTGTCATCTCTTGTCATTTCATAGTTATTCGTGTCATTTCTGTAAAAACTCCCTATTTCGCTTACTGTTATATACTTGCAGCATGGTCTTGGGCCGACAGTGGGAATACATTGCTTGTCAAAACAATGGAGTCGCTTTATTGCGTTTGTTGTAGGTATGGATGGGCAAGTAATAAATATATCATACATCAATAAATTATCGTAAAAAATAACATTACAGATATGGATAGGAAAATGTTTGTCCGTCCTATTCAATCTATTATATTATAAACGAAAGTAACTCTGTCTGTTACCTTTTCACGGCTAAACCGCTGAACCAATGTTGATGAATTTTGGTATGGAGATAGACTGGGTCTTGGCGGAGAACATAGGCTACTTTTTAGGGTTCCAAAGGGTGCTAACGGGACCCTATTACTAGGCCTACGCTGTCCGTCTGTCTGTCTGTCCGTCTGTCAGCGCGGGCTGTATCTCACGAACCGTAACAGGTAGAGAGTTGAAATTTTCACTGAATGTGTATTTCTGTTGCCGGTGCAGAACAAATACTAAAAATATAATAACATTTAAAAATAAATATCAAGTCTCAAACTTGATATTTTTGATGTGTTTATTCTACGGTGGTACGGAACCCTTTATGTGCGAGTCCGACGCCTTCAGATCTTATGAATGTTTTCTTGAAATAAATATAGTGTATTTTAAGTAATTAAGACGATACAAGAAAAAAATGAATTTTAGTTTCGGGGTGTGGCTAGCGTCGCGTGAGCTGCCGAAGGATATATCCCTCTCGCTTAGCTAGGACAGAACAGCTATGGAGTAGACTATAGTATAGTTATTTTTTGAAGGAACAATATTGTTTAATTCGTACAATTAAAATAATATGTCCCAGTGCACCTTTTAAAATAGATGAAATGGATGAAAATATTCAAATATATTTTTTTCGTTTTATATGGGATTTTTATGTCGAGTGTATTTGAAAAAAATAATTTAATTTCTATGTTGTTTTTATTGCTGAAGACAAAGTAAGTCAAAAGAAGACAAACGATACCTACAATATGCTGATAGATACGTATAACAATATTTCGATCGTATAATAGCCTATAACCAGCGGACGATCCAGACGCGTCCAACGATATCTCATTAGTCAAATTATTATGATAAAAATAGGTTGGACGTTATACGGGAGCAGATGAACATACATACATATCGGTCAAAATCATAACCCTCCGCCCACCGTAGTCGGGTAAAAATGTACATACTCTGTGTCAGTGACTGACTGCCGGATATGAGTATCTTTTTCATGTTTCGTAGGCAAAGGAATACTTTGGTACTTAACTTCGATGCCGATCATGAAGTCATCAGCGGTATGACACCGCTATTTATATATTATTTATATATTTATTTTTACCATATTTAATTTATTTTTTAATTTAATTGTCAGTTTTTATTAATTTTATTGATTTAACCATGCATTTATTTATTGTTTATCTTTTTATCTTTATTTTTTTATCTATCAAAATCACCCTTAGACTGGTTACCGCCACAGGTGACAAGAGGGCTGGCTCTTTCCTTGCTCAAAAAATTCGCTTGACAACAGGAACAGCTTGAATACAGGGAGGACATGCAGCCAGTATCCCACGCGGACGGTATTTGTTTAATTAGGGGTAGGTTTTTATTTTATTGTATTTTATTTTAATTTATGTTATATTATATTGTATTTTAATGATAAAACATGAAAAATAAAAAATATTTTTTTATTTTTTTTAATTTAATTTTACTTTTATTTATTGTTTTATATTTATTGTGAAATTATAATAATTTTAATAATCAATATTGGACTATGTCTGAAACAAATACATTGAATTGAATAATTTAAATACAAAAATTATCACATTAACTCGTTAAATCACGGTTTACACCCGCTAGAACGAAAAAGATCCTAACATGGTAGGTAGGACCTGAGGGTTGGCCAGTTAATTACTTAAAATACACTATATTTATTTCAAGAAAACATTCATAAGATCTGAAGGCGTCGGACTCGCACATAAAGGGTTCCGTACCACCGTAGAATAAACACATCAAAAATATCAAGTTTGAGACTTGATATTTATTTTTAAATGTTATTATATTTTTAGTATTTGTTCTGCACCGGCAACAGAAATACACATTCAGTGAAAATTTCAACTCTCTACCTGTTACGGTTCGTGAGATACAGCCCGCGCTGACAGACGGACAGACAGACAGACGGACAGCGTAGGCCTAGTAATAGGGTCCCGTTAGCACCCTTTGGAACCCTAAAAAGTAGCCTATGTTCTCCGCCAAGACCCAGTCTATCTCCATACCAAAATTCATCAACATTGGTTCAGCGGTTTAGCCGTGAAAAGGTAACAGACAGAGTTACTTTCGTTTATAATATAATAGATTGAATAGGACGGACAAACATTTTCCTATCCATATCTGTAATGTTATTTTTTACGATAATTTATTGATGTATGATATATTTATTACTTGCCCATCCATACCTACAACAAACGCAATAAAGCGACTCCATTGTTTTGACAAGCAATGTATTCCCACTGTCGGCCCAAGACCATGCTGCAAGTATATAACAGTAAGCGAAATAGGGAGTTTTTACAGAAATGACACGAATAACTATGAAATGACAAGAGATGACACAAAATGACAAGAGATGACACAAAATGACAAGAGATGAAAAGAAATTACACAAGACAAGGAAAAGCAAACGAAAATCACGCTGCAGTGCAGGTCGTAGGTTCGATTCCTGCCCAGGACATGCATTTGTGTGCATGAACATGTCCGTATGTCCCGAGTCTAGGTGTAATTAAGTGTATATTTAGTTTGTATTTACAAACAAAAAGTAGTATATGTAGTAATATCAGTTATCTGGTTTCCATAGTACAAGCTCTGCTTAGTTTGGGATCAGGTAGTCATGTGTAAAAGAATTTCCAAGGATATTTATTTATTTATCATAGGCGTCGGCGGACTGTAAATACTGTACTGTACCTGTAATGTGGCACGACCGTAATATTTTTTCGTAATATTTTTTAAAAAATCCTTCACAGGTCCGACGTCGAACAAGTCCGAGCGGACACTGACAATACAAAGTTAGAGAGAGACATGGTTAGTTCAAGTACTTAAAATGTGAGATGGCGATATTGTGCGCGCGCTCGGAAATAAACAACGTAAGCGCCAAACCACATTTACTTGAATAAAAAAAAACTACTTCATGAATTAAAATATGGTTGAAGGGTAGTTTAGATATCATTATTTGCTATGTTTTAGAAATAATTTCGTGATCTAAATCGTAAAAACATCGTGGTAGCAAGGAAAATTGTAAATAATTAGAGCTCATTTCATAAAAAAAATTTATCGAGAAAATTTCATCAAATCGTGATTTGGATTTAAAGATACTCAAGATAATATAGTCAAAAATCATACATCTAAATATAAGATTCCTAGTCCACATACTTACTTAAAGAAAAAGTAGAATAGAAAATCAACCAAATTTCGAACCCTCCTCTTAACTGGCCAACCCTCAGGTTCTACCTACCATGTTAGGATCTTTTTCGTTCTAGCGGGTGTAAACCGTGATTTAACGAGTTAATGTGATAATTTTTGTATTTTTTAAATTATTCAATTCAATGTTTTTGTTTCAGACATAGTCCAATATTGATTATTAAAATTATTATAATTTCACAATAAATATAAAACAATAAATAAAATTAAAATTAAATTTAAAAAAAAAATATATATTTATTTTTAAACCGACTTCAAAAAGGAGGAGGTTTCTCAATTCGACCGTATATATATTTTTTTATGTGTGTTCGCGGATAACTTCGTTGTTTATGAACCGATTTTGATGATTCTTTTTTGTTGGTAAGGAGATATCCCAGCGGTGGTACCATGATAAGGAAACCAGGATCTGATGATGGCATCCCAGAGAAATCGAGGGGAACCTTCGAAAATCGTAGGAGCGACTAGTGCGTTTGTAATTTTTTTCATTAAGTATTTTAAAGCACTACTATTTTATGAAGGTCTGGAGTCGATCTGATGATGGAGCCGAAAGACAGTCGAGGGAACTCCTCAACGATTTACAACAATTACCTGGTGTTTGGGCTTGATTAATTTGTATTGATGAGAGCTTTACACCTAGATGGGTTGTGACTATCATTCAGGGTCTGATGATGGAGTCAAAAGACAGCCGAGAGAACTCCTCAACGATTTACAGCAATTACCTGGTGTTTGGGCTTGATTAATTTGTATTGATGAGAGCTTTACACCTAGATGGGTTGTGACTGTCATTCAGGGTCTGATGATGGAGTCAAAAGACAGCCGAGAGAACTCCTCAACGATTTACAGCAATTACCTGGTGTTTGGGCTTGATTAATTTGTATTGGAGAGAACTTTACACCCATATGGGTTATAAGTGCCATTACAGGTCTAATGATGGAGACCATAGACAGTCGAGGGAATTTCTCAAAGATTTACAGCAGTTACCTTTTGTTGGGCTTACTTCATATGGTTCAAAATGCCAAAATGTTCATTGGTATGGCGCCACTAAAAATCGTGAAATAAAATTATTTTTATAAAAAAAAACAAACCGACTTAAAAAAAACCTGGATCACTAAAAAGCCTGAAATAATATTTCTATTACCTACCACCTCTGCCTACCCCTTCGGGAAAACCGGACGTGATGGTGTGTTATCGAGTATTTGGAGTCGGTGCCAATCTTGGTATGCCAAGTCTACCTACTATAAAAGTAAGAAGATAGATTGGCACCGACCCCAAATACTCGATAACACACCATCACGTCCGGTTTTCCCGAAGGGGTAGGCAGAGGTGGTAGGTAATAGAAATATTATTTCAGGCTTTTTAGTGATTTTTTTTAATTTTTCATGTTTTATCATTAAAATACAATATAATAAAAACCTACCCCTAATTAAACAAATACCGTCCGCGTGGGATACTGGCTGCATGTCCTCCCTGTATTCAAGCTGTTCCTGTTGTCAAGCGAATTTTTTGAGCAAGGAAAGAGCCAGCCCTCTTGTCACCTGTGGCGGTAACCAGTCTAAGGGTGATTTTGATAGATAAAAAAATAAAGATAAAAAGATAAACAAAAAATAAATGCATGGTTAAATCAATAAAATTAATAAAAACTGAAAATTAAATTAAAACATAAATTAAATATGGTAAAAAAAAATATTATGACACCGCTGATGACTTCATGATCGGCATCGAAGTTAAGTACCAAAGTATTCCTTAGCCTACGAAACATGAAAAAGATACTCATATCCGGCAGTCAGTCACTGACACAGAGTATGTACATTTTTACCCGACTACGGTGGGCGGAGGGTTATGATTTTGACCGATATGTATGTATGTTCATCTGCTCCCGTATAACGTCCAAACTATTTTTATATCATAATAATTTGACTAATGAGATATCGTTGGACGCGTCTGGATCGTCCGCTGGTTATAGGCTATTATACGATCGAAGTATTGTTATACGTATCTATCAGCATATTGTAGGTATCGTTTGTCTTCTTTTGACTTACTTTGTCTTCAGCAATAAAAACAACATAGAAATTAAATTATTTTTTTCAAATACACTCGACATAAAAATCCCATATAAAACGAAAAAAAAATATTTGAATATTTTCATCCATTTCATCTATTTTAAAAGGTGCACTGGGACATATTATTTTAATTGTACGAATTAAACAATATTGTTCCTTCAAAAAATAACTATACTATAGTCTACTCCATAGCTGTTCTGTCCTAGCTAAGCGAGAGGGATATATCCTTCGGCAGCTCACGCGACGCCAGCCACACCCCGAAACTAAAATTCATTTTTTTCTTGTATCGTCTTAACTTCAATATTACCATAATCGTTAAGATAACTTAATCGGTAACCGGTTACGAAATAACTCGAACACGGCGTCAAAAAAATTTATAAATTCAAATTTTACAACTAATTTGGAGAAAATCACTTTCACGAGTCCATGATATTGAAATAATATTGTACATTAACATTGGGCATATTTATGTTACGTAATTATGATATTGAAAATTCCCCTTTTCATCAGTAAGCATATAATCTGACTAAGGGTCTATCTATACAGACGAGCATTTAGGGCCTCCGCAGACTTGCTACTTTTAGCATCGGCGACCGGCGATTTTGTGACGTATCGATGCTGCGTCGCGTTTCTTCGAGCGCGAACGAGCGAGACGCAGCATCAAAATCGCCGATCGCCGATGCTAAAAGTAGCAAGTCTGCGGTGGCCCTTAGACTGCAGGCCAGCTGCAAAATTGCAGTTTGGATAGGTACTGTTTTGATGCAGTTATATTAACTTTCCGATTATAGTAGTTCTCTATAACTATAACTACTAGGTACACTGCCAACCGAATGTGCATCAAATGAATTTTAACGCCCGCTTTCAGTCTGGTGGATGCATCACCATAAAGGAAGTATTTTTTTCATGTTACCAATTCTAATTTTGGATTATTTTTTTGGGACTAGGCCCGCCACACACTGCCACCACTGTTACTCCTGAAAGCCAGGATCGACAATGGTGTCCAACGATGATGACAAGGTTTGACCCTCGACAAGTCCCGGAGAAAAGCTTAGTTGTCTTGGAACCCGCACCAATTTAATCGAAGGATAGGAGGAGTTGGAAATGGCCCAAGGACATTTGGAGTTGGTCCAATTTAGGATTGAAAAAAAATCTACTAAATTAATTTTTCTGATCATTTACAAAATTTTAATCGTTTCTCCCCATATTAAGTACATGGAAACTCCAACTACGATCACGTTGAAGAAATGTGAGATATTTTAACGAGCAGCTTCCTTCTTGTTACATAAACAAGATGGATTCGCTACCAACTTGTGTAAAATCGTTGCATTTGAATTAGATACCAATTACGTTGCCTAGGTATTTAGCATACCCGTAGGCGAGAGAGTATTATGGTATTTCATTTAAAACTAGTTACCCCACACCGAGAAAAGAATTTACGACAGCAAAAAGGGTTTTTGTAGTTCCTAGTAGTATTTTTAGTATGTTTTACTAAAAGTTTTGTATTTACAGCAAATGTTTTATAAATGCGAGACATTACATAAATCATTTGCTGTGAATACAAAACGCGTAGTAAAAAATATTAAAAACACTACTAGGAATTACAAAAACCATTTTGTTGTCGTAAAATTTTTCTCAGTGCAATCCGCATTTAAACACATTCAAAATTTAATATATTTTTTTATTTAGGCACAGAATTTGAATTTATTTGCACAGTGGTTGGAGCGTACCGCTCGGCTCACTGCATCGGGTGGTTGCGAGTTCGATTCCCGCCAACAAATTTCGGACACTGCCTTTTTGTAAATTATACTAGTTTGGGTTATTGGGATTGCTCCGAGTCCAGTGTACGATTGGTAGTTTTAGGCTAGAGATAAAAAAAATACTAAGATAGGTACCTAGGCAGTTTCAGTAGGCAACGCTGACGACTGCTGAAAACTTTGCCTAATAATATGAACCCTAGTTAATTCACTTAAACTGTGGAATTATTAACACGTGTAGGCTCATACACTTTCACGGCCGGGGCCTGCTCAAAATTTTCCTCTGCAGAGCTGATTTCAATTACTATGAATCATCTCGGTGTGCGCAGGCGACCGCGCACTGCTCTCGGATCTATGTTTACGACCGCTCCGCATAGGCTATAGTGGTTCGACGAAACGCGAGTCGATCAAGAGTTCATTCTACAAAAGTCAAGTGTTTCGATGAAACATGATTCGACGGACTGTTTCAGCGAATCTCCCTCTTTTCAGCGAATAATATGCGACGAATATGCGGCATAGCGACGCTATGCAACATTGCAGCAATTCTGCAAAAGCAATTCATTTTTTTCTGATGTTCTCCCAGTATCCGCAAAATTTCCGTGAAGTGATCACGAATGGCGTCAAATTTTATGGCCACGAATGGCCTATTTTACAGAACTTTTGCGGAATTGCTAAGGATCCTACAAGAAAATCAGAAAAATGAATTGCATTGGCAATGTTGCATCGCGTCGCGATTACCCCCTAGGTCAGCAACGTGCGAGCGATGCCTTCGGCAAGCATCTATAGGCTACGATTACTGCTAAAAATATATATACTCTACATGCTCGGTAATAAAGTTGACTACTGCGTGCTATTGACTAGGTAAGTGTTGTGATATTTAGGTAGTAGACCCGCAACTCATTGCGGCGGCAATATTCACAACTTTTACTACTTCAAACTTTCAAACTAGTGTGTATGACGACTTTGTGTGGAAAACTCTACAATACTACACGCTATACAGGGTTATTGTTAAAACACTAACAACCTTGCAGGGGCGTGTTACTGACATCAAAAACAACAACTTTTGTTCTATGACTTTTTACAAAAAAAAAAAAAAAAAACACTTTCTAAAATGTATGAAAAATCATATTTTTTTCTCATCTAGTGGAAAGCCATGGTACGTGGTTGTATTCCACTTTACCCTAAAGTACCTAAACGTACCACGGCTATTCTCTAGATGAGCATATTTTCTTGTTTCATACATTTTAGAGTGTGATGTTTTGTTAATTTTTATTTTAAAAAGTCATAGAACAAAAGTTGTTGTTTTTGATGTCAGTAATACGCCCTGCAAGGTTGTTAGTGTTTTACCAATAACCCTGTATACACCTTGCCATGGAACCATCCAATACATTTATGATTAACATTTTATTCCAAACTTAAACTTACATTTTAGTAACCAGAGATGGGCTGTTAAATACAGTCCTAAACACAAATAAGAAATCGAAAGATTTGTTTAGGTATTGTTACCACGATAATAAACGAGGCAACCCTCTTTCTCGTTCTTCAATCTTATGAAAACAAGCTTTTCAGGTAATTAGACATTTACGGTACTTAACTACGTAATAAGTTTAAAGTACCTTACTTTCTCTACACCACAAGGTATGTAGGTTTTAGTACAATATAACAATTCATACTCCGAAATCTGTAGTTAGGAAAGGTACCTATTTACTAAATTAAAACTTAGTTACCCCAACGGAGAGTAGGAAATCCAAAACTAACATTTCTTTTTTGAACGATGAACCCAACTCAGAGAAAAGCAACGTAGATCCGAATTATTAATTTAACACATATGTAGACACCTTTAATTAACACTATAATAAGCTGATAATCTAGGCCGACGGCCGTAGAATATTATAAAAACAATAACACACGCAACTAAACTCAATCACCGTAACAGATAAAAAATACGTACCATAATAAATTCCAATATCATTCCTTTAGCATAAATCCAGTATTAAAAAAAACAACAAAATAACTTTGCTTAACCAAAAAAAAGTACGAACACTAAAGACACATCACAATATTTAAAAAATCGCGCGCGTTTACCGTATACATTTTAATTGTTCTGGTTTTTTTAATCTCGCGTGGTGCATGGCAACATGCGCGTGCGGCTCCGGCACCGGCCAGTGGTCAACTGCCTTCAGTTTACGGCATATGGGGCGAGTGTCTTGTATTCGCAATTTAATGAAAAAATGAGTGAAACTTATTAAAAAAATATCTAATTTACTACCCCGTTCGCTTCAAAATTATGACGAACAGAAACTGAAGTCCACACACAGGGACATTTAGAACTGAAAATCAGAGTTTCAGGGCGTATTTGAAAAAGGTAAGCGCTGGTGCGTGATTGGGAAATCAGGATGATTTTGGTTTTGGTTTTTCTTTTTTTCATGCGAACTTATTTCGAAACAGCTGGCCTACTCCGAAATACGAACCTAACGTTTCGGCTGACGGATTGTCGTGATTTGACATTTCTTCTTTCGTTTTTCTCTACGATTTGACATTGTTTTGATCGTAAATCGAATCCGTACTTCGGACGATCCGTCAGCGACGTATTTCGGAGTAACCCCCCTGGACTCTTCCTTCTCCGGGTTTCGTCCAATGTGTCACTTTCCTTAATATTTTAGATTTAAAGAAGCAGTAATAGCAAATTGATTAAGCACGCGTCTTGCAGGCTTAAGGTCCAGGGTTCAATCGAACCCCGGCTCGCAACTCTGGGTTTTACGAAATCTTTTTGCCATAACTTCAATATGATTATCCCTCGCTTACGAATAGGAAAACATCGTGAGAAATCTGCATATCTTCGAAAATCTTGTAATTTCGAAAGACATGTGAAATCCACCAACCCGCTCTGGACTAGCGTGAAGGATTATGGCCGCTAAAAGAGCTAATTATTATTATTATTTATAGAATTATTATAGGCACATAAAGTATAAACCATAAATGTATTATTATACTAAGTAAATAATTTAAAATAATTAACTTTCACTTACAACCAAATTACACACATCCATAGGTAACTTAATCACCAAAATTCCTTAACGTGATTTGACGTAACAACGTAGAGAAATTCGAAACATACATCGATATAAATTCAAATCGATACCTGTATTTTCTAATGCAAAATCGATAGCATAATCGAGTATACAATGTTATGGGTGTAATATGAATAGGTTGCGAGAAAGCTAAGCCTTTGTACATCCCGGGCCTGCGGGCTCATGAGAGTTATCGCCTGGGGTTTACGCTGACTGGAATTACTTATTAGGTACGTGTGTTTAAAAAGTTTTCTCTACGCACATAAGGAACATTCTTTAGTGAGGATATAAATCCACCGTTCTTCTTATCATATGGTTAGTGGCTAACCAGCCCCCCTAGACAAGTGGCATGAACGCTAATCGAATAGAATAGAATAGACTACACAGTGTATGGAAATGACATTACAAGTCGCTATGTGGATCACGTGACTTGTGTAATTTCCATACATGAAGCGTAGCGATTTGAAAAAACGCTTGTAGACGTCAGCCATTTGTCTAGCCCTTCTGGCGTCAGAGTAGTTCAAGCCGCCCGAAAACCTCTAACAAGGCTTAACGACTGCCTAGTTGACAACAACCGGGACTGACTTCTAACGTGCCCTCCGAGGCACAGAGACGCTCAGTTCAAATGCCACTAAATGGTCACCCATCTGTGCCTGACCTTGCCGAGCATTGCTTAACCTCCGATCGTTCACCGATCAGTGATTGCAGGATTCGACGGACCGTTATTGGTGCTATTCTAATTCGCACCACACCAAAATTAATCTAATGAATGTTGGTACCCTAGTATAATAAAAGAGAAAAGCAAGTAGTGAATTTAACGGTAACACTTACCATCCTCAACCTTAAGAGTTCATAACGTTATTAAAGCGAGACGCACAATCTGTGCAGATGCATCAGGCGTGTCTCGCGGCCGCTATCTCCGCAAATATCCGTTGCGAGCGAGCACGTAGAGCAGGCGAGGTGCAGACTGGACACTACTGCGAATTGTGCCTACTCTAACACCTCTCCATCTATAAACAAGACTATCTCTCTATTTATCTATTTTCAAGTACCACCCTCTCAAAGAAGATCGGCGTAAAGTGACTATTACAGCTGCGTTTTGTACGATGAGTGAGAGAGCCGAAAGCCCACCCCCCTCCCCCTCCCTCCATCCCACTCCCCTTCAGGTCAGCAATGTGCGAGCAATGCCTTTGGTATTGTAAGCATCTATAGGCTACGGTAACTGCTTAACATCAGGCGGGCCGTACGCTTTTTTTCCATAGAAGTCCAATAAAAAAAAATACAAGGCGTTACTTATTCGTAAGTTCTAATAAAAAACCTGGGCGCTAAGTCGCTTGACAACTGCAATTTGATATCATGCTATCTGTACACTAATGGGAAATTACAATTACCATCGTGTCAAAAATCTGTAGTCTGATGTAGACTGGTAGACAACTGTTTTACTATTATGTTGCTATTGTGTGGTAGAATCACCAATCAGAGAAGAGAATAAGGTCCTTGTTCTTTTCACTGATTGGTCGGTCAGAATGTCAAAGTGGCAGTTCAAAAGCAAGGAGACTACGAACTTTCCAACGACATTTAAAAGTGGTTGTCAACGTTGCTACTTTACGCCGATCTTCGGTCAAGCCAGTTCGTATATGATACGTATATGCAGTTAATTGTTGTGTCTACATCAAGCGCATGCATCGCCCGAGCACTCAGTTTTGACTAGTGATGGGATGTTCTCGAGAACATTCTCACCCTCGGAAACTTACACGTGAGAATTTTTGAAATCTTATATTTTGGGTGACGTTATCCTAACTTTTAATCTTAAAAACAATTAAAACCACCATACTTGCATGTTTAATGAGGTTTATGCCAAGTTTAACATGCTTCAGAAGAAAAAATGTCGAAAATTCTCACGATTAAGTTTCCGAGGGTGAGAATGTTCTCGAGAACATCCTATCACTAGTTTTGACGTTGAAATGCATCGACATATGTCATAATATGAGTACTTGGGCGAGGCGCGGTATATGGACGAGTCAAATTGCCTGCAGCTTGGTTCTACCTCTGTAAGATGTATATTATCTTATAATTTAATACTCTTTGCTGAAATCAGTAATGACGAGCATGTAAGTACCGTTATTAAATCAGTGTGGCCGAGACGGTTATCGATTATGACGGATGGTCTTGTTAACTAAATCTGATGCTGTGTGGCTGAGATTTATTGGCGCTCTCATATTTATTATTGTGGATGGTATCTCACAGTACAAGGATAAATGAGGGATAATAATGTAAAGATAATTATGGTGAAAAATAGGAGGGAGAGGGTAGTTAATAAAGTTATTTTATTGTTTTATGAAGCCTTAATAGGCGTATCTACAACATGCACATGCCGCGCGAGACTGCTCACCCACATATCTCGCGAAGCACGACGTTTACCTCAGACGCACGCCGCGCGAGGCAAATGGCGAGGCAACTGACACTCTAGACAGAGAAGGGTATATCCGAGCTATCAGTTTGACACGTTTGACATCGTTCTGTCTCATGAATATGCCAAACTAGGCGAGGCAAAGGACAGCGCTCAGGTGAGGCAGAACGCGCATTTACCTCGCGAGAGGCAAGTCAAACTTCGTGAGGCAATTTGCCTCGCGCGGCAAGTCAGACATTTGGACGTGGCTATTGAGTATGATATTAGTTATGTATGATGGGTACAATTTTTTTATGCACATAGGTATGAGTTGGTTTGGCTGAACGACTTTGAATGTAATTTGGTAGGGAGATGTACCGTAAAATAGACTGCTGGTGATGATGAATGATGAATGATCCCACAACCAGATGGTAAATTACAAAGAAGAATTATATTTTCAAATTATCCACGACGCGAACCCATAACACCCGGATCCAATGCAGCCGGGTAATGAAATAAAAAGAATTGAATATTTTTCATGTAATAGGCACTAGCATTATTTACCTTTTTTATCACTATTTTGAAACAATTTCAAAGAAACTCACGCACGGAGCCTCCAATATTGCATAATCCTTCTTTCTGCCGCAATCGCGTAAAAACTAAAGCGTAATTACGTCAGTCACTATGTTATGTACATAAACATTATACCACGTTTGAAATGCACTCTCTCGATAGCAGGCAAGAAGAGTTTCGGGCCAAGAACAGATCAGCAGCTCTAACAAGAGTTTCTTGCTAGTCGCTAGCATTTTCGTTAACATATTTGTATGGCAAACAATAGACCACTTTCGGCTATTCGAGGAACTTCCCATATAGGTCAATATTTAACGTAGAACCTAGCGTCTCTACCGAATGTAGAACGCAAAACTCACGGTAGAGCACGGACTTCATATACCTATAGGAGTTCACGGTAGAGTTCTCGTAGTAAGAGCGTTTCAGCATGAAAAGTTGTGTTTTCAGTTGCAGTTACCAAAGCTTATTGGACCCGCTGAGAGCGTCGCTAGTATCATACAAAACTGTTAAAATAGGTATGTACTGTTAATACATTTCACTATTGAATTTTTTTGTTTATCTTAGGAGGAGACCCCACCGCGGTGCACGGAGCGGCCACGCACACGCTACGCACGTCATCCATACATTTTTTGCAAAACGTAGCCGTGGCCGTATGCGTGGCCTCTCCGTGCACCGCGGTGGGTTTCCGCCCTTATGGCCACTGGACACTTGGCACTTGCAGTAAAAGTACAAGTGGCGCCCCCTATTGTTGATTCTCTAGATGCTCTAAGTGCAGGCAAACAAATTTTAAGTCATAATATGTATATTTTTCTCAATTGGTCCGATGTTTGGCGATCTTAAGATAAACCGCGAGGTGGCGCTGTAATCATCATTATTTTAGCCGAATATTGTCCACTGCTGGACATAGGCCTCCCCAATGTGTTCCTCAACGATTGGTCTTGGTCTTGTGTTACTCGCATCCAGCGCCGCAGTGGTCTACCGAGACCTTTATTATGTCGTCGGTCCATCTTGTGGGGGGATACCGACGCTTTATTCATTTAACTAGATAAATATATGTAGTACTAGCTTTTGCCCGCGACTTCGTCCGCGCATAATTAAATAGCCTATGTGCTATTCCAGACTATAATCTATCTCTGTGCCAAATTTCATCCAGATCCGTTCAGCCGTTCTGGCGCGATTGAGTAACAAACATCCATCCATCTATCCATCGAAACTTTCACATTCATAATATTAGTGGGATTCTCATATATCTATAGGCTAGACGCACACTTTGACTTGGCGAGAGTACGAATGAGAATACTATACAGGGTTATTGGAAAAACACTAACAACCTTGCAGGACTTCATTAGTGTAGTGTTTTTCCAATAATGCTGTATACAAGAAAAGAAAATATCAAAAAAATAGTTGCGTTGCCTAGAGTTATTTATTTAATGTTTTTTGTGTTAAATAAAATGCACTTTCTTTACAGACTACGTTTATTTGATTATCTAATAAAATAATTGGATACATCGTTGTTTTTTTTTCGTTGAAATAATTCCCATTAATATAATAACAGACAATTTATTTATCTACAAAAAATATTGTACAAAATTTTCTTTAATTTTATTTATTTTTTCATTAAAAATTATTTATATAAAAAAACTAGAGAATGAATTAACATTAATTGGTGCGTCCAGATGCCTCGCATGCCTCGCCCGCGCACTCATTTTATGACATTATATCTATGCGTTCCGACGACAAAAACTCAGTGCTCGGGCGAGGCATGCGCCAGATATGGACGCAGCCAATGGCACTCGTAGCCTAAAATATTATGATGTAAATTTTCCAAAAATAAAATGTTTTCTACCTATTTACAATTTGAATTACATCAAAATTGGAATTCATTTATTGTATTATGTAAATTGGTATTAAATATTATCGTTCTTGTGTTACAATATAACAAATGCGTGTAAAAACGATTTTATTTTGTGAAAACTGTCACGACTGCCGCGAGACTACCTTCATTTTCATTCATTTCCAATAACGATCATTTATTTTTAACCAGTCATCCTATCTCCATCAACCAATCACATCGCGTAATTCTACCACAAGACCATCTGATTGGTGACTTTTTTCTAACGTTCCATTTTTACAAAATTTTGTGCTTTTTATTAAAATATAGAGTAGTCTCAGCATAAATTGACAATTTTCACACTAACTAAGTACTTACATTGTTTATCATACACATACCGACTTATATCATTATTTCCCATATATGTGACTAACATTCTACCTTTGTACAACCGTTCCCTTCGTTATGTAGGTACACTCGTATTATCAATAATTAGAATAGAATGAAAATGAATGATTCAATTAGTAATAATACTTCGAGACGACTAACAGCTGGTACCTTTGAGTATAAATCCATGAGGTTGCTACTGATAGGTTCCATTTCCACTTATTGTGGTCGGTACCAGATTTTTTACATCCACTTTTCAATCGACTATTTGATGTTCCAAATTCGTAAGTTTATCTTTTTTTAAATTGTTGTTCTATTTTTAAAATATAAAAAAACTGTTCGTAATAAAAACGGATACCAATGGAATTTTATGCCAAGTGTTACTGGCAAGTAACTTCCGCAATTTCTTGCAGAAGTCACTTGCCGACGTGTTTCTACTGACTGCAATTTTACACAACCGTGTGCATGTGGGACTTGCAGCAAGTTCGGCAAGTCGCAGAAATCCACTTGCGCGAGCGTTACACATTGGAAGTCGCTTGCACAAGTCAACTTGTGCACGATTTCTTGCCAGTGGACACACGGCATTAGGTATAGAACTCATTTGGTAGTCGTACATGCCAGTAATTAATCTGTATTATAGAATGATTGAGGTAATTTATGTAATACGAAATCAATAATAGCCTGTATTAATAATAATAATGAATTATACACCTAAATAATGCTCCTACCGTTTGATGAAGATGTAATGTTCAACGCCATCATTAATATCTTATTTTCCATTATTAAGGCACAATTAAATAGGTAAATAAATGACTAAATAGTGCTTATTACTAATTGAGGGTAGAACGAACTTCATAACATATCGTTATAAAATATGTTTATTCAAACATAGATTTTATTATTTTGATAGTTTAAGTCGAAATACGTTCTCCCCACAGTAAATACAATTAATAAGTGAAATATACAGCTCATATTAACAATAAAACTTATAATCTATACAACGATCTTACAGTGACATCTATCGGATGGAATATCAACTAATTGGCTTCAATTATTCAGTGCACGTGTACTTAATAGTTTTTTATTTTATTTTAAAAGTTCAGTAACCATTTTCAGAGTAGCTATTAACTGTGTTTACAATAGACACCCTGTTATTTATGAAGGTTCTCACTAATGTGGTTTAAATCTTTATGTAGTTATGTGACATTAAAACTGGAGGCGTAGGTAGGTACTTTATTTTACTTTTTATTTTTCTAATTTCTTTATGCTTTTTCTATATTAAACAATGCTAAGCCAAAGAAAATTTAATGAGATATTATTATTTATTTACTTTCAAGCTATAAACCGTACCAGCTGTTGCTGTTGGCCGGCTAATAAAGAGCAAACAAACAAACATAGTTTACCTTTGTGATAGATCTATGTACCTATTACCTATATACCTTTGTTTTTTTACAAAATGTCACCAACTGATTACATTAAATATATGGGCCAAGACAACCACGCCACGTAACTACATAAAGGTTAAAGATATAATCGAGAAACACCTCCGAAAATGTTCGTGACAAATCGATATAAATCGATAAACTCCAATTCGATACAACAATCGGTTATTTTGACCGTACAAAACTGTGTATGCCGTTTGAAAAATGGATTTTGTTCTTTAAATCCATTGAGAAGCAGGTTTGGGAACTGCAAACAGTTATTTGGTTATGTTCGTAATTCGAATTCGAGGTAAATTGAATATTGTCTCCGGTCGGTTGCGCACACGCATGCTGTCGTGCTCGGCTGATAGATGGCGCCCTCGCAGCTGTGGCGTGGTGTTATCTGTAAAATAATAACCATGATTAAGTTATTAAGCAGTGAGCGATAGAAGAAACAAGGTGTGCAGATTCAAACCCCGAAACCTTTGGATTTTTTGAATCTTATTCTCAAACCTCAATCAGTCAATCTCTGTCTCAATCTCATCTGGTGATGGGATGTTCTCGAGAACATTCTCACCCTCGGAAACTTACTCGTGAGAATTTTCGAGAATTTATCTTTTGCATGTAATCATAAACCTCATTAATAATAATGCAAGTATGGTGGTTTTAATTGTTTTTAAGATTGAAAGTTAGGATAACGTCACCCAAAATATAAGATTCTCAAAAATTCTCACGAGTAAGTTTCCAAGGGTGAGAATGTTCTCGAGAACATCCCATCACTAATCTCAGCAGTTGGAAATCCATCTTCTTATCATATGGTTAGTGACCAACCTGCGTCTGAGTTGTTCAAACCCATCACCAATCTGACTAACCTTGCCAAGCGTTTCATAGGCCCGTATTAATAAATGCATCTAGTGGAGATCGATCTTAAGATGCAGTTTTGACGTTGAATGTATGACATCTGTCAAAATCAGCATCTCAAGTTCGATCTCAATCTTGAGATCGATTTATTAATACGGGAAAATTTTGAAAAATTTCTATATTTGAAAAACGATGTAAAATGTTTACAAACTGATTCTTGAATACTAGTCGTTGCTACTCCTAAATACAGTTTACGCTGGATTCTAAGGCCGCGACGACGACAAGGTTCACCACCTGTCACGTTGGGTTCTGACTCTAGGTATCTGGTGAAACGTGGGCTTTGAGCTGGTTAATACCTCCACAATATGGTGGTGTATCGCCACTCAAGCCTCTGACTATCTCCGAATGGGGATAAAAATCGTGAAGTTATATTTCATTTTTGAAGTGAAAACTTCTTTAGGGACGTTGTGCACTTTTCTTGGGTTGGGTAAAAAATGTTAAACTCGCGTCAGGACACGTGACCTGACCGAAAATTCGTAAGACGGTCGTAAGACGGGATGGGTAAAAAATTTTAAACTCGCGTCAAGTTTTCACTTCTGCCGGCACTCCCGGAGTGCAACCCGTTATTTTTTTTTTTATTTTTTTTTCTAAGTCTGCCATACGAAAATTGTCACAAGTATTCAAAGGGTAGGTACCTACTAGGTATCAAATAATTGAATCAGACTGAAAACAGTTTCAGTAACTTTGCTTTGTCGCTGCATCCACACCACATCATCATTAGTGTCAAGTGGTAGTCTCACCTGGGCGCGTGCCTGGGTCTGTGCGCGTGCGGCGGCGCCTCCCGCCGCTCCAGCTCGTCGGGCCCGAGCTGCAGCCCCGCCACCAGCTGCATGATCTCGCGCTCCTTCTTCAACTCCTCGCGACCAGACTCCACCTGGAAAACACAACAATACCGTGTCAAAAGCGAATTTATAAAAAAAACAATAAAATAAATATAACGTCACGACTTTTATCCCCATTCGGGGGTAGTCAGAGGCTTGAGTGGCCATACACCACCATATTGTGGAGGTATTAAGTCATCTCAAAGCCCACGTTTCACCAGATAGTCAGAACCCAACGTGACAGGTGGTGAACCTTGTCGCCGTGTATACAGGAACTGACTATTACCTAATCCCGAGGGATAGGTAGGTTTCCTCACGATATTTTCCCTCACCGTATGGGCCGGGCTCCATTAGCGCGTTGCGTTGTGACATCGCTAGATTTTGTACTGGCGCATCACCTTCCCCCGCTTCGTCTCTCGCCCGTCGACCCTTTAATCCTTTGCGACGACGACGCAGCGCAACGCACTAGTGGAGCCGCGCTCTAAGCGAACTGTACAGCGATACTGTACTGTGTAGCGAATTTGTCTTCATGAACAACAATGGCTGCGTCTACATCAGGCACGCCGCGGCCGAGCACTCAGTTTTCATGTCGAAACGCATAGACATAATGTCATAAACTCATAACATGAGTCCTGGGGCAAGGCTCTTGTCAAGTCTTATACATATTTGATGAACAAGACTAGTTTTAACAACGTCTTGCGTATACAATTTAGCGACATTTCTTTACTATAGTACGTTTTTTTATACTTGTCCTATTTGGTAAGCAAAGATGGCTCCAGTGGGACGATTGCGTAACTTTTTGTCAATGTTTCGATTGGTTTCGTATACAGGGTGTCCCACGACTTTGCCACATGGAGGGAAAGTACCTTAAATACTGTAGATAGAACATTTTACTGAATGAAGACTTCATTTTTATTTTAAAAACAATACGAACTGCATTCAAAGATTTTAGAAAACTCGCTTGCCAGACACGGGTATCGAACCGGTTGAAATCCGAAAAAATAACATACTGTACTTTTATGGCATCAATCGATAGGACCTCATAAGGACCAAATCTCTCCAACAAACGTGGTAAATAAAATTAAAGGAAAACCATGATATCTTGACCTATAAGAATTAATATAAGTTACAATTAAAATAGGTAACGGTTTGATGGGTTTCCTTCCATTTAATTTACTATTTTTACACGACTGCCTAAAAAAAGGAGTGTATATGTGTTTAGGGTTCATGTATGTATGTATGTGAGATTCTTTATTCCACCATAACTTATAAATGCCTGAACCGAATTGGATGTATGGGGTATCGTTAGAATCCATACAGCATTCCGGGTAACACTGGGTATATTATTTTTGAAAAAAATCAACATGGCGGCATTATGGCTCAAAATTCAAATGTGAAAAAAATAATGTTTTTTTCCATTATTACAATATGGTTATCAAATTGAAGGCCTTGATGTGCACATTTCATAAATATATAATTTATTGGCATAATTTAACATAGGGTGTACATGTAAACAAACATTTCATTTTTGGCTGCTGGCACTAAAATGCATAAAATAAAAATAAATAATTTAAAAAAATTAATAACACGACGGCCCTGCCAAAAAAGAACTAATAATAAAAAGTATAAAACAAGTGGTGTCATTGCAGTCAGGGGACCTCTTAAATTAAAAAGTGTTCCACAGAACGGTCCCCCGACTGCAATGACACCACTTGTTTTATACTTTTTAGTTCTTTTTTGGCAGGGCAGTCGTGTTTTTATTTTTTTTTAATTATTTATTTTTTTGTTAGAGAGATTTTATCCTTATGATTACCCTATGGATTGATGTCATGAAAGTGCAGGGTGTTATTATTCGGATTTTAGCCGGTTCAATTCCCGAGTGTGGCAAGCGAGTTTTAGAAATGAAAGGAAAACCATACAGTCTTTACTTATTTTAATTGGACGAAAAAAAATTGTGTAAACTAACTAATTTGTTGTTCGAAATTAGCACCATTTTGTTGGATACACTTTATCTTTGAATTCTTGAATTTATAAGTTTAGATTTCATGGTTTTCCTTTCATTTTATTTACCATGTTTGTTACAGAGATTAGGTCCTTATGATTGATCCTATCGATTGATGCCATAAAAGTACAGAATGTTATTTTTTCGGATTTCAGCCGGTTCGATTCCCGAGTCTGGCAAGCGAGTTATCGAAAATCTTTGAATGCAGTTCGTATTGTTTTTAAAATATATAAAAATGAAGTCTTTATTCAGTAAAATGTTCTATCTACAGTATTTAAGGTACTTTCCTTCCATGTGGCAAAGTCGTGGAACATTCTGTATAATTGACACAGAATGTATTTTATTTATTTATTTATATTGGAATTAATGAACATACTATATTGAACTCCAAAGCTGCCGGTCGAGGCAGTATGTACCTACCTACTATTTCTGTGGCATCATTCACTAGCCATTAACAACAGTGTTTCTACTATTACCGGACACGCCAACAACAATAAAATAAAGTATGACTACCCAATGGGTTACGCGACGCACTGTCATTCGCACCTTTCTCTCTTTGTATATGATTACATACAGATGGGAAAGTTAAAGTGTTCAAGATGATCGGTTAAATAAGATGTTTGCGTTCAATACTATGATAAGGGGGCGTCCATAAATTACGTGAGCCATTTAGGGGGGGAGGGGGTCGAGTCAAATGTCACAAAATCTCACGTGGGGGAGAGGGGGGGTCTCGGCAAATCTCACGTAATATTTTTTTACCTCAAGAAACAGTGTAAAATTGCAAGAAAACTGGGTTAAATGAAGTAAAATATGTTTCTTCCCTACAATATGGCTTTTGAAAAATCTCAAGTGAGATTAGAGGGGGAGGGAGGGGGTCGAGCAAAATCTCACGACATCTCACGAAGGGGGGAGGGGGGTCGAACAATCTCAAAAATCACCTCACGTAATTTATGGACGCCTCCTAACTGATATTACCTAGAATCCACCATAGAGTGAGAAAACGATACACAAGATTGACTCTTTATTTTGTATTACCTAGGTAGTCACATGGTCAGACATTCCATCTAATGGTTAGTGATACTATTGCCCAGGACATCCGTCTGCAACTTAAGGGAGAAAGGCCGTATTCAAATATTTTACTGGGATCGCCCACGGTACCCATAGTACAAGCGTTGCTTAGTCGGAACACAGACTAAAGAAAGAGGTGCCCTTATTAGATATATGTATGAAAAAAACGTGGTCATTGATTTTTCATTTTCATTGTTCTATCTACCGGTAAATAGTTGAACTACTCGCTTCGTTTTATGTCGATGTTAGTACTAGGCCGACCACTCGGCCGAGTTGCTTAGGGCCAGTCCCCTTAGTAATTGGTCCATGGTTTGGAACCATACAGTTGGTGTGTAAGGCTGGCGATATTTATATTTATCTACAGGGAATTGGAATACGATTCTGGAATAGCGGGCAGTAGCCGGTAGAAGTGTGGGACGGGAAGTATACTGTGGTGTAACTGGTTGTTTGGATACCATAGTGTTCATATTTTATGTCCATACAGGGCCTAGAGTTCCTTAACAATTGTCCATTGCGAAACCACCGGTCTCTAATATTATCTTCCTGATATTTTTTCTGTGTAAACCGTAAATTCTTGGTGGTCGACTTGTTGTCGGCCAGAGGACTGCTAGCAAATGGACAACATGCCGACTGCCACGAATTTACGATTTATAATGAATTGACGAATATAATTTTAAAGACTAGTGATTTCGTAATGGACAATTGTTAAGCGACTCGAGTGCCTGTTCTATGGTTTTCTCTATTCCGAGGACTCGGACTAGTCGTGGGTATTGCTAGAACATAAGGGCAAGAATCCTACTAATATTATAAATGCGAAAGTGTGTGTAAATGTTTGTTACCACGTATCTCCATAACTACTCAACCGATTTTAATGAAATTTGAAACGTAGGTAGTGTAAGCTCTGGAATAAGACAGGCTAATCCAATTTCCACGCGGGCGAAGCCGCGGAGCACAGCTAGTGTTATATAATATCGACGCTACATATACGCTCCATAACTAAATACATACTATACAATGTATGTCAACTAACGCACAGCATACAAAATGTCCATACTTAATAGGCATAATTCGATTACCCTCTATGTCGACACGTTACTATAATAGTTGCAGTTACGAAATCGTCTGTCAGCTAGACACTTGCAATAACTAAACGCAATTATAGTTTCCTTATGGTTCTTAATGTGGAATTCGATTACAGTCACGCGAGAACTAAACGTGGAAAAGAAAAAAAAACTAGATTTTGGAAGCATTAGCCTCTTCGTCCTCTGTCTGCACCAAAGGGGGGGGTTTTACTACACGCGGAGCATTAAAACACGCAGCCCTACTAGCATTACGACGTACGTCTTCGTCATAAAGACGTACGTTTACGTAACTGACCCTAAATTGACCTCAGATTGACGTCTTTTTTTCGTCGCCGACCTTATTTGCTACCTGGGAGGTCTTTAGGCCTTCTTTAGCAGCGCTAATTCCCCAGTCATGCGAAGACTCGGCCACTACTCAGATTTTAACTTGTTTTTTTTTAATAGACTGTTAACTATCCCACTGCTGGGCAAAGGCCTCCCCTTCTTTCCTCTATAACTGCCGATCCTGCGCCATTTGCTGCCTCGTTTTTCCCGCAAAGTTGTACATCGTCTCTCCACCTTCGCCTCGGTCTGCCTCGACGTCTGTGACCGTTCTGTGGGGTCCAGGTTGTGACAGATATACTTATGTCGATTTATATTGCTATCCCTGTTTTGTGCTGGTAAATATAGAGACAAGAGTAGTCAAAAATCTTAATTGGCGGCGTCTTCATCAGGCGCATGCCTCGCGCGAGCACTCACTTTTGACGTCGGAACGCATAGACGTAATGTCATAATATGAGTGCTCGGGTGAGGCATGCGCGCCATATGGACACATCTATTGACATACACTTAACGATTAATTATAAGTATTGTGTAAATAGATGAATACTCTCGTTATGTCTTCTAATCCAAATATAGCATTACAAAAATTATACTTAGCTTTATTTTGAGAAAGTTACCCGTTTACAATGTTATATGGACTTCCCGACATGCTCGTAAAATCTACTTTTCATTCACACGAAAAAGTAGTTTGATATCGTACATTGTGAGCGGTCGAAACATCGCGAAGTATCGTATGATTGATTTACCGTCTCACTTTTTCTTTCATTCGGCTTTCTTTTGTTTCGACACGGCTCGAACATAGCACGTGTTAATTATGCTAATGAGTGCACGCCTGAAAGTCGGAAAACACTGAATACTGAATAAAAAATTTGGGCGTAATACTAGTTAAGCGCTAAAACATAAGGCATGGTCAAAAAGGCTAGATTTTTCTTAATTATGGTTATGCAGGGTAATTATAGCTTATTAGGGGTATGAATACCTATGACACTTATCGAAAATACCTGTGTTACAGGACATAAGCGTGTAAATTATGATCAAATTTAAGATTCAGGATTTAAAAATAATATTGTAGCAACTTTAAATTCTTGCATAGGATAACTGAATATTAATAATGTATAACACAATTGATCCTGCCCCTTGATAACCTGGCATTATGCCGGACCGACTTGCCAACCTCTACATATTGATAGCTTGCTGGACTTATTGAATTTTATACGCCATCTTGTAAATTGTAAAACAATTTGTGAACGCACTGAGCTGCGTGAGCATAGCTTTCCCACAGTGGATATTCCTATCTACAATTTCGCAATTGATATTGTCAAAGAAATCTAATAGATTGATAATATAACCACTATCTTTCTACCTTATACCGTGCTTATACATTGTATTGTTTATTTACAATACGATAGACATAGCAATGTCGTACAACTATTAATCATGGGAGTTGTAAAACATTGTATTGTATCCGGTGTCATTTCGCAATACAACGTGGTACAGTAGGTAGATGTCTACTGCAACGTGTGGGCGCTATTCACATAGTAGACTGGATAAGTATATCATAGTGTCACTCTGTTTCATTTAAATCTAGGTCCTAGACATGGATCAGTTACTAAGGGGACTGGCCCTAAGCAAGTCGGCCGAGTGGTCGGCCTAGTACTAACATCGACATAAAACGAGGCGAGTAGTTCAACTATTTACCGGTAAATAGTAAAATGAAAATGAAAAAACAATGACCACGTTTTGTTTCATACAAATATCTAATAAGGGCACCTCTTTCTTTAGTCTTTACTCTGTGGTCCTAGAGCTAACATGGCTTGTATGTATTACTAGGAACGCTTGTAAACGCTATAAATCGATACGCCAAAATGTATGAGAATACCGTAACTCATGCGATATCGAAAGCATAATTATTATATCGATTGTTTGAAAGACAATCCTTTGTTCTAGAATTATCGAGATAGCGGCTTGCGATAAAACTGTCCAAACTACAATGCTTTGGTCTCTTGTTTTTGTCAATTTTTGCTATGTATTTTTTTATGTAACTACAGTGGCAAGCAAGCGTACGGTCCGCTTGATGTTAAGCAGTTACCGTAGCCTTTAGATGCTTGCAATACCCATGAAATCGCTCACACGTTGCCAAGCTGAAGGATAGGGGAGTTGTTGGGCTTCCGGCTCTCTCACTCGTCATAGCAAACGCTGCTGTAATAGCTACTTTACGCCGATTTTCTGTGAGAGAGTGGTACCATCTCGGTCGAGCTTGGCTAAGTATAATGAAGATATAGGTACTTAGATGTTTAAGTTATTGATCTCTACTTAGATAGAGACTATGTGGAAACTAAGAAGCTACGTCATCCTGGCGGATTATCTAAAACCCATGTCATCACGATCAACACAGGACAAGAGGATTATTAATGCTACATTCCACTTAAGCGTGCAAAAGATACAAAGATATGAAAAATATGAGAACTAATCGAAAATTCAATCAGTTCAGAGATTTTTTTAATGAATAAGGTTAACGATCGGAAATGAAAGCTACGGCTCTAGCACATCCGACTCTACATACTGATTCATCTCAGCTCCCATCTTAGCTCCGGGTCGCGTGGTGATACAGCTTACTCATAATATAACGACAATTATGTTGTATTAAGTTCCTCGTAAACGTGTTAGTTCAGTGGCAATTTCTACCTGCAATTGTATAGCCGACTATACTACCACCACTCCACCAAGCCAACTAGGTGCTCGGATGGAATGCGGCTTCCCCGCCCGCATCCCCGCTACCGCCTGCGGCTTCCAGCCCGCCACACCTCTCCCACACACCGCCATCGCCATGTTGTGCGGGTGACGTCACATTTGACAAATGCCTAGTTGGCTTGGTGGAGTATACATTATGTACCTAAGGTTAGACAAGGAATGTATTCAAGCCCTAATAACTCAAGCTTATAAGTCACAATAGAACTTTTTTTTTATAGGACTGCGGTGGCAATAAAGCGTATGGCCCGCCTGATGTTAAGCAGTTACCGTAGCCTATAGATGCTTACAATACCAAAGGCATTGCGCGCACATTGCCGTCCTGAAGGGGAGTGGGGTGGAGGGAGGGGGAGGGAGATGGGCTTAATTAATGTATGACAAAGGCCAAATCATTATGTTCTACATACTTATACCTACATATTTGGCCCACGAAGGCACTTAAATATTGTAATATTTATTTTTGGAACTCGAAACTGAATGTGACCTCAGCTAAGAATATCCGGCAAGACACTCACCCAGAGGCTTATTTTATTCATCAGAATATTAATTTACTGATTCAGACCCAAGACCATAAATGTCCAGAAAGATACTGTATTTTTCGCCGCCAAAGTAGAAAAGTACGAGCATGAAATATCTTGTTCCTAAATCCATGATACAATCACAGTATCATACAATACAATATGTCATCGTGTCCCGAATTAAACTATACAATGTTGATTAAAATTGTAGTATTTCGGGCTTTCGTCGGACGACTGACTGTATGATTTATTAGGCCGGGGCTAGGTAAGACGACCGCGAAGCGACAGCAATCCGATAGCAACGCAACAGCGATCAAACTCCTATAAACATTGTTATGGCGATAGCCGCATCACATCAGTGAAAATTTGTATAGAAATCACCGTAGCATCATTTAACGCGGGGTCTTGCCATCTTGTCTGGTAGTTTCTCATTCATCCTAAGACGTCTCATCCCGTTTAATATTTGTTACTCAAGTAACCCCAATTTGTCTTTCTTACTCAACTGATAATAAGTTGAGAGCACCACAGAGTAGATACTTTGAGAGTAAGAGGTTATGTGTCAACCCTCAACAGGGGGCTTACCACAAGCTCTTATTGCGATTCAATTACAGGAACGTATTAACGTTTCAGCGACTTTTTGTGCAATGACGTACCTTATTGTCATGACAATAAGAAACGTCATTAAAACGTGGTTAAAACGTTCCTATAATTGAATCGCAATAAGAGCTTGTGGTAAGCCCCCAGGTAGCAACAACAGGTAGCAGCAAGCTGTCTTGACTAACTCAGTGGCGGAGCAAGACCTAAATTTCATGTGGGCAACAGACATTTTGCGAGGCCCTCAGTAACCCTACGAAAAGTTTCAAAAACAGTTACGTTCTCAGTCCTCTTAGGGCCTCCGCAGACTAGCTACTTTTAGCATCGGCGACCGGCGATTTTGCAATTGTTTTGATGCTGCGTCGCGTTTCTTCGAGCGCGAACGAGCGAGACGCAGCATCAAAATCGCCGATCGCCGATGCTAAAAGTAGCTAGTCTGCGGAGGCCCTTAAGTGTTCCATACCTCTAAATGAAAAAACGATATAGCCACATTATCATATCCTATTGGTTCAACCGCTTTAAGTTCAGACGAGCGGTCGCGATATTTACATTTAAAACAGTCAACGAAGTAAGTCAAGTTCAAACGCGGTCACGACTTCCGCACCGCGTGCTCTCGGACGAATGCAAATTACTGCGGATATCTGATTAAACATGAAAAATTATCATGTCAAAGATTTTAGGTGTATTGGGGTCGTTGCTATGTGGTAGAGGTTAAGCTCCGATTAGAAGGCTAGCCTGATGATGGCTTGCGAATTGGAATGAATCTTCATGATTTATTTCGGTATAGTTTTGAAAGTTTAAGTGTGCCACGCTGTAGCCAATAGATTGCAGCTCATATTTGGGCTGGCTCGACCAGGGTAGTACCACTCTCTCACACAAGATCGGCGTAAAGTAACTAATTTAACCCAAATGCCTCCTCCTTCCCACTATCCCACTGCCATGCAGGTTTGCAACGTTTGTATACCTTTTGTAGGTATACCTAGATACAATCGAGACATAATTGATTTATCTATTGTTTCTGGAATAGCAGTATACCAGTGGTTAGCCACTGCCCGACGTGCCCAAAACAGGAGCGTTCGTAGCGGTAAATACTGGATGGGTGACCGCTAGTGGCATTTACAACTGAGTGTTTCCGTTTTGTGCTTTGTAAGACACGTTTTTTTTTTTTTTTTTTTTTTTTTTTTTTTTTTTTTTTTTTTTTCCGGGCGCTTTTTGGCCCGGCCCGCGATCTCCCTCTGGTGTGGGGGCCAGAGACTTTATTTACTTAATATTAGTGTGTAAAATAAGTTTTTCACAGTCTTTTTATCTATACATCTATACATATAATAAGAATGTAAAATTGGTCGCGTCTGTACATTCGAAATATTTGGAAAAAAAATAGTGGGGGGGACTTAGATGGACCAGCAGAATTCATTTTTATCATTTTTAGAATTTTTGTCTGTGTGTATGTTTGTATGTTTGTATGTTTGCTCAGATTTTCGAAAGAGCACAACTTCGAATCCACCGGATGGATTTCAATGAAATTTGCCATGGATATGACTAATAGTCTAACTTAACATCTAGGATACTTTTTTTTGCGAAAATGTTTAGGGTTGCCACAGAAAATTCAAAAAACTACTTAAAAATTCTAAATGTTTGAAAGAGCACAACTTTGAATCCACCGGATTAATTTCAATGAAATTTGGCATGGATATGACTAATAGTCTAACTTAACATCTAGCATATTTTTTTTTTCGGTAAAATTTAGGGTTGCCACAAAACATTCAAAAACTACCTAAATATTCGAACACGCACAACTTCGAATCCAATGGATTGATTTCAATGAAATTTGGCATGGATATGACTAATAGTCCAACTTAACATCTAGGATATTTTTTTCTAAAATATTAGGTTGTAAATTTTTATGACCACACAGAAATTCTAGCAAAAAATAAGTTTTAGTTATTGAAATACGTCTATTTAGAGCGGAGCCCTACGGAGCCCTACGTTGTGTGTGATCCGACACTATTTGGAATAGATAATCTTCATTTTAATAATAATAATAAATATCATATTGCTGCGTTCTACAATCTTAAGTTTCATTTTTCTTAACTAGATGTCGCTATACTTAAAATCAGACAATACCTGCCTTGCACCACATGTCAAAATTTAATATCTTCCTTGCTTCAAGAAATTTAGTTTTTTTATTCCTAATTACGTATAAAAAACATTAAGCGGGTCTTTGTATCACGCGGAATCTTAGACGTTAACTCTGGAATTCATCTCCACAGTACTAATGCCGTAGGGAAGCTACCTACCTAAGAAGTAAGTCTAGAGGACCTGCTGATTTTGAATTAAGTAGTAATAGAAACATAGACATTGAACTCTGAACTCCAACCCCTCAGGAATGATGCTGCTGGGTAACTGCCTGCTTAAAACATAAATCTCGAGGACCTGCTAACTTTGAATTAGCAATGTGGGTATCAAGTAGAAACTTCTCAGGCGAGGTCGCGTTTCCGATCCGGCGTTAGAATTTAAGGAAAACATGTAAATGACTATAAGTGCCCTCCTAGGCCTAAACAAAATAAACGCTTTGACTATTGACTTAGACGATAAACTCCGGACTCTAACTTTTTAAGCACGATGTTGCGAAGTGACTCTTACCTAAACCGTGAGTCTGGAGCACTCACTCATTTTAAATAAGGAACATGGGTATCAAGTACAAACTTAAACATTGAGCTCTGGAGTCCAACCGCTCAGTCGTGATACTGTGAGTAACTACAGATATAGATAGACGGATACAGATAGACTGGTACAGTCAGAGATACTCACCTACCGATAGATTACAGACAGACCGATTCAGAGAGACAGATTATACAACTAAGGCGCCAGGCAAGCGTACGGCGCACCTGTTGTTAAGCAGTTACCGTACCCTATAGATGCTTGCAACCAAAGGCATCGGTAGCACGTTTCCAACCTGAAGGGGAGTGGGGTTAGTGGGAGGGGACGGGGAGGTGGCTGGGTTGCGCTTCCGGCTCTCTCCCTCATCATACGAAACGAAGGTAAATTAGCTACTTGAATGCCGATCTCCACCTTACTGGTCAGACTCTACCACCTTACTGGTATAGACTGGTACAGATAGACAGCCACGGACATACGAACTCAGACTGATGCTGACTGACGTAATACAGATTAGATGATAGACAAAATTATATTTAAGGGCTACACCGACTGGACGCGGACGGAGTCGCGGGCACAGCTAGTTTAAAATAAAACAGGAAACACAGATTTTTAATAATTTACAAATAATAAAAGCAAATAAAATATACATTAAAAGAGAAGCTTGTCATAATAAAAACTTAAAAATAAAATAACAAATTAAAACAACTAGTGGACAAGGATAGGTGGAGTCATACATAAAAAATATGGTAAAGTTAAAACAAAATTTCCCTACTATTCATTGCACAGATCAGTCAGCCAGTGTGATTAATAGCGCAGTGTGGTAAGGGTCGCTAGTCGGTGCTTACTACGACAGTAGTAAGCTGACAGCTAACCCCTATCTGCATCGGTCTTATTCCTATTAATCACACTGGTTGCTACCTCCGTGCAATAACTTAGTAGGGCGTCACGCTTATCCTTGTCCATGACAAGCTTACACAAATTCCCTACGTTAAAATCTGTGTCTAGAGAATATTGTACATTAAGTCTTTGGCGAGCGAACACAGGGCAATGAAGCAAGATGTGCTCCACTGTCTCGCTCACACCAGGCTCGCAGATACACGATGGGTCCTCTTTGCACTTGAAGCGGTTCAAGTACTCTGAGAACCCACCGTGCCCTGTTAGAACCTGTGTGAGCACGGCAGTGGGCACGATCTGTTTAATTGTCCTGTACGCTACCAGAAGGTCAGGGAAAAATATTTTCGTCGTAGATGCAGTGGTGCCAGTCTTGTACCTACGATTCCATTCGTCGAGCGACTCCAAACGGATTTGTCGCTTGACGTATGAAACCGGACATTTGTCGTACGTAGGTTTGGTCTTACTGTGCAGCGCTGCTTGTTTAGCCAGCTCGTCAGCTCTCTCATTACCCGCCAAGCCCGCATGTGCTTTTATCCAAAACAAGGAGACTTCCTTGTTTTGGAGTCTGCAGCGAGCGATGTTGCTCCTCGCCTCGGCGGCGAGCGGGTGATGGGAGAGCGCGTTGACCACTGTCTCGAGTGCCGAACGCGAGTCGCTGATGATAGCGAGACTGGTGCTCCCACACTCCAACGCATATTTAGTGGCTCTGCATATGGCCAAGAGTTCAGCCTGATAGACCGTGCAGTAGGACGACAGCTTGAGCTTGAGTGACTTGGTCTCGGTTTCACTATTCCATATGGATAGTGAAGCTCCGACCTTGCCCTCGATCTTACTGCCGTCCGTGTATATTCGAACTGCGCTGCATACGTTGGTGGTCACGTCTCGCTGGTCCATCAGGCTTACGAACTTGAGGTCCATATGTTTCGCCGGATGCGGAGTACTCGTGTACGCCAGTCTGCTCTCAACTTCGACGTCTTTCAGCTCTGGCCGAGGTACTCCCCTCTTGGCCTTGTAAAGGGAGGCCGCTTCGCGTATGCGAATGTCGAGGGGCAGTAGCCCGGTCAGGGCGAGAGATGCGTTCAGGGACACCGTTTTGTAGGCTTTGCACATCTTTTGTGCAAAGCCTCTCTGGACAGTGTTCAGCTGCTTCTGAGTAGTTATCTTGTTTGTCGACGGCGACCAGGCACTGGCGGCATACAGGATGATGGGCTCAACAGTGGCGGTGTAAATCACCCGGATGACTTCCGGGTGGAGGCCCCAGCTAGTTTTGGCGGCCTTTGCCAACATTTTGTAGACATTCAACGCCTTTCTGCATATGTTTGCAGTATGGGCGTTGAATGTCAACTTATGGTCGATGGTGAGCCCCAAGATCTTAATATCATCGGTCATGCCAATATCAATCCCGCCCATGGTCAGCAGAGGGGTGTCATAAATAAGCTTCTTAGTCACAACCATCGCGCTCGTTTTGTGAGGTGCGAACTTCAGCTTATTCCTGACACCCCAATCCCGCACATAGGCGAGAGTGGGATTGGCTTGCCTCTGTATGTCCAGTGCCGTTTCGCCGTCGAAAACAAGCACTACGTCGTCTGCGAAAGCCTGTACGTATTGCCCTCGCGTTTCGAGTCCTTTCAGCAGCGGGTCAAGGAGGAGATTCCAGAGAATCGGTCCGCCGATAGACCCCTGTACGCACCCTTTTTGAGTGCCCTTTGTGTACTCCTCACCAGCGTACCTGACGCGGACCTTGCGGTCCTGCAGGTAGCTGTCGACGACTCGTCGGAGGTTGACCGGGCACTCTTCTTCGGCCAGTCTCACCCTTATGGCCGGCCACCAGGCGCTGTCGAAGGCTCCCTCTATGTCCAGCGATACCACGGTCACGATCTTTCGCTGAAGTAGTTTGCCGCGTATGTACTGTATCAGGTCATAGAGGGAGTCCTCGGTGCTCCGTTGGGGCATGAAGCCATACTGGCGTAGACTGAGCCTAGGAATCAGGTGCCACTTGAGCCTATTGACAACCATCTTCTCGAAAATCTTCCCCATGACCGGCAAGAGGCCGATGGGCCGATACGACTTCGGGCTGGTGTAGTCAGTTTTACCAGGCTTTCGCAGAGCGACCACCACTGCTTCCTTCCATTGTTCCGGGAAGAGACCCAACTCGAGGCACTTGTTCGCGATTGCCAGGTGAAGGTCCGGATCCTTGTTGATCACCTGGCAACATATGTCAGCGGTGAGGCCATCTCCCCCGGGTGCCTTCTTCGGATTGAAACTTTCCGCCGCGGCTCTGAGCTCCTCCACTGTGAATGGCCGGTCATGGACTTCGCCCTCGACACGGTCATTCACACGGTTTGCTAGGGCTCTCGTCCGCTGGTGGTCTAAGTTGTCCTCCGTCTCCAGGTCTCCCGGGAAGAAAGTGTCCGCCAACAATTTGGCGGACTCTTGCTGGCCCACTGTAGTGCCGTCTCTTGACAATGGAAGGTCTTCCTTCCTTCTGGTAGTGTATTTTATGACCCTGTAGATGCCATCCCATACTGTTTCTCTATCTTGTTTTTCACAGAATCCCTTCCAACTCTTTATCTGTGCCTTCTTGGCTTCTTCTTCGTACTTTCCTTTTGCCTGCAGGTACTGCTCGACGACTCCTGGTCTTCGGGATGGCGCTGCGCATTGGACTCTACGCTTTTTTGTGTTGACGTCTCGCTTCATCTTCTCAAGATCCTCAGACCACCATGGCATTTTAAATTTGTGGCCTGGTTTATTTTGAACTAATGTTTGGGTGCATGCTTCTGTGACTAGTTGTGTAAGGCTTTTTACATGGCTGTCTAAATCTACTTTACTGTTAATATTATCAATTTCTAATCTATTAATTTTGTGTTCTAATTTTAACTGGTCCAGTTTCTCATGAAACTGGTCCCAGTTAGCGTTTTTGGTTTTGAATTTCCGAGTGGTTCTACTGATATTAATTCCGCGTGCCTTACACAATCGAATTTGGAAAAGTATGCCATTGTGATCTGAGCTAGTGAGATCTTCAGCCACTCTCCAGTCTTCCACCAGCGCTAAAAGGTCCGCTGTGCAGGCTGTGACGTCGACGAAGCTTGTTAGCCGTCGTCCTCCCCTCACCGTGTCGAACGTGGGGACGTCACCGTCGTTCAGTACATGCAGGTTCATCTCTACTAACGCACCCAGCATTTCTTCGCCTCTGCTGTCTGTCGTGGTGCTGCCCCACCACGAGCTCTTTGCGTTTGCGTCGCCCCCAACTATGATCTTATAGTTTGCGTGAGAAAGAACTATGGTGTTAAGATGATCCAAGTATGGCCCTATGGGTTGGTTAGGTTCGAAGTAGTACGAGACGGCGAGGATCTCCCACGCGCTCGTTCGCAATTTTACCACCACGATGTTATTGGTGGTAAGGCTCGGGCACTGCAAGACGTCGATAGTTTGGTCAAAGACGACTATCGCTGCCTTGACAGTGCCCTCACCGCGATCCGCGCTTTGGTACACCCTCGCCGTTCCGTAATTCTTCATCTCCTTTCGCCCCCCCACGTAAGGTTCCTGGACCATCGCGACCGCGATACGCCGTCTATCGGCTTCGAGCATTAGCTCGTTGGTCGCTAGTTCTTTTCTCTGGAGGTTCGCCTGGGCTATATTGTATGCTTGGGTGCTCGTACCGAGTGGGACCCCCGGCACCACCTTAGCAATAGGCTATGGCGGCTCTCGCCAAGGCGTCCCACTTCTTTCTCGTCGGGCATTCTGTGCTGAATGCAGTATGGGCAGTGCCTGTAACTTTCGCGGTTTCGCAGTTACGGCACACTGGCGCCTCACCTGACTCCCACTTAGGGCAGCCGGTTCTGAGGTGGCGCCCACCGCAATGCGCGCAGAGGTCAGCGGTCTCCCGACATGTTTTACGGCCATGTCCAAAGGCCAGACACCGCGTACACTGTACCAGCGGTGTCTGGTCCTGCACATAGCGGTACTGGATGTCAATGAAGATCCTTTCAGCCGAGGTTAGCCGCTTCCACATTTTGGGGGACACTTGGAGAACCACATGGTTCTCGAGTGGGTTCCGTGCCCTCCTGCGGTACTTGACGGTCACGGCTTTGTCCTCGGCGGAAAGGTCTCCAAGCAGCCGCATGTTTTGGGAGATCAGTGCGGCCTTGATGTCCTCATCGGTATTATATTTGAGGACATTCTTGATGATGACCAGGGGGTTCTTATTGACCGCCTCCTGGACCTTGAGCGTCTTGTCCTTTCTGAGCTGTGTCACCGTCCGCTCTATCTCTCCCTTGGTGGCACAGCTCAGAACGACTTTTTGGTCCTTGATCTTTCGGACCCGCTCAATTTGAAGACCGCACTTCTTGGCATCTAGTGCCTGGCGAACTCTGTCGACAACGTCGGCTCCAGTGTCCATGGTGTCGTCGGAGGAGACGATCACAGAGTGTTTAGGCCCGCTCGTTGGAGTGGGCCGTGGCTTCGACAGCATCTCCGCGTACGAGGGAGAGTTCTCACTCATCGCGGAGAGCCGTCCACTCATCTCTTCAGCTGTCTGCCTCAGAGACTGGACCTCTGCCATGAGGTCCTTGTGGTCGTGTGCTCCGGCGGCACCCGCCACCGGTTTGGCCTCCTCCATCACCTTCTGGTGAAGTGCGATGGAGGCTTGGAGGGCCAGCATTTTGTCGGAATTTTCCCTCGACAACCTGCTGTTCTCCTCCATTTTTCGGCATAGTTCGGCCATCTGGTCTTGACCTCCGGCGTCTTTGACGACCTTGATTGGTCGTTCCCCTCCCTTTTTTATGCTTTTGTCTGTGGTGTCCCCACCCTTGGCCAACTCGGACTCCTTCACAAGTTGGTACAGTCTTTTTACGGCTGCCTGGATCCCCAACTTAAGCTCCGCCTTTAAGTTACGAGAACTGCTGAGGTGGAGGTTCGCCGTGGTTAGGCAGACTTTTGCCTCAGCAGTTCTAGACGGATAGTTGGGGTTTGCCGATGGACTGCTTTCCGGAACGGTGACGGTTGGTGAGTGGGCAGTGGCTAATCTGCCCTCTTGGGTGGAAGCCGCCTTCGAAGGCTTCGTCACCGTTCTGTTCAGGCTCGCCGTTTGGGGTGGGGTAGAGGGGTTTTTTGTCGGCGTCAGCACGGCGGTCTCCCCCTCCCCGGTACTCCGCCTTACGTCTGACAGCCCCGTTGGCTGGTCAGACCGGTTTCCGTCCGGGGAGGTGGTCTTTCCGCGCTGCTTGTTTGCCGGTGTGCGGTGGGCTACGAACATCTTTATGAGGGTCCGCGGGTTTGGTCGGTCCAAAGTTTGTAAAAGTTGTAAATGTGGACCGACAGTTTAAGAACGTAGCTGTGTAAAGGGCAGCTAGTTCAGTTAAAAATTAAAAAGAAAAGAATAAATATTAAAATTATGGGTATAAAAAGTCAATGATAAAAGCCTGTCTAGCAGGTGGTCAAATTATTTAAAAACGTCAGAATGTTTAAAAACTTAAACTAACTTAAAGCTAAGTTTCTAGGCAAAAGCCTAGAAACTGTCCTAAAACTAAGTGTTTATCCTGGCCATAACAGTCGTTAAGCCATGTCGGCGGCCGTCGGACGGCCTAAAATCTCTGACACCGGGTTGGCTACGTACGAACCGACTTGTTATTCTAATAGCGATATTAATATCCTACTTGTTATAACAAATAAGGCTGACCAATACGCAAACGATTAGCAGTCCGACCGCGCGTCGCCGGCGCATCGCAAATAGACACTAGAAAGATCGCAAATAGAAAGTACCGAGTTGTGCGCACCTTTGTGATTAACATGTATTATTGCTAAGGACCTCATTGAAAGGGCCACTTGAATTAAATTACCATGTTCATGAACGATAGGAGTGCTACTTGTGATTATAATATTACCAGCATCTACCAGCATATACGATAAACGAATCAGTCTATCGCGGTCATTCTATGGAATGATATCATACAACAACTATTATAATTATTTCATATGGGGGGTGGGGGGAGGGGTTACAGATCATAAATCAGAATCCAAGATTTTGTTTTGAGCATGTAAAAATTTTAACATATTGTATAACAATTAGGAACACTACATAATACTATTTATAACCGTAGCAATATTTAAAGTAGAATAAGCTATGTCAAGTAACCGTGTAGTAGAAAATAAAGGCTATTTTTATTTTTGTTTTATTTTATTTTATTTATATAAAAATCACATTAAAATCGTTTTAGAAAAGACTCTTGTTGAACTTCGTAAACGGTGGCTTTACGTGGATTACAATTTCTATTTTGAATTTAGTTCGGATTTGGATTAGTAAACGTATATTATTCTGCTACGAAAAATACAAACGTAACGATAATATTTAACGACTCGTAATCATTATTCGCGTATATACTGTACAGCAGGCCTAGCACAACCGGCTGTGATAAGGAAAAATTTGAGAAATGTTAAGCTTGTCGCCTTCGCTTTTATAAAAGAGAGAGAGAACCAAAGCGTGAGAAAATCCGTGACAAGTCTGGTCGCGTGGCTATGCTACGCCTACAGCTTTATACAGATTCTATGATCTAAGCTTAAGACATACTGCCTCCTCCACACTACATTCTAAACGCCTTCCTCATTCCACCACTAAGGCTGCTAGCATCTATTCAGGAAAGCAGTCGGCCGTGGACACGATTACCGACGTGTGACCAGACAAACGAACTAACTCGTGATGTCGCCGCACGCAACAATTTGTTTAGCAAATTTGATTTGTTACGAAATTGGAATTGTCAATTTTGGTGACATCATTTTACTTGAAACTGCACTGCCGACCGTGACAAGACCAAACTCGGTATAAATCGATTTTGTCTTATTCTCTCCTATGCATATAAAAAGAGAGGGAGCGACTCGGTGTGACATAATGCGTGACAAAAGTCTTGTCTGCGTGCGTGTGCTAGGCCCACTGATTACGTGAACACTATCCCCAAATTTATAGAAAGTTATGATCGACTTAAACTTTAATTACAAATCACTTTTGTTCCTAAAAATGCTTTGTAAATCCTTTTAAACTGAAAATGAGATTCTCACGGAAGCGTATATCAAGCACTAGGCTACCACTGCCTATACCATGGACCAATTACTAAGGGGACTGGCCCTAAACAACTCGGCCGAGTGGTCGGCCTAGTACTAACATCGACATAAAACGAAGCGAGTAGTTCAACTATTTACCGGTAGATAGAACAATGAAAATGAAAAACAATGACCACGTTTTTTTTCATACATATATCTAATAAGGGCACCTCTTTCTTTAGGCCACAGAGTAAAGATACTCTGTGGCCTATACCATATGATATTACGGCCGTGATATCAGGCACTAGCGTGATCAAGTACAGTAAGTACAGCACAGCTGATTGTGAAAGCTACAACCTTGAATGGGCGCAACGGTTGTCGTCAATGGACTGACTACGTCACTAACTGTATGACAATACTGTTTGTAAGCGTTTTGGCTAGATATGCAGATATTAAACCTACTGGGTAACTGGTGAGCTGGAAGCCAAGAGACCGACTTCTTCTGGCTATTTATACGCCCGCCGATCAGCTTATAATGATACGAGTAATTAACCACGACTCTAGTGCCCCAGAAAGTCAGTCAGGGCTTCGATCAGTAATTCTATGATCGAAGGGTCAGGGCTTCTCAGCGTTTGAGGATTTTGTGTCTTCTTGGCCGAGTGGAAACCGAAAGAGATACTACTCTCAGCTCCCACTTGCTTAAATAGCCTGTATAAGCAAGAGTCACCAGAGCTATATGCGCCAGAGTTGTAAGAAAACTGTGATAAATACACATAACCCTGCGAGTCAATGAAAGCTTAACACACCTCACCCCTGAGCCACAAGCAAGCAGTACACCTTGTACTTTGAGTATACTGTATTAAAAACAGCGAGGCGAAACGTAACGTAACTTTTGGAATGTAGGACGAAAACTGAGGCAAAAATGACAATTCTTTTGACACTTCTGAGCCGAGAACCCCTGACTCCGCCAGCTTAGCTTAGCTCTCTTCGGAATGCGAGTGTTGAGCGAATTTACGGCTCCGGCACCATTCTGGATAAAAATGGTAGTGAGTAATCACGGTGTAACTCACACATTGAGTACTAGAGCGTATGCTCTGCTAGGACCTACCGTAGATGGTCCCTGGCCTCGTAAGGGGTTGCCAGGTATAGTGTGCCTCTTTTTATAACCCTCGGGGTTGGTGGGAGAGGCTACTATAATAAATCTCAAAGCAGAGATATGGGTCCTGTCTCCGCTAGCTTCTCAAATCTTACTACACAGTTTCAAGCAGTTTTTAGGGCCTCCGCAGACTTGCTACTTTTAGCATCGGCGATCGGCGATTTTGATGCTGCGTCTCGCTAGTTCGCGCTCAAATAAACGCAACGCAGCATCAATACGTCACAAAATCTCCGGTCGCCGATGCTAAAAGTAGCAAGTCTGCGGAGGCCCTTAGTTATACTGTATGCTGTGTTGATCTAGTGAGGGGCAAATCAGCCGGAGGAGCTAGTGACGTAACCTCTATTAATTTTATGTATAATCAGGCTCTATAATTTAAATTTCCAGCCTTTGCCGCATTCCTTAGCATCGAACTAACATGTTATTAACGTTACTATAATCTTAACTTTTATATAATACATCGAGGTCGCGTTAAACAGCGTTATGTCATATATAATTTACATACATACCATAAACTAAATATTTATCGCTAAAGAATCGTACGCAAAACCTGTTAGACTTTCGGACATCATATTTTATGATATTGCCTAAATACTTGATTTTTTTCGAGGACGCGAAGTAATTAATAAAGGTAGGTAGGTATTAACGAAGCAAGAATAAATGGAAGCTTTATATTTATGAAAAAATTGCAGGACATCAATAAATATAATGGAAAAAACAAAACGTGTTTAAGAAAAATAAATTTGGAAAACATTGTTTATGACCAAATATTGTACTGGCCATCAATATTAAACGTTTATATTATTATTATTTCATGCAACATTATAATTCCTGCCAAATAGCATGAGCACGCCTCAAATAACATCGAAGAAAGCAAAAACTAAACAAAAACACGTAATAATAATTCCCGAGTCCAATTGACACCGTATATTGGTTTTACCTAAAAAGACGGCATTGGCCGCAAGCAAAACTTCTGTGCAACTAGAAAGTAAAATACACACAAAAAAAGTTGACTGTCAAGTTTTCTCCCGCCAAAACTGGGGTCGCTGACCGATTGACATTCGATAGACACGCCCAAATATATCGATACTGGCAAGCAAGACATCTTGACGCGTATAATGTGTAACCTGATCGAAGTGTAAAATTAATACAAGTAGGTAGGTACCAATCCGGCTGCCATCTTGCGAAAAACTAGTCTTGGAATAAATTCGACATTGTGTAGGTACCTATACTACTTCCAAAGCATAAGCAGTAAAATTAGCTATACAACATACCTAGTATATGACTTATTTATTTAGACCTAATCATGATAACACGATAACAAACATTCTATATAAACAGAGATCTAGTAAATTAGTCAATACATTATAATATAGTCAAGGTCAATAAAAAAACATATTAATTGAATCAAGAACCTCCTCTTTTCTTGTCTTGAAGTCGTATAATAGGCCTGATTTTAATTGGTGACCATCGAACTGTAAATTGAGCAACGAAGCGCTCGCGATTTTTTTTTGTTAATTTATAATATTATAAGATAAAAATGTCATCGAGCATTTTTTTTCTTTGTAACCAGCCAGCCCACCTGTGAAGTTATAAAATACTGATGGCCATATTTTATTGGGTGCGCCGTTGCGCCACAAATTACCGGTTAGAGATTTCAATGGGATGATAAATTCACACACACAAAGAATAATAATAATATGATAAGTACGAATTATGAAAGCGTGAACATAAATTGATGAATTCGACGAATTTGAATACATTTTATACCTATGACGCGCAAATTCTGATAAAGAAATACGTAATTAGCAGAGTTGCAAAGAAACAGGAAATTTAAGATGAAAACTGATAAAAACGTGTTTAAATCATTGTTTAAAACCTTGATTTAAATCAGAAGGCATAAATCACCCTGTTTAAAACATGTTTTAAACACGGTGTTTAAAACAAGGTGATTATTTCGTAACAACCCTGGTAATTAGCCATGATCAATACTTTCTACCGACAACACCGATATTTTACATACATAAGACGACTAAGGTAAGCTCCCAAGAAGTAATCCTGCCTACAGGTCTTGCATGATAGGCAATCTCATTATCTCCTATCTTCTTCTTCCTAGCCTTATCCCATTATGAGGTGTCGGCTTTCAGTCTACCCTGATTTGGCTAATCACCGATATTTACACGGAGCGATTGCCATCTGCCCTCCGAGACCCAACTAGTGGGACTATCGGCAACCTAAGGGTAAGACCATTTTGTCGGACTTTTCAGGCTTCTTAGCCCTTAGGGGCCATCCATAAATTACGTCACACGAATTTCATGATTTTTAGACCCTTCCCCCCCTTGTCACAGCTGGTCACATTTGCGCGACTCCCCCCTCCCTGTGTGACGTCACATATTTTTACAATTTTAAGAATTTTTCAAAAAAAATCGTAAAAAAATCAAATTTCGGTTTTAATACTATTCGATTTTTAAATGTGACGTCACATAACTTAGGACCCCTCCCACCGCCTTGTAACACAATGTCACATTTCGTCGGCCCCCTCCCCCTTTACGTGTGACGTAATTTATGGATGTCCCCTTAACAACTGTCAAAGATCTTCAAATGACACAGTGCCCTCCGACGCACAAAGGAGGTCAGATGTAATACGACATCATTCGGACATGATTCTCATTATCTCCTATGAATCAAGAAAGAGTGGGAGCGACTCAAATGTTAGCCCAGCTGCCATGCTAGCCCTGCTGATCACGGTAGAACGATTTCCTCTTCTCAAACAAGGCCGACATGATACACAAAACATTACATATTCGCACGGACTTATAAACCCATTAAAAAAAACCTTTTTGTTATAAGAAATTCACACATCCAATTAGATAACCCTTTCCCACGGCGCACAGCCGGCCGCGACGGGGGGGTACTATCCGACCCTACACGGTCATCAAATAAATTGTTTTATTTAGAAAGCTCCAATGTAATAGACCGGTTGGGTGAATATTTTTGAATTTCGTAATGATAATCTTGTTTGTAAATTATCAGTAATTATAGGAATGAGAAGAGTGGTTCGGATAAATGTTTGTAAGATTCCGTATCTATTTAAACTGTTTTGTTTAGCTTCACTTCGTAACTAAGTATATTTGTTTGTTTGTGACAAATATTTTGCTTGTATCAAATCTTGGATTGTATTTCTTTCTTGTTTATTTATGGCGTAAATTCGTCGGTTACACACACACCGTATTTTATATTATACTAGCTGTGCCCCGCAGCTTCGCCCGCGTGGAAATTGATGTGTAAGATTAGCCTCTGTCTTATTTTAGAGCCTACACTATCTACGTTATAAATTTTATTAAAATCGGTTTAGTATTTATGGAGATAGATGGTAACAAACATTCACACACACAACTTTCGCATCTATAATATTAGTAGGACAGAATAATAGGAAATAGGATGGAATAGTGGGATATAATATTAGTAGGATAACACACATATCTTTTAAATGTACTGATTCACAGTTTACTGAACCCAAATAATGACTACTTAATAGCGTCAAATTTATCTTAATTGATGTCATAATAATCTATCGCGTCCAGTTCGATACCTACATTAACGACATTTTAATTACGCTCACTGACTCACGATTAAAGTTTATTTGTATTTTATTCTTCATGGTTCCATTTTTTGTATAATTTACTTATTATCTAATTAAATAAGCTACAGGTATTATAAGTAATCTTACCACATTCGAACACATTTATCGAATTATATTTTAATATAAACCGCTGGAACGCAAACAGGAGTTTTATTCAGTTTGTCGATTGCTTTGTCCGTCTGTCTGTGGTATCAAAGCTCCAGAATGCATAAACCTATCTCAACGCGGTTAGTGTTGTTTGATTGTCGGTATCAGCAAGGTGGTTTAGAGTCAAGTTATATCACGATTTCCATACAAAACCAATACACATTTGACGGGCCCGTTAGCGTGGTTGGCGCGGAGGCAACTTTCACGCTGCAGGTCGTAGGTTCGATTCCTACCCGTGACATGCATTTGTGTGCATGAACATGTAAGTATGTCCGGAGTCTGGGTGTATATGTATATTAAGTATGTATTTACAAATAAAAAAGTAGTATATGTAGTAATATCAGTTATCTGGTTTCCATAGTACAAGCTCTGCTTAGTTTGGGATCAGGTAGCCGTGTGTAAAAAATGTCCCAGGATATTATTATTATTATTATTACATAGCGCCTGTTTCAAAATCGTCGAATAACATATCCAATAAAGAAATATGGCGTTTTGATATCTTTTCCATAGAATATCTGTCCATACGCCATATTTATTTTGTGGATAAAATTATCTGACTTTTCTGAATCAGGGCTTTAATCAAACGTAGCGTCATCATCTTACATTTTCCGTGTAAGGCGTTAAAAACAGTCCCCAAATCTGTGTTGCGATTAATAGGCTAGCTTCTAAGTTAAATCAACCTACAAGCTGATTACAATTCGAGTGAATTACGCCAGCAGTGGGGTTTTTTTCTGCTGGTCTAATCAAAATTTGAATGATAGAGATAATTAGTGCTCCATCTTGTGTAAATGTGCCGAAAATTTTAAATTTGTGCCTATAGCCGTTTTGGAGTTATTCACGAATATATGATCTTGCTGGCGTAACGTTACCGCAGCAGTGTGGTTTTTTCCTGCTGGTCCAATCAAAATTGGAATGATACAGATAATTAGTGCTCCATGTCGTGTAATTGTGCCGAAAATTTTAAATTTGTGCCCCCTAAGGTTTCAGAGTTATTCCAAATCTTGCTGGCGTAACGTTTTGCGAATTCCTGTATCTCAAAAACTGTTTGGCACACAATCATGATTTTTCGTACACACATTAGTGTTAATTTGTGCCCATTTGTGACAGTTTTATATTTCAATAAATCAGAAAGGTTCGGGTGTTATAAGATTTTTCCTAAAAAAACTAAAATAGCTCCTAGCTCTTAAACTGGGAAACCTAGAAACCAAATGTTAGTGCTACCTTGTATTTCTTATTGATCCTAAGCATTTCTATAATGATCGTAAGCCTACTCCAAGGATTTTACGATTTATTACGATTTTATTGCTATCTCGCGGTGAAATTATTTAAACCCTAAATACACGAGTTTCTTATGTTCCGATTACTTTTCTTAATATACAAAAATTAGTGCCCTACTTCAAATATACGTGTACGAAATATCAGCTCTGTAAACCTTATAATTATAAAATAATTAATAAAAACCACCATGACAAACTTTCAATGGTTAACCGACCAAATTAAAATGAATTGAAAAAAGCGGCCGCCCGATACATAGCGCCTACCATCTTAAATGTATACAATAAATTGGCTGTGTGCTAACAGTTCTGTAGAAAAGTGAATGAGTGATATTTATTTTTATATTTTCTTTGTAAAGGTTAAACTCGACTACCTACCCTTGCCCCCTGTCTAGCTAGACCCCTTCGTCCGCTCACTGTATGTACTGTGCTACTACCATAAGTTTTTTTTATTATTTCTAGTATCAAGTTTTTTTTTGTTTAATGTAAGTACCTACATTATTTTTATATTTTTATGTTGTGTCAATGAAGTGATGTTGTGTTTGTTTATAATTGTTGAAAATACTAATATTTATAAGTGTTCATTCGTTTTATATCTCGATGATGGTGAATGATTTCGATTTAAAGAATGGATATTATTTTTCAGTCGTATTGCTGTTTATAAGCGTCGATTTTTTATCTCTAGAAATATATAAAAGAAGATACTGTTACTGTTGTTGGGTGTTATTAGTTAGAGTTCATTTAGCTACACGAAACATAAAAGGAATATTAAGTAAGGTACCTACATATTCAAATTTAGCATACCCTGTGATTATACATTTATTTACCTTATTTAATAGTTTATAAATACACTCCAAAGTATTATGTACGCGTCTGTACTCATTACAACGCTGTCAATTGAAATAGGATGGCTTGAAGTACGGAGCGTTCGCTTGTTTCTATACATTCCAATTCCGTCAGTTAACCACCGAAAGCGCTTCGTGATGGTTATTTATTAATAACATTTTAATTATAAGGTTTACAGAGCTGATATTTCGTACACGTATATTTGAAGTAGAGCACTATTTTTTGTATATTAATAAAAGTAATCGGAACATAAGAAATTCGTGTATTTAGGGTTTAAATAATTTCACCGCGAGATAGCAATAAAATCGTAATAAATCGTAAATTCCTTGGAGTAGGCTTACGATCATTATAGAAATGCTTAGGATCAATAAGAAATACAAGCTAGCACTAACATTTGGTTCCTAGGTTTCCCAGTTTAAGAGCTAGGAGCTATTTTAGTTTTTTTAGGAAAAATCTTATAACACCCGAACCTTTCTGATTTATTGAAATATGAAACTGACACAAATGGGCACAAATTAACACTAATGTGTGTACGAAAAATCATGATTGTGTGCCAAACAGTTTTTGAGATACAGGAATTCGCAAAACGTTACGCCAGCAAGATTTGGAATAACTCTGAAACCTTAGGGGGCACAAATTTAAAATTTTCGGCACAATTACACGTCATGGAGCACTAATTATCTGTATCAATCAAATTTTGATTGGACCAGCAGGTAAAAACCACACTGCTGCGGTAACGTTACGCCAGCAAGATCATATATTCGTGAATAACTCCAAAACGGCTATAGGCACAAATTTAAAATTTTCGGCACATTTACACGAGATGGAGCACTAATTATCTGTATCATTCAAATTTTGATTAGACCAGCAGAAAAAAATCCCACTGCTGGCGTAACTGACACTTACAATTCCTCAATTGCAAATCAAAGGTACAACAAAAAATGTTGAGTGACGTCACGCTATTGCAATATGACAGCGAAGTTCAGCGGTACCGTTCATTCTGTCAAGGATGTTGAGAGCACGAGCTACAGCCATTATCTAGACTGGGTTCAGCTCTGTCTCCTTGCATGCTTTGAGAGTATTTTTTTGTAACCAACGAATACATTTTGGCTCTGGGGGGGTTACTCCGAAATACGTCGCTGACGGATCGTCCGAAGTACGGATTCGATTTACGATCAAAACAATGTCAAATCAATGAGAAAAACGAAAGAAGAAATGTCAAATCACGACAATCCGTCAGCCGAAACGTTAGGTTCGTATTTCGGAGTAGGCCAGCTGATCCTCCTTTCTTTAAATTACACCCCGTACGGTCTTACAGTCTACGAATCTGACGAACCGCGACGATAATAAATTGCCGCAATTTTTTGAATGATTTTTGTTAGTAGGACGCGCGCGAAACGTTTATAAGTCTATGTGAAATGCTTTTTTTATAGAGATTCTTACTTGAACGTTAGAATTAAAATACCGTCATGGACGTTTTCTCAGGTTGAACCGCCGGACATAACAATTTATTAACAAATACAAATCGTTCACACAATGCATTACACCATCTAGGTTTCGCTGTAACAATTTCTCAATGTACCAATTACTAGTTCGAGTTTTCTGAATCCACGAGACCAAATGAATGATGTAAATTATTTTGAGTTGATACACTTGATAACCAGTTTTATCCCACTGCTGGACAAAATGGCAGGCCCAGTGCTGGGCCCAATTGTTTTGAAATGAACACCATGACAAACAAACAAAACAAAACATGACTAAACTACACTTCGCCCAACCAATTATTTTACTTTTGACATTAAAGAATGTCAAAAATAATAATTGTATTACTTCACATTATGGTTCATCTATATTATTCTTTAATTAACCATAGATTTAAAATATGAGCCTTATTATTTTTTCTTTGACATTCTTAAATATCAAAAGTAAAATAAATTGTTGGACGAAGTATAACAGCATTGCCATTCTTCTCATGATCGTAATGAGCAAGACAGAAATACTTTTAGATGAGTAAAATTTAGTTTAGTTTTAATTTATTAACTTACATAATAAGCACCATTAACTAGTTAATATTAGTTTATTTTTGAAATTACAAAACTAATTAACTAAGGTCACTGATTTCTTTTGCAAATCTTTTTCTTGCATGAACTTTAATTACGTTTGACATAACGGTGATATTGGTTTAGCACACTAAATAGGCTGTGTAATCTTCGCCCCAATTATCATGTAACAGAACCTTAGTGCTTTGGACATAAAGTCGTAACTCCCTTGACTGTTACATCACTGCGTTTTAACTACGAAATTAGTACCTTATGTAAATGTGAGTAAGGTGGTAAATAGCTTGATGAATATTTCTAAGCCTTAACTACAAAATGAATGCGACCTTATAAGAAAGTGTGTAAGGTGTATAATCGCTTGGTGTAGTTAAACAGGCTATGTTATTCGGAACGCAATCGTTTGGGTTCGAACCCGCATTCCAATGGACGCGGCGTGCTACTTGCGTGACATTACAGATAGAATATGTTGCTATTGCAGAGCCAAGCTGTAGCCAATTGACTGCAGCTCATATACGGGGTAGTACCACCCTCTCACACAAGATCGGCGTAAAGTAGCTATGACAGCTGCGTTTCGTATGAGTGGGAGAGCCGGAAGCCCAATCCCGCCTATCTCGCCTCTGTCCCACTCCCCTTCAGGTCGGCAATGTGCAAGCAATGCCTTTGGTTTGTCAAGGATATATAGGTCCTCCGGTAAATGCTTAACATCAGTTGGGTCTTTAAGTTGATTGTTGAATTACGAGTGCGATAACAGAAGGCCTACTCTTTTACAAACGAAAACGAAATTTCGTCCGAAATTCCCATATTTCCTACTACGTTTCTCATTGATTCCGACATTTCTTACGAACGAAAATTGTTTGACGTTTAGATTCGACGACAACGAAGAGGTCAAACATTTTTCGTTCATAAGAAATGTCGGAATCAATGAGAAACGTAGTAGGAAATACTCGAATTTAGTCCGAAATTTAGTTTTCGTTTGTAAAAGAGTAGGCCCTCAGATGTGTGAATGTCGCTACATGTGGTGGTGTGCTGAGCACAAGTCCAGTAATTGCAACATTGATGTTAAGAGGTACCATATCTGCTAAAATAAATACATCAATGGTTGGGAATTTTGCTCCTAAATAATAATAATAATAATTTAGCCCTTTTAACGTCCCACTGCTGGGCACGGGCCTCCCCTCAATGCGAGGGGGATTCAAGCCACAATCCACCACGCTCGCCCAGTGCGGGTTGGTTTCCTCACGATGTTTTCCTTCACCGTAAGCAAGTGATAATCATATTAAAGTTATGATTCACACATAGATTTCGAAAAATCCAGAGGTGTGAGCCAGGGTTTGAACCCAGGACCTTAAGCCCGCAAGACTGTGCTTAACCAATCGGCTACCACTGCTATTTTAGTCCTAGTCATGTAAATATCCAGACCGAACGATGCCGACATACCGACCAACCGACCGAAGATTCAAAGATTCAAAACGTTTAGGCTTTTGTTTAGGCCTACGGGGGCACTTACAAATTGTCATTTTACATTTTTTCTTAAATTCTACTGCCGGATCGGAAACGCGACCTCGACTAAGAAGATCCGGCAAGAAACTCAGCGGGCTTGTCTTTTTTACATTGAATGCCAATGGCGGCGTCTTCATCAGGCGCATGCCTCGCGCGAGCACTCACTTTTGACGTCGGAACGCATAGACGTAATGTCATAATATGAGTGCTCGGGTGAGGCATGCGCGCCATATGGACACATCTAATGCATTCGGTCGGTTGCTTGTGCTACGTCTCAATAGACGTAGCACAAGCATTGAGTAGTTTGGGGACCATATTACCCGTAAAAAAGCAATATTTCAGTGGATCCGTCATCACTTTCTCTGCATAACGGGACGCGGAATGGTTCGGCGCGGCATGTCGGCTCCGCCCGCCGCGGCCCGGCTGGTTGCGAAAACCGCAACCAGTTACGTTGTCGATTGCGACCGCGCTAGCAATTAGGCTTTTTACAAACACCGCGCTGCGATGCTTGCAAACCAATAGTTTATCCTCCTGTTAAGCGAGGTATCACCTACTATTTCTGTTGAAATAAATCGACTAGTATATTATTTTCTTACATGATATTAATCGATACTTTGTCTATGGATTAGATTATGGATCTATGACAGTTCCGTTGTCTATTCCTTCTTCCTTTGGCTATTGCGACGTCAAGGTGTGTTTTGTGTAAGTTAATTATAATTCCGTATTCATCGTGTGTTTTTGGACTCAATAAAAGCCACAAGGAATTGTTGAATTCCTGTGACGTTTATACCGCATTTCTGTGTTTTAATTTCGCCGTTTGCCTGACCACTGTGCCGATACTTTGCGAACAATTTCGATGTATAGTAGAACTATCGCCAGACTTACACACCAAGTCCTAAACTAAGCAACGCTTGTAGTATGGCTATTGGCTACCATACAATGGACTGGGGGCGATCCCAGTGACACCCAGACCAGTAGCCCGATTCACGTAACCAAAACCGTAACGACATCTCAGCGATATAGTCGTTGATAGCATTTTCGTAATATGAAAAGGCTATCAACGACTATATCGCTGAGATGTCGTTACGGTTTTGGTTACGTGAATCGGGCAACAGACCAAATTACCAATAGGCCGTTTTCGAAAATTGCCTCTGGCGGGAATCGAACTCGCAACCACCCGATGCAGTGAGCCGAGCCCAAGCGGTCGTCGAGTATATTTGCATATTCAAAAAATCATCTAATCTCGGCCTAGGCTGGTTCAAACACAAGCGGTATCTATCTGCGAAATAGCCAGCTGTGGTTACACGTAAGCAAAAGACGAGAACAAGACGAGTTGTTACAACCAGACAAAGATTACGACAAAACGACGTCCGCTTCACGCAGGAGTTCGAGTGTGCTCAGTTTACTGCATCGGGTGCATCGCGTGGTTGCAGGTTCGATTCCCGCCAGAGTCAGATTTTGGAAACGGCCTTTTCATAATTTGCCCTCGTCTGGGTGTGCTGGGATCGCCCCCAGTCCATTGTATGGTAGCCATAGTTCAAGCATAGGGTCATTCCTGCGAACAAGATTCTCGCCGTGATTTTCGTGGTAATTTTTGTTTTTGTGAATTTTATATAATTTATATTAATAACATAATATAGCCTTTTATACAAGTTCAAATCTCTATCGCTTTTGTAAATCTGATGATAACTTTGGACAGAATTCAAGGTTGAAGAAAATGGTGCCACGAAACTCATGCAGTACCACACGAAACTCACGCAGTAAATTCCGGGTATTTTTTACGCATTATTTATGTACTTAACTATAAGTTTTGCTCTCTTTATGGTTGTTGGGACTTGTGTTTAATAACAAGAGAATATATAAAAGCACAATTTCTGTTTCTGTATGAATATAAAAGTAAAAATATGGGGAAAAAATCTAACATAAACTTGTGAGCTGGTTATACTTGATTCCAATGATATTTTCCCTTATTTCTACAAGTTCTGTGTGATATACTACTCCAGATGTCACTTGCAAGCTATTTAACATAGTGTTCCGTTTTACCAGAGACCACACTCCCAAAAGATATGATATGCAAATTGTTTGTGATCGTTATGCGGCGTCGAACATTGTTATAGAGGTGAAGAAACTAATATGAAATAGAATAATATAAGAATGAAATGTCTCGTGAAAATTTGAGCCACACTGTGGTCCACTTCTAGCCTTGTCCTCTCCAGATGCTCACAAACGCATGGAAATAATTTCACGGAGGTGGCGGCCCTTAGTTCTTATATCCCATCTGGACTGCCATTTGTTCAGACATCTTCGTAAACGACAGAATTCTAAAGCGATCTCGCGTTTTAAGGAACTTTGTGTTCATGTTTTCTGGAGGAGAAAAGTACATGACCGTGCGTCTCTGACTCTTTGGGTCCCCTGGGAGCATTCTCGCAAATAATAGCAGAGCCTCAATCAATCCAGCTTTAGGACCAACTAGAGCTCGAAACCGATCCAATTGCCAAAGGTGTCAGACAGGGAAACGTTCCATCTTCGAAATTATGATGATGAATGATGTATTTTATCTTCCCCACTGGAAAAGGTAAAGCATCGATGCTAATGGCGAGTATAGGTGTACTTGTTAGCACTTTCAATTTGCTGATGATATCCTGGTCTGGGTTGGAGGATCTCAGCTCTATGTTCTCAATAGAGCTTCCCGTCAGGTGTATCTTAAAATTAAATAGACAAGACGAATGTTCTTGCGGCTCTTCTCAATGAAAGCAATACGCTAAAATGTTTATATTAACGATTCATAAGCACTACCTAGGTATGAGCTTTGTCCAGAATAAAATCCGAATCAAAATTAGCAGGACCCGATAAACAAATAAAATCGCCCAAAAAAATATTAAATTAAATTATTTTGTTGCCTTGCGGGTTTATCCTCTCTCTCTTCCTGACTATGTATCCCACATGGTGGTGGGGTCAGCCTTCCTAGACTTTCCCTTCTACTTCGCTCTATTCTCGACATCGTCTTCGGATACCTGACACTCTTTCATGTCCATTAGCATTACAGCTTTCCATCTTGTTTTGGGTCTGCCTCTGGGTCTTGGGCTGGGAATGGAAAGTCGTAGTGCTAAGTTCCCTACGTATTCAGGTGGCCTCCTTTTCACGTGACCATACCATCGCAGCCTACTCTTTTGCATCTTGTCGGCGATATCGCGCACGCCCAGGCTTCCTCGCACGTACTCGTTACAAATTTTATCAAGCCTGGTAACGCCACACATCCACCTCAATATTTTCATTTAAGTAACTTGAATGGTATGCACGTTCGTTAGGGTTATGGCCCCCGTTACGCTGCCATACATAAGGACTGGTCTTATGATGGTCTTATATACCATGCCCTTTAGTTTTACAGTCATTCTTTTATCGCATGTAACACCAGTTACTTCTCGCCATTTTAGCCACGCTGCAGCTATTCGGTGCTGAACTTTGCATTCTACGTTCCCGGAATTGTGCATCATACTCCCCAGGTACTTATATTGATCGCACAAAGTGACCAATTGTCCATCGATGGGAATGGAACTGCTGTCGCTTGGACCTGGTTCGTTAAAGCACATGAATTGGGTCTTTGCTACACTCAGCACAAGGTCACGGCTTGCAACTGGTGTTTCCAAGATAAAAGTGCCTATTGTAACTCATCACGGCGCTCTGTGCAGATGGCTACATCGTCAGCGTATATAAAAGTCCACGCTGCCGAATTTTGCGCTAACTCCGTGAGTGAATCCAAAACGAGGCAATAGGAAGAGACTCAGTACAGAGCCTTGATGTACGCCTTCTGTGACCGCTATTGGTTTTGTCTCACCCACTACCGTCCGAACCATTGATCTTGCACCCTTATACATGTCGGCAACGTTGTTGATGTATTGTTCGGGGACATTATTCTTCCAAAGGCTCCACCAGATCGTGTCTCTTGGGACCCTATCATCAAATGCCTTTCGATGTCCAAGAATGCAACATACAATGGTCGGTTTTTGGAGTGATATCAGCAATCGTGTTCAGAGCAAACATCGGTTCGGTGGTCGATAGGCCAGGTACGACGTGCGGGTTTAGTTAATATTAATAAAAACATGATATTTTTGAATTTTGTTCTTGAGTTTCCTGGACAAATCACTAGGAAAGACGGACACAACCATAAGCAATTAATAATGCAATGAGATGACAGTATGGCAAATGCGATCAACGCTGAGCTTCACGATACCATGGACATAAACAAATGGCGAAGCATCATGAGACAAAAAAATCATTCCGCGACGGGCAAATCATGAGCGGCAGCAATGAGGATCGCTGCGTGAGGAATACAACCAGTGTCTGGTGCCAATATGTACTACAATATGGCACTGAGACGTGTTTATCACATGAAAAATCCTACGAAAAATTAGATTCGTGGTAATTTCATGAGATTCGTGGAGAAATTGCCACGAATCTCATGCCACGAAACTCGTCAAATTAAACATGTTTCATTATTATTCTTGCACTTCAAAATGTAGTATAAATTAAATAACACTAAATCATACTTCGACAGCTAAGTAATTCGTATTAAAAACCCCAGTATCTAAAGTGACTGCAAACAACAATAAATTTTGTCCACAAAACTCCGGTACATCGGCAAAAAAACATGTTTTTTGAACTTTGATACCCTATATCTCATCGCGGAGAGGTACACCCTCGATCATCTCTCTGCTGGACTGCCTCGACATGAATGGCTGTCAGTAGTGACATCAAACAAGACCATAAATCGTTTCATCGTAGACTTATACATCATTTAGTAATGCGCCGTAAAAATGTGCACAAACGTGTGACCAACACAAATAGCTGTTTAATATTCAAACTAATAAATAAAATATATTATATTTGTAATCAATAAAAAGAGTATATTTTTACAATTTTTTTGATATCTATAACACGATCCCAACACCATTTACCGAAAAGTTAAACGCTATTGTTTCATGAAAGTGAAGCGTGTGACACAGCGAGAACGGCTAATTTGACCCCGATTTTGGTTTTCAAATGAACTTTGGATGTATAATTTATTTATTTATGAAATAAAAATTATGTTTTCCTAATAGACAAATGTAGTAAGAAACGAAAAAAATATACTTTTAATCGGTATCTCTGATATGAACAGAGATAAGACTGTGTGACCGCTAAAATCGAGCTTTGCAGGAACCACCCCATACAAACATTGCTACGACTGGATAGCTGGATAAAATTATAGTCAAATAAATTTTCTAGTGTCCGACCGAAGATTCGGTTTCGGTTTCGGTTTCGGTTTCGGCTCAAAAATCTAGTTTCGGCACCAGTTTCGGTTTCGGCAGAAAACCCACCGAACCTTTCGGCCGCGCCGAAACTCTGCGTTCGTGAATTATCGCGCGTCACTCGGTTGATTTCGGGAGAGTTTGTGTCTCGCGTTGCATCCGCCATCGTCAGCTGTCAGATCGCCCGGCCGGTCCGGCGTGATTGTTTTGTGAGTTTAGTGTTATTTCTCGCTTTATTGGCCTTTATTAAGCATTGAAGTTCTTTCCGTTGAGTTATTCACTCGGATTTATGAATGATGAGAATAAAGTATGTTAAAGAAAGAGGTTATATTATATTATATTTGATTCATACATTCGTCATTTATTTATTACTTATCTTACGTACGGTACATTTGTTTGAGGTTATTGTTGTTGGATGAGGTTTTAAATTACCCAAACAACTACCAGCTATGATTAAGCTGTACATATTTTTTTATTGGTAAAATAATTTGCTGTTGTCCGTATATTTTTGAGAATCGATCTGAACGTGACATACCTATTTACTTAAGTAGAAAATGATAACGGGGGTTTAATATATTACAATTACGATTGCCAGCCTAAACTATAAAAAAATATGAAAATCCCACAAAAACCCTAAATTACCAACTGCAATTAAAATTTAAAATGATCTCAATTAATGTTAAATTTATTCTTAAACATGTTGTGATTATAAACGCAATCGAAGTACTCAAATAATGAGGTTCTTTTTTATAATGTAAGTGTTGATTATTGACAAATTTTTGTTCCAAGAAGTGTTAACATGATTGTTATTTTGTGTTTATTTTAATCAGAGCAGTAATATTAAAAAAAAATATATTATAATATAATAATATTATTATTAATAATTATATTTTCACATACTTGAATTATTGTTTTTTATTTCATTGAAAACTTTCTAACATTTCTAACTGTCAATATAAGGGTATAAAATAAGCCAAATTTCAGTTAACAAAAGATTTTTAACTTGTCTGAAAAAGGTTCCGTTTCGGTTTCGGTTTCGGCCGAACCTAAAGCAGATGCCGAAGATTCGGTTTCGGTGTCGGTTTCGGCAGAAATTCCTGTTTCGGTCGGACACTAAAATTTTCAATAACGATAAGCTCCCAGAGTTACCAAACTGTCACGATGTCTATGAAACTTTTGCAAATGAAATGAAACAAAAACATCCGATAGGTATTGAAAATCTCCTCAGCACCAATTGTGTGGAACCTTTTCAGTACCTTCATCAAAAAGCGTTATATTATCAAACATTACATTATTATTGTTTAACTGAGTGTCTGTTACTGCCGGCTCCATGTTCTCGACACCATAATGCTCCTCCTCACGAACAAAAGAACATTTCATGGCGCACTGAAAGGGTATCTTACAAAAGGCATTTTTATAATACTTTTGGCAGGCATATGTTGTATAAGGTATTATCTCTTTGAACATGCAAGGTTTATGCTCTACTTAAAAATATATTATAGTCCCTATAGACCTACACCAGCGCGGTAAGATATGATCGATATGAAGATTATTACTACCTATATGTGTTTTATAAAGCGCTGTGGTACCTACCTTCGTAGGTATTACAGCGTTGTAACGTGCGCGTTCGTCTATGCGAGCAACGAGGCATTATACGCTGTTTTATGTATTATTTTAATTCTATTCGGTTCTTAATTCTATCATATATTATAATATTTATGATGTATTATATTACGCACGTGTGTATCTTACTATTTCATTTTATTAATTATATATAGGTATTTTGTTATTTATTTACTATTGGGTAGTCAGTGACACGTATGACCCACTCAGGAGGGTTTGGCTGAAAATCAGCGCTGGGGGAGTCTCGTTCCTCTCCAGCACATGCTGAGCCAATACCTTTTCGGCACAGTTCGCGCTGACCCTTTTATTTCTGTCACCTATGTTTATGTTTTGTTTCTTGTTGCGATTAGTGTCGAATAATGATTTTTCTTTCTTTCTTCTTTCTATAATATTGTTCCGTTGATTCCTCCATCGTCTGAACAGGGCAAAGCCCGCTCAGTGCACTCTATTACACAATCACACAATCAGAGTAAGACGATACTAAAATGAAAAACGTGTCGCTGTCCTCGTAACTCGATCACGGCTAGGGCTGCCACGGCCAAACTTCCGGACATTTAACTTCCTATTCAATATGCTTATCGCAGCGTATTTTCCTTGATGACTTTTCAATGGCGTAGATGCAGAAGTTATGTTTAATTTCTCAATACGATGCATTCCACAGAGTAAAGACTAAAGAAAGAGGTGCCCTTATTAGTTATATGTATGAAAAAAAACGTGGTCATTGTTTTTTCATTTTAATTGTTCTATCTACCGGTAAATAGTTGAACTACTCGCTTCGTTTTATGTCGATGTTAGTACTAGGCCGACCACTCGGCCGAGTTTATTAGGGCCAGTCCCCTTAGTAATTGGTCCATGATGCATTCATTAAAGAAGAAAGAGTAAGAAGTCTTCCTAAGATGAGGCCACTAGGACAATAAAATGTTGAAATAATTTCAAATATACATCCGTATGACAACCCTATTTATTGCCCGCCTCATAAAGTTGTCAAAAGCAAATCCATGTGCGCATATTGTTTAAAGAAATCGTGAAACAACATACGTACGCTGGGTAAATGTTTGATAAAACGTGTTCTCGACATTGGTCCAACTGGTCGGCTTTACGAGAAGAGATTATGTAACGGGATGTAAAGAAGGTCAACTGCGCTGGTCCTGTCGTGAAAATAAATGACTAACCCATTAAAACTTCTTTGGTAATAAACCCATAAGGCGCAAGCCGTTACGTCGATCAGCAAGCCAAGAGAGCCAAGCTGTTGCCAATTGACTGCAGCTCATAAACGTGCTGGCTCGACCGGAGTAGTACCACCCTCTCACAGAAGATCGGCATAAAGCAGCTATTACAGCTGCGTTTCGTACGATGAGTGAGAGAGCCGAAAGCCCATCCGCCTCCACCTCCCTCCATACGACTCCCCTTCAGGTCGGCAATGTGCGAGCAATGCCTTTGGTATTGTTAGCATCTATAGGCTACGGTAACTGCTTAACATCAGGCGGGCGGTACGCTTTTTTGCCACCGCAGTCCTTTGAAAAAAAATAAAAGTCATAACATAAGTGCTCGGACGAGGCATGCGCGGCATCTGGACGCACCAATGTGATATTGGGAGGAATCCATTGGCCGTGTCTACATCAGGCGCATGCCGCGCCTGAGCACTGAGTTTTGACGTCGGCACGTATAGACAATGTCACAACATAAGTGCTCGGGCGAGGCATGCGAGTGCGAGGCATCCCGACGCACAATATTCCTCAACATTTTTCTTCCAAACATGAAGACATGAAAAACAAGAAACAACCAGAAATACAAGTGAAACTAATATACAAAAGTAAGTGTGTTGTATATAACGTCACGACTTTTATCCCCATTCGGGGGTAGTCAGAGGCTTGAGTGGCCATACACCACCACATTGTGGAGGTATTAAGCCAACTCAAAGCCCACGTTTCACCAGATAGTTGGAACCTAACGTGACGCGTGGTGAACCTTGTCGCCGTGTATACAGGAACTGACTATTACCTAATCCCGAGGGATAGGTAGGTTTCCTCACGATGTTTTCCCTCACCGTAAGCGAACTGTAAATTATGCACATAGATGAAAATTCATCCATTGGTGCATGGCCCACCGGGGATCGAACCTGGGACCTGCTGATTGCTAGCCCAACGTGTTCGCCCCTAGGATACAGTCGCTTTTTTATAAATATGTTGGTAGTTCCAAAAAATCCCCGACAGTCGACTCACCGTCTAGGTCTACCACAGACACGACTCACTTACATACCAGTAATCAATGACACATTCGTAAGCCTTAAAGATAAAAACCAGATCTGAATCTAGACTTAGCATGCATTTGCATAAAATAACGCCCATAACTACAGCTGATTTAGGGCTGTCAAAGCTATTCAATTACTTACTTAAAACCATTCAATTGATGCGTTCAAATTCCTCGCATGCCTCGCGCATATTATGTCATTATGTCTATGCGTTCCGACGTCAAAGCCGAGTGCTCGGGTGCGGCATGCGCCTGATATACAGGGTGAAATCGCAATCGTGGGCAATATTTTAAACTATGACTCTACATATGATTCAGAATATTTTGGGAAAAAAAAATAAAAATCTATGGTAAAAAATATTGCTCGGGTAAGCAAATAAGCAGACCATTTAACTGTTATACCTTACCTGGGCGATATTTATTTATCAATTTATTCGTTGATTAATATTTCCTAAATATTCCGAATCGTGTATAGAATCACCGTTTAAAATATTGCTCACGATTTCGATTTCACCCAGTAGATCCAGCTTCTTTCAAAGTTCAAAAAGCAATCACTTCGTTTAATGGGTCTAGAAGTGCAGGGGATTTAGCAGAAACAGGAATCACTGCATACTGTGATACTTTTAGTCCATAGTAATGATCTAGATGTTAAATTCAACCCTTAAAAAGTTGAGTCTATGAAAACTTTGGGCAATCCAAGCTAACAGTTCGAACAGAGACATTGATTCATAGAGCATCGATATCATAGCCGCGGATAAGTATTTTTTATATGACTAAGATTGCAAACAAGCGTACGACCCGCCTGATGTTAAGCAGTTACCGTAGCCTGAAGCGGAGAGAGGCAGAGGGAGGAGAACGGGGATTGGGCTTCCGGCTCTCTCAATATTTTGTACGAAATGCAATTGTAATAGCAACTGTACGCCGGTCTTCTGTGAAAATGTGGTACTACCCCTGTCGAGCGAGCCCCTATATGAGCTGTAGTAAATTGGCTTAAAAAATACAATCACAGTATTATTAAAATTACCGTAACGGCCAGCCCTAAGCACAATGAGCACAGTAAAGCGCCGCTCACCGCTAAAAAGCCGCTAGATTGATTGCCGCTGCTCATGTGTCGCCGTTACCGCTAATTGAACTACGAAATACGCTATGAGTTACACCATGTCATTTATTCACCGATGTATGCGACGATAGATTAGTAATTAGAAGGCTACCACAGAGTCAATAAAGTATCCAAAAGGTTTCATAATGTAGTGACAAAAATGTCTTAAAACAACTGTGTTAATACATAATTATTTTCCAATTCTCTACCAGTGATTCATTGCATTGCATGCCTCTCAAGTTATGTGAACAAAACAGTGCAAGACTTCTTTGTTGTTACGGCAACGCTTTGTTGACATATTTCATTTGGAGTTGAGTGTCAGCATTTGTGTACAATCCCACTAGTTTATTGGCCCCTCTGAGAACATCGCTATATAGGAGCTATACGTATAGTGTCGAAACAAGAATTCTCTATTTCAACATTTTAGGCAAAGGACCTGCCAACTCTATCTCTTATAAGCGGGAGACAAGTCAAAGATGGCCTTAGAGAATTTGCAGCGATCGATCTCTTTCCGCCACACGAAAACAGGGTTTACACAACATAAATTAATACATAATATCCTAAGATACAGATACACGTTCCTGTATACACGGCGACAAGGTACACCACCTGCCACGTTGGGTTCTGACTAGGTATCTGGGGAAACGTGGGCTTTGAGTTGGCTTAATACCTCCACAATGTGGTGGTGTATGGCCTCAAGCCTCTAACTACTCCCGAATGGGGATAAAAGTAGTGACGTATATGTTATGTTGTTATGTTATCCTAAGATATAAATAACTACTTACACCGTGTGTCACCGACACAAGCACTATGAATTACACGTTACGCACGTAAGTTTTGGAGCGTACCGGGGCGGCGCATGCGGCAATGATATAACGATATGTCAATTTATAACCGTACGATAACGAGCGCCGCGCTACCTCCGAGTCTATGATTTTAAGCACTTAGCCGACTAATAGACGTTGTTTATGGTTTTGATATGGTAATGATAGATATACGACATGTAATAGGCGATATAAAAGATTCATTTAGATTAAAATCTCATATGATTTGTTAAAATAACGTTGCTGCAATGAAAGGAAATCTGTCTGAGAAGAATTTCTAAATAAAAGACGACTTAGCCACATCGCCTATTGTGCGAAGCAACTTTTTTATTTAATTTTTTTTGTTACTAAGGTGGCAAACAAGCGTACGGCCCTCCTGATGTTAAGCAGTAGCCTATAGATGCTTGCAATAACAAAGGCATCGCTAGCACATTGCCGACCTGAAGGGTTTGGATTCCGGCTCTCTCACTAATCGCACGAAACGCAGCTTTAATAGCCAGTTTTAGCCGATTTCTGTGAGAGGGTGGTACTACTCCGGTCGAGCTATAAGCTGCAGTCAATTGGCTACAACTTGGCCCTACCACCAATAAAATAATTAAACAAATAAATATCTCCTTTGCTTAACGAGGCCGGTCGCATATAGCAAAAAAAAATCATAATAGACTAACAACCTACCATAATGACGCTAAAAATCATAAAATTCTAAACCTCTTTGGAATTCTAGCTAGCTGAAATAATGACCCAAGCAAGCAGTAATAAGTATACTTAATTTGCTATTGGTAGATTTCTGCAAATACTAGTGAAACACTTTTTGGAAAAGCAAAATGAATACGCTCGGTCACGTGTCAATACGAAGAAAATGGCAAAACAGTATCAATTAAATAGGCTATTGTCGATTCTCAGCATCGAATCAGGCCACAATGAGAGTCATTACTGTCATTAGCGAGGTAACAAGCCATTGTTTTTCGTTTTCGTTACAGCCCACTCGCCGCGGCCATGCGAGGTGATACGGACGGATAAACGCTCTTACTATTCAATACAACACATGAGATGCATCTGAATGGATACTACTCTACCAAGCCAACTAGGCGCTCGGGTATAAATATCAAATGATAAGGGGGCGTCCATAAATTACGTGAGACCTTTATGGGGGTCGAGCAAAATCTCACCAGATCTCACGTGGAGGAAAGGGGGGGTCTCGGCAAATCTCACGTAAATTTCTTTACCGTAAGAAACAGTGTAAAATTGCAAGAAAACTGGGTTTTAATTTATTTTTTTAACTTTTACTTTAACTTTTTTTTGTTAAATTATTAAGTAAAACATTTTTCTCCTCTAGAATATAGCTTTTGAAAAATCTCACGTGAGATTAGAGGGGGAGGGAGGGGGTCGAGCAAAATCTCACGAAATCTCACCAAAGGGGTAGGGGGGGGGGGGGGGGTTGAAAAATCTCAAAAATCACCTCATGTAATTTATGGACGCCCCCTAATAAGTCAATGATTCCGCGGTCCATCCACAATGTAGTGAGCCTGGGCCAATGCCTGGGCAGTCCTGTAGCAGTAGCTCCCACTACGTGGTGGAAGGACCGCGGAATTATTGACTTGCCTAGTTGGCTTGGTGGATTAGTACATGGGTACAAGTACCGACTCAAGATATTTTTAAAGTTTTTTTTCTTTACGTAATACATATAGAGAACCGGAGAACCATCTATAGGCTACGGTAACTGCTTAACATCAGGCAGACCGTACGCTTTTTTGCCACCGCAGTCCTATATAAAAAAGAGAAGGTATAAAATGTTTCCACAGATAATAATTAAGTAGGTACGATGATGCCGCTGCTCAAGTCATGCTCGGGTTCCGGGCGCTGCTTGCGGGGACTGGTCCGCCCATTTTCCACTTGACACCGTTGTTCCAAAACTTTTACAGACAAGACCTAAGCACGGAAGGCATCACACCAAAACAATCGTTCTAAATATTCACCTTTTGGTTTGACAGTTAAGTGGGAGTAAGCATGCACAGCTTTCTAGGCTAGTTTTTATTAATTTTTATTTAAATACCTTATTTTCTTTTTTTACTCACACTGTGTTAATGCATGCCTGCTCACATAGCGTTACTGTTTGAAAATGTATACAATTATTCTTTTGAAAAGAGTAACCATTGAGTTTCTTGCCGGCTCTTCTCAATGGAAGCAACATTTCGAACCGGTGGTAACGCTAAAATATTGTTTATATTGACTATTTATAAATGCTCTAATGAGCTTACATGAATAAAAACCTTTTGACTTTGACTTTGACTTTGACTTTGATGACCTTACAATTTTCCAACAAGTTTAAGATTTTTGCTAATTAATTTTATTGATGTGTTTTTATGAATAAATGAATTTAAAACCTTCGTTTACAAAACAAACAACGGCTTGGCGCATTGGTTTGAACGTTGGCCACTCAGGTCACTGCATCGGGTGGTTGCGGGTTCGATTCCCGCCAAACAAATGTCGGAAACTGCCTTTTTGCAATTTACTCTGGTCTGGGTGGCTCTGGGATCGCAATCCATTTTATAGTACAAGCGTTACTTCGTTTGGGACCATACAATTGGTGTGCAAATTTATTTTATTTAATAGTACATTAAGCAGTGGTAGCCGATTGGTCAAGCACGCGTCTTGCGGGCTTAAGGTCTTGGGTTCAAACCCTGGCTCACACCTCTGGATTTTTCGAAATCTATGTGTGAATCATAACTTTAATATGATTATCACTTGCGGTGAAGGAAAACATCGTGAGGAAACCTGCATGTCTTTAGACATGTGAAATCCACCAACCCGCACTGGGCCAGCGTGGGGGATTATGGCCCAAATCCCCCTCGCATTGAGGGGAGGCCCGTGCCCATCAGTGGGACGTTAAAAGGGCTAAATTATTATTATTATAATAGTACATTAAAATCCGGATCACAATCTACATTGGAATGTGACAATATCTAGTTTATTCCATTAACATCTGTGTAGGCTTTGTCCTCGCCCAAATAGTTACTTAATCAAATATCGAGCCTTATGTAGTTTTGATGAGATTTATTCTCAAGGCTCCCTCTTAATTGGACCGCGTCTTTGATGTTTCTATGTCATTTACATTTAATGTCATATCCGGTTTGTATAGAACCGGTGGTTGACTGGCTTGATGGTTGACTGGCTATAAAGAGGTGGTAGAGTGTGGTGGTAGAGCCAAGCTGTAGCCAATTGACTGGAGCTCATATACCGGCTGGCTCCTTCGTGAGAGACTGGTGCCTGATGTAGGTTTAAGAAAAAACCGCCTGTGTTACCTGTGTGAACCAATGTTACCTTTCATTAAGAACCCTGTACTTGTGGTTTCATTCTACTGCCTAATCGTACGAGGATTGAAGTACATCGTACAGTACGGGATCATAGTTGTCCGGTGAAAAGTGAATTGATCTAATCACTCCATCCCATGGACCAATTACTAAGGGGACTGGCCCTAAGCAACTCGGCCGAGTGGTCGGCCTAGTACTAACATCGACATAAAACGAAGCGAGTAGTTCAACTATTTACCGGTAGATAGAACAATGAAAATGAAAAAACAATGACCATTTTTTTTCATACATATATCTAATAAGGGCACCTCTTTATTTAGTATTTACTCTGTGCTCCATCCTTTGGGGACGAGTCGTACTGTTATGTACGTGGTATCTTGCCGATTTGGAGAAGTATGACAAAGCGAATTGGATTAAATAAATGTACATAAGTACCACCTGAAGCAACTATTGACCAATACCTAAATATTTGTCGTTCAAATTGTACAGATGTTTCGTGTACAAAGACTGTCCTTGTCCTAGTCACACACTTTACCGTGTCTTGAATCCACAAAATAAAACAAGATAGGTACATATGCTGCATTTAAAATGTTTTATTTCCAACTGCATTTTAATGTACGTACAACTCCACCAAGCCAACTAGGCGCCCCGTCCGTCCGTCCGTAACCGGATAATAGACTAGGGGCGATCCCAGTGACACTCAGACCAGGGCAAATAACGTTAACGTCGTTTCCGAAATTTGCCTGGCGGAAATCGAACCCGCAATCACCCGATACAGTGAGCCAAGTGGCATACCCTCGAACCACGAATCACTGCGACAAGCGGTCATATATGCAATATTGTGATATTTTAATACTTCGCTGTATAATCGTTTTACAATTACGAGTTGACTACAACCTATCGTAAAGAACATTGACCGTTCATCAGAGCTTGCGTGCGACAACACAACCAAACCACACACACCTCATCCCGCCTTTATAACACCGGAACAAGGCTCATTTTGCATTGTAAAAGTGCGTTAGTAACTTGGCAAGGTGACAATGAGGTTCGCACGTTGGATCACCGGTTAAGTAGCGCTTAAGTAGAGTAGTGCAGTGTAACTGTGAGGGGCCTAAAAAAGACGGTTGAATGGTGTCGAGACGTTCGATTATGGTTCATGGGTTTTTAGAAGCATACCTTGTATTGTATTCTCATTATTGTTGCGTAATCGTTGTCGAATGACGAATATCTTAAATACCCCGATTTTAACTTAGGTACCATCTCGTTTCACTAAAATGTATTCAAAACTTTTGTATATTTGGATCAAATTATTTTCTGGATTAAAAAAGCTGCCCAAATTGCTCTACATTTGAAGAAACTTAAGTAGAACAAAGAAATTACCTAATTTAGCATAACTAAGCGAAATTAATACAATGTTAAACGGGTAATAAACCATATAATAGATCGTCCATGTAACAAACCTTGGATAAAAACGTATTGTCAAAAATTGTTGGCGAAATTCCAATTTTCGTGGAACAACATCCGTGTTACATAGAAAAGACTTCAACGCGTGACATCCCGTGTCGTCATTATATTCGTTGCAAACGGATACTAAATAATGTGAAACAGTCACATTATTACATAGATACATACGTATATTGGTACAAAGCAATATTTATCGAGCATTTATCGGTATGCAGGTAAGGAATTTTTTACACAACCACGTATGCGATGAGCTCATGTTTAATTATTTATTGTTTTTTTGCAGCGCACACATATTACATTATAAAAACAGCTTAGCATTGAAATATTTAATGATTTAATAGCAATAGGTACTTAGTAAACACAAAATAGTGTATGGTTAATTTGTATGTGTACACGGTGTCCTGCGATATCTGGCTAATGCGTATCCTATGGTAATGCTACGAATTACAAGTAATTTGAATGAAGGTTACTAGGACTAGGTTATTCTGAGATATTGAGATGAATCTCTATTTCACTTACAACTACTTTGCACTTACCATGTAACGTGACGTATCTATGTTAAGAAATATACAGAATAGTGACGACATAACGACAATAACTGAAACCACATACTGGGTATCACGTGAGTAGTTCATACACAAAAATCAAAATATATTCAAAGGTATAGGCCACGGGATGGCTCTTTTACTTCTACCATATTAACTTTACTCCTACAAATGCACCGCCAAATACACCGACACCGAAGCGATTCTGCCACCCTTGTACCTACAGGTCAGTCGATGAGGTCAGTAGAAGATTATAAAGGATGTAGTGTTACGTTTAGATTATTTCCGCATTTAATACGTGTGAAAATTTAGATTTGACAATTTTGATGTAAACATAATTTGTCAATTTTAAAGTATTGTGATTGACTAGTAGGAATCGTGTTTAAATTTATTGTCGTAATGTCTCACCATATACGCACCATATACCATATACGCAAATGGGTGCGTACACATGCACCGAGCTGCTGCTCCCGAGCTATCAATTATGACTTTATGCGTTCCAACGTCAAAACTGACTGCTCGGGCGCACCGCTCGCCTCATGTGTACCCACCCAATAACATGCAGCTGAATACTGAAACTGAAACATTGTATGGCACGCATCAAAATTATCAGCTTACTTGAAATCAAAATTAATATCCCATTGTTACTACTAGACATTACTTGGAAATCTAACCTTCAATTAAAATACGTCTTGAGTGATGCTACTGAAGCAAGTCCGGTAATAATTGCAAAGTGAATACAATTACAGTTTTTATGATAACTAGTCATGCTCAAAGGATGATTAATTTTGTTATGAGGACGTCGAAGGGTAAAATCATCTTAGAAGACCTTCATTATTCACTTAGCTTCATACATATACCTAAAGATTGGATACCTACATTAACATTGAAGTTATAAATGTTTGACGGGCCCGTTCGCGTGGTTGGTAAGATTCCGCCTATCACGCTGCAGGTCGTAGGCTCGATTCCTATCCGGGACATGCATTTGTGTGCATGAACATGTCTGTATGTCCCGAGTCTGGGTGTATGTATTTACAAATAAAAAAGTAGTATATGTAATAGTATCAGTTATCTGATTTCCATAGTACAAGCTCTGCTTAGTTTGGGATCAGGTAGCCGTGTGTAAAAAGAATGTCCTAGAGATTATTATTATTATTATTATGTGGTACGACCGCTTGGCGTAGTGGTTTGAGGGTTGGCTGCTCGGCTTACTGTATCTGGTGGTTGCGGGTTCGATTCCCACTAGAGGCAAATTTCGGAAATGGCCTTTTCGTAATTTGGCCTAGTATCGGTGTCACTGAGATCGCGCCCAGTCAACTGTACGGTAGCTATAGTACAGGCGTTGCTTAGTTCGTGATATAGGAAGGTGCGAGTGCAAGGATTGCCTCCATTGTGAGGTACCCATAATGCTAGCATTGCAGACCACGCAATGACTATGTTTGTCTAATGAAGCCATCCGTTGGACCAGCCTTACGAACAAATGCCTGCGGCCAACGTTTCCCTTCGTCTCTCTACTGGCTTGTTGGCAATAAAGTTGGCCATATTGGCCCAATAGGTATACGCAACATGAGGAGGTATTAGCAAAGAGGAGAGGCAATTAAAGGGTTATTTCCTACACAAAAAGCGGTGTAACCCGTCCATCGCGGCGCGGTGCGCGGTCCGCGGTTGCATCAGCGACATTTCTAACTGGTTTCATGTTAATCGATGTTACCGCGGTAACTCCAGGCTATAACCAGGGTGACATGTTTGTAGATTACATATACGTAACAGACGACCGTAATACCAGGGCTCCAAGTCTGTGAATTTCCAAACAAATGAGACCCATTGGTCATTAATATATCTTCGTAAATTCTTCACTATTGGTTGGAAATTTGTGGTTGGTATTGAGTTGGTTCAATTGGTTGATCTTGGCAATGTTTGATGCCACCCACATAAGGCAATTTAATATGTAACGTCACGACTTTTATCCCCGTTCGGGGGTAGTCAGAGGCTTGAGTGGCCATACACCACCACATTGTGGAGGTATTAACCAACTCAAAGCCCACGTTTCACTAGATAGTCAGAACCCAACGTGACAGGTGGTGAACCGTGTCGCCGTGTATACAGGAACTGACTATTACCTAATCCCGAGGGATAGGTAGGTTTCCTCACGATGTTTTCCCTCACCGTCAGCGAACTGTAAATTATGCACCTAGATGAAAATTCATCCATTGGTGCATGCCCCACCGGGGATCGAACCTGGGACCTTCGGATTGGTAGCCCAACCTGTTCACCTCCTAGGCTACAGTCGCTATCCTCCTAGGCTACAGTCGCTATACAATTTAATATGTGTTCAAATTATGAACCTCGTGATAAAAATATTCGCTGATGCTTGTATCGGTGACGCGAGTCACTCGTGATGTTACTCAATTTATGGGCGTGAGAAGTCACGCGTTAAAGGTCTGCCGGGTAAACCACGCGTGTGCTTTATAAGACATAATAACAATATATTACGTGTTGTAAGATGATTAATAATATTGGTATTTTTCTACGTCACAACCACTAACTGTAGCTCTATCATTGTTTACATTGATAGTCGCTACCTCTGCGGAAAATATTTTAATGTTCAAATAGTCAAGCGGTCCTATTGGTCACCCACGGAACCAAGAATTAGGCACACAAGTATTTAGCGTAGATGCTAACGACTAGTAACTCTGACGATCGTATAAAATTATGTTAAAGTCATCAATCATGGTCATAACCATATATCGATTCCGACACTTTTTGGGTTGGGCTTGAACGAAGATCGAGTGAGGAGGTTTTGGCTGGAAATAACGCTGAATATTGCGATGCTCATTGTGTACTATCAGTTCTATGTTTTTTTTTCCATTGTTGTTTATAGTTCCTTGTACTTTTGAGTCGAAGATTAAAATTTATTATGTCTTTGAACATAGAGACTATTCCGTGATGCATAACGATTCAACTAAACGCCTTTATTCCTTCAGATCAAAAGTTCCCAAGAGAGTTGTTTACGTGTACATTGTACGACCAATCACGTTGAAGCGTAGATAATTGCACCGCATACCTACAGATGATTACCGGACCGGCTGTTCGTCACGTAAGGCCCAGATACAACCGGGGACGATCCATCCTTTGTTGGAAGGAAGCACGTCTAGATATAGATGAAACTTAAGTCATAATCTAGATTTTCATCAGACTAAAATAGGTAAATAAACTAGTGCCGTCCACTTTGGTGCATCAAGGTGGATGTTCTCGTATTTGTCTTTATTGTTTCGTATCATTTTATTTGTTACTTGACACTGGTGAAATACCCAATAACCTGGGTGGGCCATATTTGTCAAGAAAGAAGAAGACTACCTTGGTCCATGAATACAACAGATTCTGCATATTCGTCAGTGAAAGAAGTCGCATATGGTATAAATTAGGGGTATTTATGGTGGAGTTGTAATTAAATGAGTGGTTAAAAGCGCAGAATATAGCTATAACCGATGGCTGTTAGGGCAGAAAGCTTCTAAAATGGCACCGAGTCGGAAGATACAATGTGGGGCAAACTGGGCTGATGAATCTCACGCGATGCGGGTGGCGGAGGACCAAAATTTGTGGAAGTCATTGAGGGCGGCCTTTGTCCATCAGTGGACATTTAACGACTGGCGGATGGACGAACACGATGGTAAGTAATCGGCCATCGCACATTATTACGCACAGCTACTATAAGTCATTTCGTATTTCCAAATTCTGACATCATTTTATGAGAAACATTTGTGGAGATCGCAGTTAAAGGACAAGTTTTGTGGAGAAAGCCTCGCCCATATCATTTTACTGCCTCGGCAATTTATGCCGACGTCTTCATCGTTTATTATTTCCCTTTAAACCTGTTGCGTACACGCTTGAATGAACCGGAGTCATAAAATCACAGCCTAGTATTTGAGAACCCTAGTTACAAGACTTGGAAGATACAGGCTATTAATTGGAATAGGAATTCTCTTCGGTCAATTAGCAGGGGGGTTACTCCGAAATACGTCGCTGACGGATTGTCCGAAGTACGGATTCGATTTACGATCAAAACAATGTCAAATCGTAGAGAAAAACGAAAGAAGAAATGTCAAATCACGACAATCCGTCAGCCGAAACGTTAGGTTCGTATTTCGGAGTAGGCCAGCAGGTACCTTGTTTTGGTGGTGAAGACTAAAATCAATGTTACGTTTTAAGATGTCACGATGTTTTACCCGAAGATTTTGAGGGTAGTCCAAGAGTACCTACTCATGAACGTAAGAGACTTAAAACTTCCTTGTACCTACTGTATTTTAAACCTTTTCCCATAAAAAGTAAGTGACTTTTACTATAACCTATAGTGGGATTAAAAGACAAACTCACCTCAGGCGTAGCAGCGAACTTGAGATTGGCGAGCGAGCCGTGCGACCGACTCCGGTGCTCCTGCCGGATGCTGTACGAGAAGGCTCGCTCGTTCAGGTGGCCTTTCTTCCTGTAGATGCCGCCCGCGTCCTCGACCGCTTCCAGCCCAGTCATGCTTTGAGCAGCTTTCAAAGCCGGCGGTGGAGGCTTCGAGCGCCGAGGGTCCACAGTCGCGTACTGTAGGCGGCCGCGGCCCGGGGGCGGGGCCACGGGGAAGGGGCCCGCGGCCAGGGCGGCCGGCACGCGGCCCCGGTGCCCGAGGGTAGCTGGTCGCGCGTGCGGCAGCGTCGCCGCCGGGTGCGCGACCAGCACCATGGGGTGCGCCCCCGCCCACGCCGGTGGCGCCCGCCCCAGAGACCTCCCGTTCATCATCGGCGCCGGCCCTGCGTACAACTCGTCTACCGACGCAGACGATTTCTTCTTCGTCTTCTTCGTCGTGCCCTTTTTCTTCGGCTCCTCGGGAGGCGGCGGCGGCGGAGGCACCGAGGCCGGCCGCGTGATCTGTCTCGGCCGCGGCGCTCGAGTGGGATGAGGAATGTCGTCGCTGGCGTCGTCGCGATCTACCTCCCCGACCCACACTTTGTGGTTCTCATCGCCGTCGTACACTTCGAGCTCTTCGTCGGGCTCGGGGGGTAGCTGTGACGGCGCTCGTTCCGCCTCTAATCGCTTCGCGTACGAACTGTCGGCGTACGCGTGGAAGCAGCACCGGACCAGCGCGTTGGCGGCCGCCTCCCTGCGGCAGATGAACGCGTGACACTCCAGGACTTTAATACCTTGCGTTCGACGCAGCACCGCCGCAAATAGAGGTGGGCGCCTGGGCGCCGGCGCTCGGGCGAAGGGCGAGTCCAGAGGCAAAAACCTCGGCGCGCCTTCGACGGTCACACGGCGCACGGCCGCGCAGTAATGCAGACTCGATATGGGAAAAAACCTCGCGACGCGGGAGCCGCTCTCGTCGATGTTCTCGAGCAGGATGCCGTTGGACCACACCGAGAGCCACGAGTCGATGCCGCCGCTCGTCGCGCCCTTGTCGGGGTACAGCTCGCGCAGCGGCTCCTGGATGCCCTGCAGGCCGTCCTTGCTCTGCTGCGGCACCGCCGAGCCGAGGTACAGCACGCGGCACCGACATATCGGCGTCGACTCCATTTCGTCACTGCACTATCACAACATGACACTGTATCACTTGAAAACACTAATATTTTTGTTGTTCGTGCGCTGCGTACGTGTATCCGCGGGGCGGGCGCGGGCTGAGTGAGCGGAATTCAAGATGGCGGCCGGGGCGCGCGGGGGCGGCGCGCGGGGGCATACCTGCGCGGACGCACCTGCGGAGAGGCTCGGGGTGTAGGTAGATGTGCGAGTGGCGATGAACCGGCGTTGTGTCAAATGGTCGCGAATTCGGTCGCGTTTCTCTGCGCCCGCGCTGCCAGCGCCGACGTGACGGAATGCCCTGCTGCACTGTTGCAGTGAAATCTGAAGGTCGGTCGCCCATTGAGATATTTCCCTGGTGGATACTTTCATATGTCAGCCCATTGAGGAGCTCATTTATTGCCGATTCGTCATTGTAACAATATTTCGTTACAAAGACTACATAAAGGTACTATACCTACTACCTATATGTATACCCGCAACGCAACAAAATAATTTAATTTAATAATTTTGTAGGCGATATTAATCGAGTCCTAATTTTAATTCGGATTTTATTCTGGACAAAGCTCATACCTACCCCGATTGCCATCTCGACCTGTTCGGACTACCTACATATAGGTACAGTCTTAAAATATACCTAATTGATTCCTATCCTCTAGAGTTAGGTGTAGGGGTAGGCATAGGAGTTTGAGTTTTCTGCGCGGACGAAGTCGCGGGCAAAAGCTAGTAGGTAATAAATAAATGCGATAAGGATAAATAGTTATTTTTCCAATAAAACCTCGCTTGCATGGTGCCTTGTCTATAAACATGTTCGTATGCACAGCTGTCTTTATACTTTAGTTACCTACAGTTACTAACCATAGTACCTAGTTACTAGGTACTATGCTTAGTAGGTAACTAAATTACAAAGACACTAGGTCCTAGCGTGATGTTAATTACAACAGTTTTAATTCAGGCTATCCTGACTCGAATAAATATGCAAATATTCAATTACCCATTGAAGCGTAAAATAAGGACACAGACGTTTCTCTTTCAATAATTAACGAGAGGTCATTTTCACTTAGGACTTGGCTCACTCCCACCACTGTTACTCATAATACAGGATCTACAATAGGTACCTGTGTGCTACGAAGATCCTCGGTGAGTCCCGGGGACAAGCTAAATTTAACGTTGGACCCTGCAAAGAACTCATCGAAACCAATTAGGTAGTAAGAGTTATTAAAGAAATTACCTACCTATCCACTGAAATTTAAAAATTACTGCAATTGTGGTGGCCCGAAACTGGTAAGAATTGACGGGGTTTTAAGCAACCATTGATGTATTATTTTAGCAGATATGGCACCTCCTATTGTGCTCAGCGCACCACTTCATGCAGCGAAATTCACACATCTGTTATCGCACTCGCAATTAGACAGTCAATTTAATCTTAAGGGCATTTAGATGCGTAATATTGACAATACCGACTGTTTTCAACATTATTTTCCGCGAACGATTGCGTCGTACTGTGCCTGTAGACTCCGTTTAGTAGAACATACTACCTAGTTTGGACAGTCACAAGCCTCCATCTTTCTTGGTAATAGGTATATTTTAGCAACCCCTCAGAGGGGGGCTCGTGGACCCTAAATTAATGACTTGGGGTAATTTAGTAGTATGAAACCAGTGTGGGTCGCGATCACATTAGCACAATGTCTTTGGTATTGTAAGCATCTATAGGCTACGGTAACTGCTTATCATCAAGCGGGCCCTAGGATTTCTTGCCACCGCAATCCTATAAAAAAAAAACAAAGTCATGGCCATTAGAGCTAAATAAATGGTCAAATGACCTACTTACTAAGGTTGTTTGAAGGTAAGGGGTGAATTGGTGACCTTTGGGTTTTGGAAGAATGATTTCAATGAATGTGTGAACTAAAACGTAGTAATTAAAATGCTTCAATTAAACAATGCTTTGTTGTATTAGCAAGGCAATTAAAATTCTTTAGTGCTATTAAAATTCTATTCTCTGAGGCAACCTGCAACAAAGTTAAATTATCAAGGAACATGTTATACCCATGTACCTACTTATAGCAATTAAAATGCGTACTCCTCCACCAAGCCAACTAGGCACTCGTGTATAAATATCAAATGATAATAAGACAATGATTCCGCGGTCCGTCCTCAACGTAGTGAGCCTGGGCCAATGCCTGGGCACTCCTGTAGCAGTAGCTCCGACTACGTGGTGGAAAGACCGCGGAATCATTGACTTACTATCATTTGATATTAATTCCCGATTGTTTAGTTGGCTTGGTGGAGCAGTAATATTTAAAAGCCCTCTTGACTTTGCCTAATGTGTACCTAAATAACACAAGTTATGCATCGATAATTTAGCAACCACACAAAAAAATAAAACATTGCTCCTTCTCAGCCTTTGTTGAGGTATGTAAAAGGTTTTTTTACTTTTTTTTAAAGCGACCACAAAAAAGGCAACAGGGAAGTTGGGAGTTTCGAGCCGATGACGTCACGGAACCGGTCATCACGGACTTTACGCTAAGGTTCTGTGCACACTTATGACGATGATACCTAAAATAGATAGATAGATAACTCTTTATTAATCCACCACTAGAAAACAAACATTTATAAATTATTACATAATTTACACAGAAAGTTGAAAATGGGCGGCCTTATCACTAAAAGTGATCTCTACCAGGCAACCCTAAGATGGAGAGGATCTAAAGAAAAATAATACGGGGGTGTACATACATAAATTAACTTATAAACATATACATTACATTAAATAGGTGCCTATTGCGGAGTTTTTGAATTGCTAATTTTAGTAAGCACAGAAAATAGCACTGAATAAATATGTCAATTCTATATAACCTATCCACATATTACTATAAAAAGTTATAAATAAAAACATTGCATTAATAAAAAGCCAATGACAAGGTATCGATAGTGCCACTTACGTTACGCCTACGATGCGGTACATCAAGTTGTTTACGGGCTGCGCCCGCGCCGACGTGCATATAATTAGCAGCTGCTTGGTATGCAGGAATTCGCAATTTCCCCACTTGATTGGCTGGATGTTTATTTTTACGAAGCCCTTTATAAAGATGGTGGGTTCAAGGTTTTCAAGTATGTTTTGTTTACACGACCACTCCGAAGATATGTATTATTAAAGTATAACACGTTTTTGGGTCCAATAAGGCAAGACAGTATAATCTTCTATCTATCTAAATATATTTAATTCAAAGTCCACTCAAGCCCCTGACTACCCCCCGAATGGGGATAAAAGTCGTGACATTACTTTTTTTTTTTTATTCAAAGTCCTGTCTAACTGACTGATATATCAACGCACAGCCTAAACCGCTGGTCCTAGAGACATGAATTTTGTAGGGTGTGTTATTTGTGAAGTGTAGGTATCCACTAATAAAGGGTTTTTCGAAATTCCACCCCTAAAGTTTGTATGGAAGTTCGATTTTGAATTCTGCGCGGACGAAATCCGGGATAGAAGCTAGTCACACATTTATACACTTTTTTTAAGCCACACATTTGCAAACCCACTTTAATTGGTCGTAACATAACTTACATTCGTTTGTAGATCGCTGAACGCAATAAGGGCACTCAGACGAGACGTCCTGAATATCACTATCACTACATAGTATAAAACAAAGCCGCATTCCGCTGTCTGTTTGTCTGTCTGTCCCTATGTATGCTTAGATCTTTAAAACTACGAAACGGATTTTGATGCGGTTTTTATTAATAGATAGAGTGATTCAAGAGGAAGGTTTATATGTATAATAAATGCATAATATAGTAGAGAAACACCAATATCCACGCGGACGAAGCCGCGGTCATCAGCTAGTTTGTAATAAATAAGACCAAAGATACACTCCATTACAGTATATTTATCTACAAAATCGTGTAGCAATAGAACATAAAACTGCTTGTAACTTATATGATAATTGTTGCAATGTCGCTAGAACTTGGCGGACTTGTACGTGGGCTCCTCGCCGGCCAGCGGGGCTTTCCGCTTCTGAATTATATTCTGGATCTGTCGACAATACATAAAATTAAAAATAACGTGTACCTATTAATTCATTAACCCCCAAATTTATAGAAAGTTATGGACATACACTGTCATTACAAATCACTTTTGTTTCTAGAAACGCTGTTTAAAGCCATTGTAAACTGGCTAAGATCTCTATTAATTTGGCGGTTAACATTTCTTTTTAAAATAACTATTATTAACTTATGATCGACGATCGATATGACGACAGTTTCCTCGTGAATATGTGAACATTTTTAAGGCACATTTTTATAGGCACGAAAATCGGGACCTAGTAAAACTAACACCTTCTCATATAATTTATAACAAATCAAAAATCAAAATCATGAAAAAGGAAATTTTACATCACTAGAGTGCTTAAGATTGGCAAAAAAAACAACAAAAAATTCGACACTACATTTCATTTTACAAATTACAACGTAACAACTATATGCCATCACATATACAGATATACTTAAATAAGAGTGAACATGATAGCTTGTTAGAAACGACAATAGAATTTCGAATAAACCAAAATATATTCATCTCTTTCCCACCTGTTGCCACTCGCGGTCGAGTTCCGCCTTCTCGCTCTTGTCCTTGGTCTTCCTGGTCTTGCGTCCGTCCTGCGTCTTGACGCCGTACTGGAAAGCGGCCTTCGGCAGCGCCTCCTTGCTGCTCATGTACGCCGAGTACTCCTCTTGCGTGTCGAAGTCCCACCGACCTATGTTCAACAAGGCTCGTATCAATAAACGCATCTCATAGTTGAGATCGATCTTAAGATGCAGTTTTTGACCGAAGTTCTATCCATTAAACGTCAAACTGCATCTTAAGATCGATCTCAACTTAAGAGATGCATTAATTACAATAGCGGCACGCTATGATGGCCATTTTGACATTTGGGGGGGGGCGAAAATGAAGCTTATTATAACGGAATAAGAATGGCCGTTTAAAATTTAAGCATGTCAAAAAATTTATGCGAAAATGAATCTTATTCCGTTATAATAAGGTTCATCCTCTCCCCCCTCCCACATGTCAAAACGGCCATCATAACATTCCGCTACTGTAGTACGAGCCATATACTGAGTGTAAGAAAAACGGTCCCGAAAACGAAGGTGATAGTAATGGTGATACGAGACCATAAAGTTTTTAATTCTTTCTTTTCTTATATTTTTTTAATTTTTCATGCAAACCGGGTTTGGGTAGTTAAATAAATCTGTTATTGCAAAACATAAATTAATTAAATTCCTATACTTGCAATGTATCCAAAAAAATCACTAGGGCCCGTATTAATAAATCGATGTCAAATTTGAGATCGATTTTAAGATGCAGTTTTGACGTTTAACGTATTTGATTTATAAATACGGACCTAAAGCCCGCCACATACATACGGAATTCCGAATCGGAATCCCGTTTCGAAATATCGAATCGGGGTTTCCGAGCGCGATACGTCCATACATTTGGATGGATTTACTGCGTTCGGAACCCCCGATTCGATGTTTCGAAACGCAATTCCGTACGGAAAATTCCGTACGTATGTGGCGGGCTTAAGAGTCCTCAATTTCTGCGTACCACAAGTACTCGAGTTTTGTACTCAAATAGTTGTTTGGTACACTAATACATGAATACCTCTTGAGTACTCGTACTCGGCGCGTAGCTAGTGTAGTGTTCTCACCGATGGGTCCCTTCTTGTTGCCAGCATCCATCTTCGTGTAGTCGACTTCATCATCGGAGTCGTCGATGGCGTCATCCATCTCGCGCAGGCCGGGGTAGCACTCGGCGTAGCCCTCGGGCTCCGCCGCCAGCCGCGACAGCAGCGCCGCGGACCGCGCGTCGCGCGCCGTCACCCCCGCCGCGCCCGCGCCCGCGCCCGCCCGCGCCGCCACCGGGCCCGGACCTACACCAACAATAGGTATAACTTGTACAATAAGTAACATACAATGGACTGGAGGCGATTTCAGCGACACCCAGACCAGGGCAAATTACCAATAAGGCAGTTTCCGAAAGGAGAATGACCAAACATATTACCAAAAAGGCAGTTTCCGAAAGGAGAATGACCAAAAATATTACCAAAAAGGCAGTTTCCGAAAGGAGAATGACCAAAAATATTGCCAAAAAGGCAGTTTCCGAAAGGAGAATGACGAAAAATATTACCAAAAAGGCAGTTTCCGAAAGGAGAATGACCAAAAATATTACCAAAAAGGCAGTTTCCGAAAGGAGAATGACCAAAAATGTATGGAGCTTGGTCCAAATGCCCACCACTAACGAGACCTATAAAATAAAATAGTGTTCTAAATACTCAGACATTATAAGCAGACCGCAATCAAAAATACATTTATCGTGTAGTCATAACTATTACTAAATAGTTATGACTACACAAGACCTGTGTTGACTTATTATAAGTTAACACAGGTCTCGTTAGTTGAGGATATTTGGACCACTTTTGTTCATTCTTCTTTAGTCCTGGCTGGAATTGAACCAGAAATACGTTGAATTGTAGCTTAAACCACGGGAGAGAATTTAATCTTCCATATCAAATTGATAAGTAATTTATCAAAACATTTACCAGCCCTTAGAAAACTTATTATTGTTCGACTTCGGATTGGTTCGATTTGTTGAAGCCCGTCACATACATACGGAATTTCCGTACGGAATTCCCTTTCGAAATATCAAATCGGGGTGTCCGAACGCGATACGTCCATATATTTGGATGGATTTACTGCGTTCGGAATCGCCGATTCGATATTTCGAAAGAGAATTCCGTACGGAAATTCCGTATGTATGTGGCGGGCCTAATTGTGGAAAATCTTGGGGAGGCCCATGTCCAGTTGAGGGTTTCTTTCGGCTGAAATGATGATGATGTGAAGTATACCTTCCTCCTTGTCAAGGTCTGCGGGCTTGTCGAAGTAGGGCGCTCGCGCGCGGTCCTCGCGTCGTTCAGCGCGGGCCGTCCCCGCGACGTACTCGCCGATGTCGCCGTATATCGAGTCGTCATTGCGACCCTTCTCCGTTGTCTTGTCCTGATACATACAATTTTCTCATTACAGTAATCTCAGAAAAGTTAGGATTCTTTTACAAACGAAAACGAAATTTCGGACGATATTCGCGTATTTCCTTCTACGTTTCTCATTCATTTCGAGATTTCTTAGGAACGAGAATTGTTTGACGTTTGTAAAAGAGTAGGCCCTCTGTTTCTGGGAATGTTGGTATCATGGACCAGTTACTAAGGGGACTGGCCCTAAGCAAGTCGGCCGAGTGGTCGGCCTAGTATTAACATCAACATAAAACGAAGCGAGTAGTTCAACTATTTACCGGTAAATAGTAAAATGAAAATGAAAAAACAATGACCACGTTTTGTTTCATACAAACATCTAATAAGGGCACCTCTTTCTTTAGTCTTTACTCTAACTCTCACTAGGCGCTCGAGCGGAATCCGGCTTCCCGCCCGCACACCGCTCGCCCACTGCCGCCGTCTTTAGTGCGGGTGACGTCACAGACAGACGCTTAGTTGGCTTGGTGGAGAAGTATCTACTTTTATCGTTTGAAAGGTGTAACCAGTGAGTTTCTTGCCGGCATTTAGTGGCAGCGGCATGCCGAACTAAATCTTTTTTTTTTAATTCATGTAAGCTAGGGGTAGCACTTATGAATCGTTAACTGAACCATATTAGTGTTGCAACCGGTGGTAGATTCCAGTTAATTATCAGTTTTGACTTGAAGTCGCTAAATTCTTAGGGTGAAGTCTCTAGGTAGCTTTTCAAGGATTGCGGGGCATCCATAAATTACATTTGGTGTTTAGGGGAGGTGGGGGGCCTGTAGAGTCGAATCTTACCCTAATCTCACTCTAATATTATTTCCGCAAGAAATAGTGTAAAATTGCGAGAAAACTGGGGTTTAATTAATTAAAACATATTTCTCCACAAAAACATGACTTGAAAAATCTCACGTGAGATCAGAGGGGGAGCGAGGGGGTCGAGCCAAATCTCACGTGAGATTAGGGGGGAGCGAGGGGGTCGAGCTAAATCTCACGACATCTCACTGACAGAAAAATCACCAAATAGCCTCACGAAATTTATGGACACCGGGAGTGCACTGCCCTAGTCTGTAGCCTCACCTTAGTCTTCTTGAGTCTCCTGTGCCGTCCGTGGCGCAGGTAGGAGAAGATCTGCGCGAGCTTGTCGAGCACGACGTCGTTGGCGGCGGCGGCGGAGCTGCGCGCGGCGGGCGCGGGCACGTCCGCCTTGCTGCGCGTCAGCGTGGTCGGGATGTCGCTGTCGGCGCCGCCCTCCTCCTCCAACTCCACCACGTACGCCATGCGGCCCGCCGCGAACATCTCGTTGCGGACCACCTTCTTATTCCTGCCATCGAACAATACATGGAATTCGAAATCATAAATACGGTCGTTTAGTGGCATTTGAACAGAGTGTCTCCGTGCTTCGGAGGGCACGTAAAAAGTCGGTCCCGGTTGTTCAGATGTCATCTAGGCTGCAATCATTAAGTCTTGTCAGAGGCCTTCGGGCGGCTTGAACAACTCTGACACCAGGTTGGCCACAAACCATACGATAAAAAGAAACATACGGCTAGCCTGCTTGCAATATGCTTGCTATACCAAAGGCACTGTTCGCACGTTGCCGACCTAAAGGGGAGAGGGACAGAGGGAGGGGAAGGGCAGGCGGGGTTCCGGCTCCCTCACTCAACGTACAAAACGGCGTAATACTTTACGGCGATCTTCTGTGAGAGGGTGGTACTACCCAGCCCATTATGACCTGCAGTCAATTGGCTTGGGTCTACCACCAATAAAAGATGGAGCATCCAGGATGTTTATGCCATAACCGTGGACGTTGACTCTCAGAGACTGATAAACGGTCTTATTTGATAATAACTGAAACTCACTTTTGCTCCTGTATCATGTTGTAGATATTTTTCGCCATTGGAGTTTCGAACTGCATTTCTTCTTCCTAGAAAACGGATGAGACTGATAAAAATATTATTCTTATTCACTACTGGCATTCAAATCACCTAAAACATCTAAATTAATCCAAAAAGACACATTAAGTTAGTTTGGTAGTTTATCAAAAATTCTATAGTCATAGATATAGATAGTTATAGATGAATGAATTTTCATCGATGTGCATAATTTACAGTTGGCTGACGGTGAGGGAAAACATCGTGAGGAAACCTACCTATCCCTCGGGATTAGGTAATAGTCAGTTCCTGTATACACGGCGACAAGGTTCACCACCTGTCACATTGGGTTCTGACCATCTGGTGAAACGTGGGCTTTGAGTTGGTTAATACCTCCACAATGTGGTGGTGTATGGCCACTCAAGCCTCTGACTACCCCCGAATGGGGATAAAAGTCGTGACGTTACATAATAGATAACGTCGAAATTTTTCATTATCACTGCTTCAAATACCTATTATACTAGGGCACTTACAACAGCAGTGGCTTCTTTCTTCTCCTTGATGGGCTCAATGGGCTCCGAGACCAGTCTCTCCATCTCGGCCTCCTGTTCCTGCTCACGTGTCTGTATCTCTGACCGAACCTGGACAGTGGAAAAGTAACTTAATTGATGCGATGTAAGGTATCATTTTTCTTATACTAAAACCCCAAAATTCATAGAAATTTTAGCCAGTTTACAATGGGTTTGAAAAGCATTTTTAGGAACAAATGTGATTTGTAACTCCACTGCAAGTTGTTCACAACTTTCTATGAATTTGGGGTTTTTCTTTTTCTACTTCTTTGACGGCAGTGCATGAGAAGATGTATGAATGTGAATGAAGCAATAGAGGTGTGTCAAAATCGTAGCATGTGGCAATCAATAGTCTCTGCCTACCCCCTTGGGATACAGGCGTCAGTATATGTATGTATGTATGTACTTCTTTGAGGCGCTGAGCTGCAATCACTGATCGGTAAGCGATCGGAGGGGGTGACCATTTAATGGCATTTGAACGGAACGTCTTCATGCTTCAGAGTGCACGTAACAAGTCCCAGTTGTTGTCATCTAGGCAGCTGTTGTTAAGCCTTGTCAGAGGCCTACGGGCGGATTGAACAACTCTGACACCAGGCTGGCCACTAACCATACGATAAGGTGAAGCTCTTTGATAATTAATGTTCATAATTTTTTTAATTACCTTCTGCAGTAGAGCATAATCAAGACCTTTCACCAAGTGAGTGTGCTCCATATCACCACCTAGATATTTGGATTCCTGAAAAACAACAATATACATTGAATAAAATACATATTTCTTCAGTGTTTTTCTAACTGGGACAGTATGGAGTAATCCGAAACTGTAGGAGATACAGGAAAACTGTCTTAGAAACCATGACGGCCCGGCCACGACTTCGACAGCGACGGGCGACAGCGCGGTGGTGCTAAAATGGGGCATCACGCGCGTTGCCGCCGAGAGCGGCAACTCGTGGCGTCATGCAACATTTGGGTGCCCCCGCGCTGTCGCCCGTCGCTGAAGCTCGAAGTCATGGCCGGGCCGTGAGGTCGTTTTTCAATTTATTAATTTTCATAGACAACTGTCTATGAAAATTAGTAAACTGACTTTTCTTTGCCTGTCCCAGTTAAAAAAACACTATATAATCAGAACCAGATATAGTAATATAAATATACAAGAATTGGGATTATGAAAATGTACACACTGTATATGAATTTCATGTTATCAGACCTGGATAAGCTGTCTTCTTCGTTCCTTTGCATCCATTCCTGACTTTAAATCGGGTGCCACTGCTCTGTAAAAAGATTACAAAGTCCATAAATTGCGATTTGTGATGTCCGAGTCCAGTCTTGAAGCTCAGAATAAGATTAGGCAGAATGCATAGTACTAGTGAGTGAAGCCAAATTAAAAACCGGACAAGTGCGTGTCGGACTCGCACATAAAGGGTTACGTACCACCGTAGAATAAAAACATCAAAATATCAAGTTTCTTGTATGGGGGCCGCCCCCTTTATTTTTAGATTTTATTTTATTCTTAGTGTTTGTTGTTGTAGCGGCAACAGAAATACACATTCTGTGAAAATTTCAACTCTCTCTCGTTTCATTTCAACTCTCCCTATTACGGTCAGTCTGCTGACAAACGGACAGATGGACAGCGTAGGCTTATAATAGGGTCCCATTGGCACAATTTGAGTACGGAACCCTAAAAAAGGAATAAAAAATAGCATCAATCCAGTATCCATTTATATAGTTTCTCATATCGCAATGGGGAGCGTAGATCTAATCAAATGAAAAATAATATTTGTATTTATGCTACACTGCATTGTTAAACAAACAAAAATTACTGTTTTTGGCTACAATCACTATTTCTAACCTTACCCCCAAATTTATAGAAAGTTATGATAGACTTACAATGGCATTACAAATCACTTTTGTTCCTAGACATGCTTTGTAAATCTCTATAAATTTAGTGGTTATACTTTTCATCTGAGTCTTAAACATACCTGTAAGCACTGCTAGTGTTACTCATAGGGTCCACGGGTCCAAGCTCATTGGACCCATCCCTCCTCTCTCGCGCTCTATCCCTGTACTTTTCAGCCAGCTCGGCAAGTTTGGTGTCCTCTTGTTTCTTGAGAGCCGCATAGTATGATTTCTTTTTTCTCCGGAGTTCGCTTTTGTTTTCTGCGGGTGGGGGCATAGACCTAAAATAATGAGTATAGTGATAAATTGCAACACTCTTTGTGCTCTTATTCTATAAAAGAAAGAAATAGATATGGCCAGACTAATGGCCGGCGCACATAGAGCATGGCATGGCATGGCATATTAATTTTTATCAATCGAATTTAATACTTATCCAATCGAAATAAGGTGCTCCAGTGGGTGCACCGAGAAAATGCTCCGCTATGCTCCGAGGTTGATCACCGAACACTGAAATATATACCTTATTTCGATTGGATAAGTATTAAATTCGATTGATAAAAAATAAAATGCCATGGCATGGCAACATACAACTTGTATGGTCCTAAAGTAAGCATCGCTTGTACTATGGCTACCATACAATGGACTAGGGGTGATTCCAGTGACACCCAGACCAGGGCAAATTATGAAAAGCCAAATAGCAACAAGGATTTCTGAAGTAATTTCTCAATGACCTCGAATCCAGTCCTTGTGTTGTTCCAGACTCTGAACATAATGCATCTTCAAATGTTTGTTAGTATAATAATAATGATAATATCCTGGGACATTTTTTACACACGGCTACCTGATCCCAAACTAAGCAGAGCTTGTACTATGGAAATCAGATAACCGATATTACTACATACTAATTTTTTTTGTTTGTAAATACATACTTAATATACATATACACCCAGACTCGAGACATACAGACATGTTCATGCACACAAATGCATGTCCCGGGTAGGAATCGAACCTACAACCTAAAGTAAGTAAGTATATGTTAAAAAGATATTCCATTTAACTCCTACTGAAACCGTGGAATAGAGAATCCTTCTGTACTATAAACTATGTGGTATGATTAATGGAAAATGTATGTGCAGCATAAGGTCCTATCTATTGATTAAGTTTGACCACCATGCGATAACCGCTGAACAGATCTTAAAGAAAGTTGGTATAGAAGCCAGCTATACTGTGGAATAACATATAAGGTACTTCAACCCTCAAAGTACATGCGGGAGGCGCTGCGGATAAATGCTAGTGTATCATAAATGTTCCGGGTATAATCACCCTGAGTTGGCCATGGCCTCGCGGACGGAGCCGGCGGGGTGCGCGCCCCCCGCCGGGGTAGCCCGCGGCGTCATCAGGAGCTTCCTAAAGTCGTCATTCGTCAGCCTTTGGGAGGCTGGAGTGTGTTCGACGCTGTCCTCCATTTCGAGGTTTTAAAACACTACACTGAATCGAATAACTGCTATTAAGTTCGACAATTCAATTAATTAACTTAAAATTACTATAAGTTAAAGGATAAATCCATTTAATCATGTTTTAAATGCTACAAAAGCCAAGCAACCCCGCTGTGAACAATCTCCAAAAATGTCAGCAGTCAGATTGACTTTGACATTTTGTTTGCTTGACAGTGACGTAACGTAACGTGCACAGTCAAAGACAAAAACCTTTTTTGTCAAAGTTATTACTTTGAGAACCAGTCTTTTAGGATTAGGGTTTTAGGTGGGTTATAGGTTTTAGGTATCCTTTCAAGCTCTTTTCGACACAAGAGGACCAACATAGGCTAGCAAGTGGTCGCAAACAAAAAAAAGAATGATAACATTATTTATTTATTTCATTTCATTAATATTCTTACAATAAAACATAAAAAACAGTAACATAGGAAGCAGTACCTATAACTCCATTTATTATAGCATTAGACAGAAGTTAAAAAAGGTTATTTTTAGTGTCCACTTTGTAACAAAAGTACAAATAACATGTTACAGTTATGACTGACGTCGAATTTATTATAATCTATTTATATACCAGCTTGTCACACCTAACTGTAATTATTTTAAGTATTTATATTATAAAATAAATTGTCTTTCATTTAAATATTATCATTTCAGTCCAATTTAAAATTAAGTGTCAATGCTAAAAACCTAAAAGAAGCAGGGGTGAACAATACCGGGAACGTGTTTCGTTCCACTATAATCCTAACAAATCTAAAATGTTACCTAATCCGTTCAGAGGTTATGACAGCAGGGCATTTCTAATTTTGTCGGATTATGCTGTCTATGGAATTGACGTAAATAATTTTCTGTCAGTGTTTGTCATTGGCCGTTTTCACATTACACGGCACGGCAGCGGCGACGGCTGTCACTGAGATATTTGCGGGGTTTTCATTGGTCAGTGACCAGTTGTCATTGGTTACTGACCAATGAAAACCCCGAAAATATCTCAGTGACAGCCGTCGCCGCTGCCGTGCCGTGTAATGTGAAAACGGCCATTGAGTCATTCACCATCATTTTTTTTTTCATTCATTTTTTGTTGTCAGCTTATAATGTGTGATGCGATTTTATTATAAATAAAACATAGTATAAAAAATACTTTTATTTTGGTTATCTAAGTATTTAGCATTGTTTTATGTGAAAACAATTTTAATGTAACCACTCTAAATAAAAGTTGTTTTGACTTTGAAATAAAATGTTTTGGATCCCTGCTTCTACGAGCCTCTTATTTCTAATGTTATAATAAATGGGGTTATATATATGACGTGATGACATAAATTATTTATCCCAAGATAGTATGGAAGGTAGTGCCTTTAAACCCAACATCAGATGTAGCATCGTTTTTGAAGCAAATGTACATTCTGAAACAGATATACACATTAATACAATAATTTTAGAAGGTAAGGAAACCAATCTGTTAGTTCACATTTAAGAAGCTTGCTCAATGGCATGTGGAACCTGAAATGGTGCCAGCAAAATATATTTCCAAATCCAGCTACCTATCATTCTTCACGCCGAGTTCCTTCTCAACCAGTTCTGAGAGCACTTTAGAGTGTTTCTTGTTCTGTTCCACTCCAAGAGCTCCAATTGACATCAGATTAGCGATGGCACATGGCTCTGTGGTGCCACCGAAGCTCATCGGAATATCAGGTATCACAGACACAACACAGTACTGGAATTAAAATAATAATAGAATTAAATGGTTCTTTCAAATTCTTGAAATAGCTCAAGATAAAGAGCTTCAAAGATTATCAATTATTGTTAATTACCTATCATTATTTAATTTTCAATCGTTGAGTGATTATTAATTTAGCAATTTTAATTAAATAACAAATGTTACTCGAGGCTGGCAGCTCTGCACTGCCTGACTTAGGAATTTTATGACACATGTTTCCCACGAGTCTCTGCTAGGACAGTCAAGTTGCCAAGAGTTACAGTCCAGGCTTTGAACACAAATCCTTAAAGAAGCTGCTATTTAGCAGATTGGACTCTTATTACCCGACTACGGCGGAGGGTTATGATTTTGACCGGTATGTATGTATGTATGTATGTATGTATGTATGTATGTATGTATGTATGTATGTATGTGCATCTGTTCCCACCTAACTTCCAAACTACTTGTCGTAATTTGACAAATGAGGTATCGTTAGAAGCGGCTTAATGGCGCGCAGGTTATAGGCTATGTGACGTCACATAAAATTGCATATGGCGCCCTCTAGAGTACATAATGTATGAACTAAAAAAAAAAACATTTTTTAATAAAACCGTGTGGGGTATCAAATGAAACAGCTTGATGAGCACATTTCAAAAATATATATATTGTTACCTATAACTCAAAAGTATTTAAATAAAAAGTAAGTTTAAAAACTAAAACCCGACTACTGAAAAATCGCGCTCTAAAAAGTATGAAACAAGAAAATATTCTCATCTAGAGGATAGCCATGGTCCGTGTTCATATGCCATTTGCCCTAAAGAACCTACACGGACCACGGCTATCCTCTAGATGAGAATATTTTCTTGTTTCATACTTTTTAGAGCGCGATTTTTCAGTAGTCGGGTTTTTTTTTAAATATGGCAATGTGACTACATACAAGAGTTATCACAGGTCCTCTCAAAACAAATATCCTGATAAGATGATCGAGGTCGACTGCTCATCGAGAAAAATGCCTATTGTTATTTAACCAGAATTTCATGACGATAATATTATATACATTCGTCCTTGTACGCCCTTGTAGAAGGCATAAATCATTAAATCATAATATAAAGTATGCTACATCGATCGATCACGGTGTACTTACGGCACGAATAAGACATACCCGTTATCAAGCATATTATACTTTTGGAATTATGGTTGTCAACATAAAAACATTCATGTTTCTTTACCTGTTCCGGTTTTCCAAGTGTTTTCGCTAACACCGGCACTGCTTTCAACACGAAGTCATCCGGAATTTTACTTCTAGGTACATTCGTTTCTATTCTCAAATGCGGCATTGTTTTATTTTATTAGGGAATAGGTTCCTATATAAGATTATCTTTTATATTTTATTAGGTTTTTCGTTTTTTCTTCAGAAATCCGGAAAATCTCCCCCAACCGAGGACCAATAGAAATATGACACTGACACAAACAAATACTCTTGACTAGAAGTGGGTGCTTAAACGAAAAGCCGTTTGAAAAGTTCGTTTTTTTTAGTAGGCACGCTTACAAGCACAAGCGTGTTGCTTTTAAGCAATGACGTCAAGAAAGAGAAAGAAATTCCAAAAATTAAAAAAAAGTAACCTTATGGGTATGAAAATACAGCTCAAATCAATATTCAATCAACTTGAACCTTATTTGTTTACCCATAATAAGCAATACATTGATACTAAATACCGCGAACTTCGTACCGCCTCAGAATTAATGTTGTCCGAAAAAGAACTAACCCCCCCCCCCCCGTTTCCCCGTTCGTCGTCTGTTCTTCTCCTTTCCCGTAAATAAAGGGTTCCGTACCACCGTAGAATAAAAACGTCAAAATTATCAAGTTTCTTGTATGGGGACCCCTTTGTTTTCAATTTTTATTTTATTTTTGGTAAGTATTTGTTGTTGTAGCGGCAACAAAAATACACTTTCTGTGAAAATTTTAACTCTCTACCTATTACGGTTCGCCACACAGCCCGATGACAGACGGACGGACAGTGTAGGCTTAGTAATAGAGTCCCCCCTCCCCCTTAATTTTATATTTATTTTTTATTGTTAGTATTTGTTGTTGTAGCGCCAACAGAAATATACGTTCGGTGAAAATTTCAACTATAGCTATTACGGTTCGTGAGATACAGCCCGCTAACAGACATGGATGACGGATGGACAGCGTAGGCTTAGTAATAGAGTCCATCATGAAGGGCAACCTTCCACTGACCCATCGACATGTGTATCCTGCCCGTTCTTACCTACGGCGCCCAGACATGGTCAGTAATCGAGGCTTAGAAGTCCAAACTGAAGGTTTACCATAGAGCATTGGAGCGCAGCATTTTGGGTGTAAAACACACTGATAGGGTGCGAAACACCTTGCTGCGTTCCATAACCCTTATCGCGGATGTAGGAGCGAAAACAGCTACACTTAAGTGGACCTGGGCGGGTCACCTGAGCCGAATGTGCTCAGAAAGGTGGGCCAAAGCGATCACCGAGTGCGGTCCCAAAGCACGACCGTCATCGCCGACGTAGACCCAAAAACGGTGGCACGATGACCTCGACGTTCATCTAGACGGGTGGTATGAAAGAGCCCATGACCGCGATGGATGGAAGAAGATGGGAGAGACCTTTGCCCAGCAGTGGGATACAGTAGGTTATTAAGAAAAAAATGGTCCAGCCGTTCTCGAGTTTTGCGCTTAGCAACAAATTTAGCGATTCGTCCCTTTATTTTTCGACACTGAACTGTTAAGCCGAAAACCCACCTCGGTGCACGGAGAGGTCACGCACACGGCCACGGCTACGTTCTGCAAGAAAATGTATGGATGACGTCATTCTCCGTGCACCGCGGTGGACACGGTTACATACATAAGTGGGAGTAGGCATGCACAGCTTTCTAGGCTAGTTTTTATTAATTTTTATTTAAATACCTTATTTTCTTTTTTTACTCACACTGTGTTAATGCATGCCTGCTCACATAGCGTTACTGTTTGAAAATGTATACAATTATTCTTTTGAAAAGAGTAACCATTGAGTTTCTTGCCGGCTCTTCTCAATGGAAGCAACATTACGAACCGGTGGTAACGCTAAAATATTGTTTATATTGACTATTTATAAATGCTCTAATGAGCTTACATGAATAAAAACCTTTTGACTTTGACTTTGACTATACATTTTCGTGCAAAGCGAAGCTTGACCCACGTGCGTAGCGTGTGCGTGGCCTCTCCGTGCGCCGCAGTGGGTTTTCGGCTTTATGTGCACAACGCGGATCTATTTTTTGTGATGAATTGCCCATGAAATAAATTTGCAAGAATTTATAGTCGCGATCCGCCATCTGACACCGGCGTTCATTACGCCATCTATTGAAAGTAATTTGAATCATATGTAAAATATGGGTTTTTAGCGCTTTTCGGGCAATTTTTCCATTTTTTTAAATGTATGAACCTTCCTTGAACTTCACGATTAATCTAAAAAAAAAATCATCTAAATTGGTCCAGCCGTTCTCGCGTCAAGTAATGACATGAAATAGGGATTCATTTTTATATATATAGATTAACAACCATATTTCTATGCACATAACGCTCACTATCAATTTTTCAGCAGGTAAGTTTTTGGCTTTTTTAATACACAAAAGCACTAGAAAAAAGTAGAAAGCTGAAAACTAGGTAAAAAAAAAGTAAAAAGCAGGAAAGCACTTCCGCGCTTTTTACAGCTACTTTAAAAAACAAGCACAAGCTTTACAGCGTGCTTTTAATATAAAGCCGTTTATCACATCTTTACTCTTGACCCTCTTGACGAGTCTTGACAGAAAAGAAGACACAGTTGACGTATTTGACAAATGAATGACGCGATTGATAGACAGAAGCAGCTGGTCTAGTGATTCCAAAGTGATTCGCATTATCGGTGTCAATCAATCAATAGTGAAGTGACCAAACTATACAAGATAACACCGATTATTATGAGCTACCACTCATGGATGTATTAACTCAGGATGCGCATCGCATGATCTTCCCCTCTAGCTTTTTTTTATAGGTACTAGACCAAAAATCTCTGACACGTATATAAAAACTGTTTTCGAAATCGATTTGATCAGAGTAAGTATCGTTTTCGCGGTGTAAGGTGCTCCGTGAAAAATGCCGAATTGTCCCATTAAACATGTGCAAAGAAATTACAAAAAATAGTAATATACAAAAAGATGGGGTAACATTTCATATGTAAGTATTTTTTGATGTAATTAATGCAATTTTTCTATTAAATTCATGGATGTATTAACTCAGGATGCGCATCGCATGATCTTCCCCTCTAGCTTTTTTTTATAGGTACTAGACCAAAAATCTCTGACACGTATATAAAAACTGTTTTCGAAATCGATTTGATCAGAGTAAGTATCGTTTTCGCGGTGTAAGGTGCTCCGTGAAAAATGCCGAATTGTCCCATTAAACATGTGCAAAGAAATTACAAAAAATAGTAATATACAAAAAGATGGGGTAACATTTCATATGTAAGTATTTTTGATGTAATTAATGCAATTTTTCTATTAAATTCATTAAAATATTAAATGTCATAAGAATCGAAAACATTATCGATACAATTAATCGAGTACGAATTAATCGAATAGTCTACTGTGACCATAGACGAATCTTTTCTACCCTGGCAACTGTATTTTTTATTTGTCAAATAATTGTCAAGTATTTGAACTTTGTAAACAAACGGATAAATACTGAATTACGCGGTGATAAACCAGTCGCAGGACGTTAAAAACGATTTACAATGAATAAATCATTAGTAATTCAACAAGAGAGGTGATTCACAAAGTTTACAGGCGGTGTCTCGCGGAATTTGAGGTGCAAAATATTTTGTCAGAACTCGACCATGTTTACCAAAGAACCGCTGATATTATAGGTATATAAGCAGTTTATTTTACAGTTTTTAAGTTAAATAATGTGTTTATTGTATACAAAGGCAGGCTCAAAGCTTCAGTTTACAGGTTTTTCAGTAAATATACATTGATCGCTTAGAGGTACATTCGATTGAACACACTTGATACTTGGTATTATTTTTATGTGTTGCTTTCATCTCGACCAATACATAAACTAAGGTTGCTTTATTTTTCTATGTTTGCTTGTCAGTTAACATCGTTACTTAATTACTAAATAAACAAATAATCTTAAAGCATTAAAGAAATTATCTTTTATTGAATTATTTTATTTTTCAGGTACCGTTAGAAGAATAGTCGAAAATTGCTCTTTACGATGACATTAATCGATTAATAATAAATCTTCAAGATGACAGCAATGCTGTGGAGACTGATGATGATGAGTTGATGAGGCAGCGGCAGGCCCACGCCAATATATGGATTTATCAGGAGTGGAATATTTAGACCAAGATTAAAATAAAAAAATAATTAAAAAACGCAGTAGCTATGATATGTTTGTTTTATTTTCCTAAAATACAAAAAAAAATAACTAACTCATGTTGAAACAAAAACACCCACTATCGAAACAATTCAGATAAATACGATCTCGATAAATTCTTGATCTTGATAAACGGAATCGAACCTGACACTGCTCCGGGTCCATATGACCCAGAAGCAGGCAGCGTCTGCTACTGAGGCGATGAATCACATGGCATAAATATATGTATAACAAATATTATCTTATTGACCAACATCAAAGAAAACTTAAAAGTGCTTGCGCTTGCATTATGAATAATAAATAATATGGAAAATAATAAATCAAGTATCAAAATTATTCAGTCGTATTAGTGAATGTTGCAAGAATGATTTTTTACTATAAACTTTTTGATTTGAACAGTGTTGTAGTAGTGTTTATTTATGATTGCAGACCGGTATCGATAAAAATATAATATATATAGTGTATAATAAACCTTGGGAGAGGCCTATGTCCAACAGTGGACGTCTTTTGGCTGAAATTACATACATTGCTGACATTAGTATAATAATACCTATTACGTTTATACCTACCTACCTAACAAAAGATATCAGCCAGGCCAGTGGCAGCAGATGGCGCTGGTCGAGTGGGAGTGGGGGGGGATGAAACAGCTTATTTGGGAACATTAGGTACTTATTTTTTAGATAATCTCATTTTCAAGGAACTGAATTGGGATGTACCCGGAATCATCTTGTTTCCGTTGAATATTTACGCCTCGTGAGTTACTCATTATTTCTTGTTCAGCTGTTTCAGTAGAGATAATTCAGTAGATTATAATGACAGCTATAAATGTAATAATGAGTATATGAAACTATCGATATAGCTAATTAGAAATATCGATAGTGGTATTCACCCTATTACACCGATGGTCCTACGGTAGTAAAATTTTGTATGTTGACGTATTAGATCTTTTAGTGTGCGTAAAATATACTAGTGTTGCACATTTCTTTACGTGTGCGTTTATAATGACACAAAATGTTTTGAGTAAGTGTGCGTCAATTTTAATGTAGTGGTTACCTCCCCTCCCCCAAGAATTGACAGAACATTTTGTTCGTTGAATTATGCGTGTTGCGAGTCCATTTTGTTACTTTGTTCAAGATTAAATTCATTAAAATATTAAATGTCATAAGAATCGAAAACATTATCGATACAATTAATCGAGTACGAATTAATCGAATAGTCTACTGTGACCATAGACGAATCTTTTCTACCCTGGCAACTGTATTATTTATTTGTCAAATAATTGTCAAGTATTTGAACTTTGTAAACAAACGGATAAATACTGAATTACGCGGTGATAAACCAGTCGCAGGACGTTAAAAACGATTTACAATGAATAAATCATTAGTAATTCAACAAGAGAGGTGATTCACAAAGTTTACAGGCGGTGTCTCGCGGAATTTGAGGTGCAAAATATTTTGTCAGAACTCGACCATGTTTACCAAAGAACCGCTGATATTATAGGTATATAAGCAGTTTATTTTACAGTTTTTAAGTTAAATAATGTGTTTATTGTATACAAAGGCAGGCTCAAAGCTTCAGTTTACAGGTTTTTCAGTAAATATACATTGATCGCTTAGAGGTACATTCGATTGAACACACTTGATACTTGGTATTATTTTTATGTGTTGCTTTCATCTCGACCAATACATAAACTAAGGTTGCTTTATTTTTCTATGTTTGCTTGTCAGTTAACATCGTTACTTAATTACTAAATAAATTTTAGTGAATCTTTTGACCAAGGAAGTTTTAAGTCTCTAACACCTGGAATGAGGACTTGGCAGCAAAAGTGAAGCCGACAGCGAGATACCATACTGAACGTTGTTTCCTTTGCCAACAAGAGTGACCATAATATTTTGAAATTTTGAGAACGTCCCCATGGACATCTAGTGAAAACGTGCTTTTGTTCCGAGATTGTTATGATAGGAAAATAATAAAATAAGGAAAAGGATGTTTATTTTCTTAAGAACATGAGTAGGTACAATAAATTAGTCTGCGGTGGCCAAACCACACGAGTGCCTGTCTGTATCTTGGCAACCTAAATGAAGTTACAAAATAGTATTTAAGATCGTAGATTTTGCCACTTTGTAATATAAAGTAACATGACACTTCACACGCTTGGACGTTGTCTAGGCTCTCCATATCTATGGTTTTTCCTATACTTACTCTTTTTAAACCGACTTCAAAAAGGAGGAGGTTTCTCAATTCGACCGTATATTTTTTTTTTTTTATGTGTGTTCGCGGATAACTTCGTCGTTTATGAACCGATTTTGATGATTCTTTTTTTGTTGGAAAGGAGATATCCCAGCGGTGGTACCATGATAAGGAAACCAGGATCTGATGATGGCATCCCAGAGAAATCGAGGGGAACCTTCGAAAATCGTAGGAGCGACTAGTGCGTTTGTAATTTTTTTCATTAAGTATTTTAAAGCACTACTATTTTATGAAGGTCTGGAGTCGATCTGATGATGGAGCCGAAAGACAGTCGAGGGAACTCCTCAACGATTTACAACAATTACCTGGTGTTTGGGCTTGATTAATTTGTATTGATGAGAACTTTACACCTAGATGGGTTGTGACTGTCATTAGGGGACTGATGATGAAGACGAGGGACAGTCAAGGGAACTCCTCAACATTTTACAGAAGCTACCTTGTGTTTGGGCTTGATTAATTAGTATTGATGAGAACTTTACACCTAGATGGGTTGTGACTGTCATTAAGGGTCTGATGATGGAGTCAAAAGACAGCCGAGAGAACTCCTCAACGATTTACAGCAATTACCTGGTGTTTGGGCTTGATTAATTTGTATTGGAGAGAACTTTACACCCATATGGGTTATAAGTGCCATTACAGGTCTAATGATGGAGACCATAGACAGTCGAGGGAATTTCTCAAAGATTTACAGCAGTTACCTTTTGTTGGGTTTACTTCATATGGTTCAAATAGCCAAAATGTTCATTGGTATGGCGCCACAAAAAATCGTGAAATAAAATTATTTTTATAAAAAAAAACAAACCGACTTCAAAAAAACCTGGATCACTAAAAAGCCTGAAATAATATTTCTATTACCTACCACCTCTGCCTACGCCTTCGGGAAAACCGGACGTGATGGTGTGTTATCGAGTATTTGGAGTCGGTGCCAATCTATCTTCTTACTTTTATAGTAGGTAGACTTGGCATACCAAGATTGGCACCGACTCCAAATACTCGATAACACACCATCACGTCCGGTTTTCCCGAAGGCGTAGGCAGAGGTGGTAGGTAATAGAAATATTATTTCAGGCTTTTTAGTGATCCAGGTTTTCGTCGGTTGTCAAAGTCGGTTTGTTTTTTTTTATAAAAATAATTTTCTATGCTATAAAAGGTACCTACTACTGTTAACATGTTATGTTTGATTTGGGCTGTGCAAGTTGTGACAGACGGACATAGAGACAGATAGACGGACAACAAAGTGATCATATTAGGGTTTAGATTTTTAAGAATACCCTACGAATATCCAACTAATTAGACCATAAGACAAAATTAAAGGACAATGGGCAAAATTGTATGGGACTTGGTCCAAATATACACCACTGACGTAACCCGATAGACCACTAAATACTGAGTAACTTTTACAAAGACAGATCAACAAAATAAGCTGTCAGTAAAAAAAATATGGGTAGTTTAAAAAACTTTTTTTTTTATTTCACCCTTAGTATTATGTTTATACATTTTTTTCGAAAGGCAACAATACAAATACTCTTACTAACATTAAATAAAAATAAAATAAGCTGTCAGAAAGCAAAAAATGCCGTGAAAAATATTTTATTATTATTTTTGTTACCTGATGAAAAGTGAACAACAACAACAACAGCAGCATTCTTACGTATTTTCTGATGTTGCGCTTCTATAAAATAAATAAGCAGGTACCTTCTATGCGTTACCTTACTTTTTCACTTATCATCAGGTAACAATAATAATAATAAAATATGTTTCACGGCATTTTTTGCTTTCTGACAGCTTTTTTTATTTTTATTTAATGTTAGAAAGTGTATTTATATTGTTGCCTTTCGAAAAAAATGTATAAGACATAACACTAAGTGTGAAATAAAAAAATAAAAAAATTCTTTTAAACTACTCATTTTTTACTGACAACCTATTTTGTTGAACTGCCTTTGCAAAAGTTACTCAGTATGTAGTGGTCTATCGAGTGACGTAGGTCTCGCAAGTGTTGGACATTTGGACCATTTTTGCCCATTGTCCTTTGTGCTAACGAAAAGGAACAGTGAGGGCAGGGCATTTTCTTTTAAAACTCCTTGTGTTAAATTAGGGACATAATCTGTCGGCTTAAAATGCTTGCTGCATATGACGGAATTTTGGGTAATTTTCCTGTAGCCAATAGGTATTTGTTGTAACCAATTTACACGCCTGGGATCTGTAAAAGACAAAATTGTTTTTTTGTTTTTTATTGCTTAGGAGTAATCGGGAAGTGTAAAGTCAAAAGTCGTCCCGATTTCAAACAATTTCAATCGACAAACCATCGGTCTCGGCCTTTATTTTATATTGTCCATCAAGGGTTGCAATGCTGACCGCGCTGTGGAGCCCTGGAGCTGCGCTGCGCCGCGCTTTCGGCCATCAACAACGCGCCCAGCAACACACTCATTACAGACCGTGGCAGTAATGTACTAATAAAAAGTAACAAAAGGGTAAAGGAAAGGGGCCCCGAGAATTACATTGCCTGAAAGGGTTAATCTGGCCCTAGACGTGCGCGTTCCTCGAGCGTGTGAACGACGCGAACGCCGTGTGCGAGCCCGGCGAGCCGTGACAACGCGGCGTGAGCGTCGCGTTTTACCAGCGTGTGGTCTGTCGCGCGTTGCAAATGCGACCGACTTCAAAAAGTAGCGATGTAGTCGTGCGGCAACGAAAAGCGCGACTTTATCGCTGCAAACAGTTCCCGTGGACGATATTCCTCAGTTAACACAGACACATAATAAGATTTTTATTATAGTCCTTTTTACTAGCGAAATTTATGTCACCCGAACATCTAAAATGTACTTAACGTGGAAAACATAGTTACCCACTTACCTATGTTAAGATAATCCTTAATTCGGATAATATTCGCTTTTACACCCTTCCATTACGCATATTCTACCCATTTTTATGAGAAAATTCAGCACAATCCTCTAGATTTAAAATTAGCTGAAAATGTCGTGTGTCACGCAAATTGACGTTCTGTGTTTCAAGTTTTTAATTTTATTTCTGCTACGATTCCTATAGACATCACGGAACTGACAATTACAAGCGAATTATTAAAGAAGGTAAGTACTTTTTTCCAGATATTTATTTATATTTGAAATTTTAATCTTAGGATATTCTTATACTTTACCATAGGTATTTCATTAATCGACTTTATTGTTTATTATTCTTAACATGAAAATGTACCAAGTTTAAGGTGATCGAATAAATATTAACTGGCAACACAAGGGATGAAAGGTTGTAATGTTAGAAAGGGAAAGAAGGCGCAGTTATAGGTATCTGGCTCGGACCGGTTTTTATAATGCGTGCATCGTGGGCGTTAAGTCCGTCACATAAGGATTATTCTTGATTAAATGAATGGAAAATAAAGTTTGTAGTCCACAGTCATGTTCAATGGTATTACGTCGATGCTTTTGACAGACTTGTAAAAATTAATATGCATTCGGCGTTTACAATTATTAGGTACTGTTTGTTTGTTCCTAAATTTACGTACGTTCTCCGTTCTACACATCTTTGGCAATACCCAGATCTATTAGAAAAGTTAGATAAAACAATACACCAAACTTTAGTTAAAATTCTAAATATTTCTTTGGATGACCGAGCCTGGCTGCAAGCCTCTCTACCAATTCGTTTTGGTGGACTCGGTATTCGAAAAAATTCAAGTGTCAGTTTACCTGCGTTCCTGTCCTCGGTCTACAGCACTGAGGTTTTAACCAAGAAGATCCTAGCGCCTTCTATGGTTGACTACCTCGTGCCGTATTTGTCCGATGCCGTGAACGCATGGAAAATAGTTTGCCCGAGCACAGATCTACCTGGCAACCTGTCCTCCCAGGGCCAGTGGGATGCGCCGCTCTGCACTTCCGCACGGAACGAACTTTTTAATACGTGCAGGAATTCTGCAGAGCGTGCGCGCCTGCTGGCGGTGGGAGAATGGGAAGCCGGTCTCTGGTTGCAAGCGCTGCCTTCATCTAACATCGGCACCTTTCTAGATGACACGACCTTTCGTCTCGCTACTTCCCTCCGTTTAGGGGCAGCTTGTAATGCCCCACATCGTTGTCGATGCGGTGAGGCGGTGGACAGCTTGGGCCACCATGGATTATCCTGCAGCAGGAGCGCGGGTCGCATCAACGACGTAATTCGTCGGGCCCTCGTCACCGCCGGTGTGCCCGCCGTATTAGAACCCAATGGGCTGGCGCGTGATGACGGCAAGAGGCCCGACGGTATGTCTTTGGTGCCGTGGGGGTTGGGACGGCCCCTGGTATGGGATGCAACTTGCGTAGACACCCTGGCGCCGTCACACCTTCCTAGCACGTCGATGCGTTCTGGCGCTGCTGCTGCAGAGGCCGAGAATCTCAAACGGCGCAAATATAGTGGCCTTCCCGGAGGCTACTTGTTTGAGCCGTTTGGGGTCGAAACCCTGGGCACATGGGGCCCAAATGCGCGTCGCCTCTTTAAGGAGATTGCCACGCGTCTGTTTGCCGCTTCACGTGACCGGCGGGCTGGCTTTTATTTCGCGCAGCGAATAAGTATAGTCATACAGCGCGGAAATGCGGCCAGCCTACTGGGAACCTTTGGCATCGACGACGATGTCGACCTTTTATATTCATAATTTGTTTTTCTATTTATTATTTTATCTTTTCTTTAGTTGTAGTTTTTAGTATAGTTCTTGTTGTATGTATGTAAATAAAATAATAAACAAATAATCTTAAAGCATTAAAGAAATTATCTTTTATTGAATTATTTTATTTTTCAGGTACCGTTAGAAGAATAGTCGAAAATTGCTCTTTACGATGACATTAATCGATTAATAATAAATCTTCAAGATGACAGCAATGCTGTGGAGACTGATGATGATGAGTTGATGAGGCAGCGGCAGGCCCACGCCAATATATGGATTTATCAGGAGTGGAATATTTAGACCAAGATTAAAATAAAAAAATAATTAAAAAACGCAGTAGCTATGATATGTTTGTATTATTTTCCTAAAATACAAAAAAAAATAACTAACTCATGTTGAAACAAAAACACCCACTATCGAAACAATTCAGATAAATACGATCTCGATAAATTCTTGATCTTGATAAACGGAATCGAACCTGACACTGCTCCGGGTCCATATGACCCAGAAGCAGGCAGCGTCTGCTACTGAGGCGATGAATCACATATGGCATAAATATATGTATAACAAATATTATCTTATTGACCAACATCAAAGAAAACTTAAAAGTGCTTGCGCTTGCATTATGAATAATAAATAATATGGAAAATAATAAATCAAGTATCAAAATTATTCAGTCGTATTAGTGAATGTTGCAAGAATGTTTTTTTACTATAAACTTTTTGATTTGAACAGTGTTGTAGTAGTGTTTATTTATGATTGCAGACCGGTATCGATAAAAATATAATATATATAGTGTATAATAAACCTTGGGAGAGGCCTATGTCCAACAGTGGACGTCTTTTGGCTGAAATGATGATGATGATGACATTAGTATAATAATACCTATTACGTTTATACGTACCTACCTAACAAAAGATATCAGCCAGGCCAGTGGCAGCAGATGGCGCTGGTCGAGTGGGAGTGGGGGGGGGGTGAAACAGCTTATTTGGGAACATTAGGTACTTATTTTTTAGATAATCTCATTTTCAAGGAACTGAATTGGGATGTACCCGGAATCATCTTGTTTCCGTTGAATATTTACGCCTCGTGAGTTACTCATTATTTCTTGTTCAGCTGTTTCAGTAGAGATAATTCAGTATAATTCAGTAGATTATAATGACAGCTATAAATGTAATAATGAGTATATGAAACTATCGATATAGCTAATTAGAAATATCGATAGTGGTATTCACCCTATTACACCGATGGTCCTACGGTAGTAAAATTTTGTATGTTGACGTATTAGATCTTTTAGTGTGCGTAAAATATACTAGTGTTGCACATTTCTTTACGTGTGCGTTTATAATGACACAAAATGTTTTGAGTAAGTGTGCGTCAATTTTAATGTAGTGGTTACCTCCCCTCCCCCAAGAATTGACAGAACATTTTGTTCGTTGAATTATGCGTGTTGCGAGTCCATTTTGTTACTTTGTTCAAGGCTACCACTAAATATAATATTATCCACTACGTTAGGAGAGTACCTATTATATCCCATACTAATAATTAAGCCTTGTCAGTCCTTCGGCTAGCTTGAATAACTCTGACACCAGGTTGGCTACTAACCATACGGTCAGAAGAAGAATGAATTCTGATTCCCAAAGTGTATGAAACGGCCCACTATCACTATGACAACGGATATAAATGCTAATAAGACCGATTTACTAATTTAAGCCGGCCAAGTAACAAGGAATGTCCCAACCCCTTTCTAATAGGGTGTCCACTGCACTGGGGATGGTATTTACGCATGGAGTGAGAGGGCATTAAGTAAATACAAATATACTTTAATAACTTTATTTCATCGACAAAATTAGTGGTAGTGAACTGTGACGTGAGGTACTTAAAAATTATAAAGACCGGCTGAGCACTCAATAGCCTCTGAATGGCTGAGTTGCGATATCCGAATCTGGGTATCTACTCCCAAATACGATCCGCCAGCCGAAGCATTTCGTTTCGTATTTGGGATTAGCCGCCCTGTCACTCTAAGGTACGAAATGACGTCAGAGTGACAAGTTGCGCTCAGAGCAGAGCCTCTGAACGTAGGGTTTTCCCCATTGTGGTTGGCCAGCCAAAAGCTAAGCCTGGGAACATCCTTCCACTTACAAAGGCCAATAAAATTGTATACACCCTGACCTACATAACTCCTACATATAAAATTTTCACAAGTACACGAAAATTACATTTTTTGCTACTCAGAAAATATTATTTTTCTACGCATCCGAGGGGCTGACACGAAAGCAAAACTCGTAATTTTTAAAACCTAAAATTATTAAAATTTTAATGTTCAATCTTATTATAATATAATGTAAGTATACTTAGGCAAGTCACTAGCGGCAGACATGAATATAAGGGGCCATCTATAAATTACGTCACACGAATTTCGCGATATTTTTACCCCTCCCCCTTGTCACAGCTGGTCACATATGTGAGACTCCCCCCTCCCTAGTGTCACGTCACATATTTGTTCAATTTTCGGAATTTTTCAATTTTTTCGTTAACAATTCAATTTTCGGTTTTAATACTGAGATATATTACATTTTTAAATGGGACGTCACGAAACTTAGGTACGGGTCCTAAGTTTCGTCCACCTCTTGTTACACAATGTCAAATTTCGTCGACCCTCTCCCCCCTTTACGTGTGACGTAATTTATGGATCGCCCCTAATCACGCTTACAATAAACCACATGAAAATCTGTAGTTAATAAAAAATGCAAATGTCCCATACACTTTTTTTGTAGATGTATCACTTATTACCGCTAGGCCATTTAAGGCCATGTTCACAATCCCAGATATGGTTCTACACACATAGGATTCGTATACCACATTTGAACTAGGCTGTCATCTAACATTTATCCTATAAAAAAAATTAGCAAAATGTTAAGGTAGTAGAACACTGGACAATACAATTTGCGCGGGACATTGCATAATTTATTACCAATCATGTGGTAACAATAATAATAAATTGGAATGTAATTTATAATCATAGTACAGCCTCCCTCTAATAAAATGAAACAAGTTGCTGCTAGTACTTTGTCTGTTATATCGCCATCTGTGACCTTTTACATTTTGACAGAATTTAACAGAATCAATATTCAATCTGGACGTGTGCGCTAATTCCTAAACTTTCAAACTATATCTTTAATATCCATGAAATAGGTATAATATAGTACTTATCACAAACTATAATTTCACTCTATGACATAAAAATAAGCTTACAGAATAAGAAATTAATTTAACATAGTGAACACACTTTAGTTTGTATTCTTAATGAGTTACATTTTAAAAAAGGTCACTTGTTCAAATAAAGAAGAAATTGGACGGCATAATATGGAATTTAATGGCATTTTCTACACCATTTACTCAGATGAATTGAATCAGTTTTTTTGGTTTTAAGTACTTACTAAAATACTATAGGCTGAAGACAGTAGCCATAATGCCATAACCAAAAAGTTTTTTTTTGTTTATATCCCAACTTAGGGGTTTACTAAAGGGTTATTTTATTATCAACATTAATATTTTTTTGCTTTGTTAGCTTTCAATGAAAATGATAAATGGCACACTGGCTGGTATCAGACAATTTTATTCTACCTGGTGAATTTAAGTGACAATAGATGGCAGCACTATCGATCAGTAATGGCGGCTATAAGGAACCTTCGCATAGTTCCCATATTTTTTTACTATACCACAAGGCAAAACTAATAGTTTATTATTATCATTCAATTTCAACACCCTGTAGTGAATCCAATTTTTAAATCTCATTCCATAATGCCGCAAAAATCATGAACTTCAACACCAACACACAGACTAGAATTAATTTTAGATTAAAAAGCACCCCTAATCATAATGTGTTACACACAAAATATATAAAAATTGGTGAACATCAAACATTTGGTGCTTGGTGTCAACTATGTGCATAACTTCTCAAGTAAATAATGATGTTTTAATTAATTTGCACAGAATAGTTTCATTAACTCCTAGTAATCCAAAATAAGACAAATCAGTTGAGAAGCATGCCTTTTTAATTATTTTAAAAAAATCAATTATTCCATGAGTATACATAAAAATACTTTTTCTGAGATCATAAGTTAACATAGCACAGATTGTTTTGGAATGTAAAATATACTTCCATCATTTTTGCCTTCATTTTTTTATTTAAAGCAATAAAAGTAAAGTGCATGTACGTATTAAACAAGTTATTTATACCTTCATTATCTTGCCCTGTTTCCCGTAACAGTGATGACTACCTGTTTAGACTAGTTACTATACTTATACACCCTCCTTTCTCAACCGCCTCAAATACATGCATACATTTTTTATTATTAGGTAGTTGTAAAAAATCACAATTACTTATTATAGACCACAAAAAGGTGTTTTTGAAAAAAATGTGTCAACTTTCATGAAATCAAATGCAGTGCCAATTCGTAGTAGATAAGAAAAAAAAGGTAAATTCACCAAATGTGGTAGATTCAGTTGTTGATACCACCGTTGTAAGCGTAGTCTGCCTTGTTATGCATCACCAGATGGTTGTCCACAAAGTAGAAACTGTCCGAACATGTCTCAAATGGTGCTGCAATCATTTCTTCAACTGGAATAGATAAAGAAAGAATAAAGATAGAGAAAGATACAATTTAGAAACCCTTGTCACTTAATTGCAAGGTATTTTTGGCTTTAAAATGTTCATTAGAGTTCAGGAGTAGAGAAAAAACAGTTTCCTAATAGTAAATTCTTTACTTGGTGGACTGAGAGATCTACAAATAAATGCACATCAAATACCATATTATGTAACTATGTTGTAAGTTTTTAATTTAACTATGGACTCGATCTGCTTAAAAAATTTCAAAGTAAGGTATATCAATCTACAACCAGCCAGTGACAGCCAAGTATTTTTTGTTTCCAAGTACATTTAAATGATTATATCATAATCTTTACTAAAATTTACAACTGTATTAAAATGTGCTTCAAATGAGTACAACTCACCAAGATCAGGCGGCAGTGCTGGGAACTCGTAGATGTGCTCACAGGTGTTCCTGGAGAACGGGATGCAGAAGCCAAACTCAAAGTCAAACGTCTTCAACAGCGTGTCCCTGAAGAAGTGCTTCTCTATCATCCTGAAGTGGTTCACGGGACGAGCTCCCACTGTGAACTCCACACTGCAATAAACATAAAGATAGCCTTTATTGCTGAGGTTTTACAAGTGTTTTATTTTTCACCGTTTAGGTTAACTGACATCAACTCCAGCTCGTCCTCTGACATAGGCCTCCTCCAATATCTTCCACTCGTTTCTGATCTGCGCCAACCTTGTCCATAGGGGTCCTGCTACTGCCTTGATGTCGCAATAAACGTAAGTATATACAAATGAAAAATACAAATACATACAATACAAATATGGTAATTTTCCCTCTTGTGTATGGTAATCCTAAAAACAGGCCCTGGCAATACTGCAATCCTTATAATGTAGTCAGTCAGTACTCTGGTAAACTAGTTAACAAAGAAGACAAAACCTAGAAAAGAAATATTCGAAGGAAACTTACGTAGCTCCAACAGTCTTTAGCTTTAGAAATTGGGGCGTAAACTGGTACCGGACGAATCTACCAGCGTTGGGGTCCAGCGGCTCCTCTGGCGCATCCTCAGTGCCCTCGCTGTCCACCCCGAAGTCCGTCGGGGGCTTAGCGATCTCAAACAGAACTGTCCCAGTTTCCAGGTCACGTATTTTGAACCTCGTGAAATCTATATCGTACACGTTCGCTTCAGGACTACACAGATACGTGTCCGTGATCCGCTCCTGTCTCAAAACATCCTCCGGAGTTATTTCACTTGTAATTACGTCTTTGCTTGGTGCGTGTAGCGATATCGATTCACACTTCTTCCCGACCAAACTCATCTTGCCGGACAAATCTTTTGCGGTTGCGGAAAAGTAATCTCAAAAATATAGGCACAATGTTGAAATTTAGAAAGTTTGAACAGCGTATCATAGCATTTTTAGAACATTTTGGTGTTTTTTTTGTTGAATGAAAAATCCATTCCCAGTTCTGTTTTCTGTTTTCACTCAATCAATCAAATCAATCACTGTTTTGTTTTTTTTTTTTTTTTTTAAAGATAAGTTTTACGGCCCCTGGGAACTAGCCCTTTGGAGCCTAACATCAGTATACTTTTATTACATTTTTTTCTTAATTCTACCTTATAACTACCTTAAATCTACCTTATAACTACCTTAAATCTACCTTATTTCTACCCCCCCAAACCCTATCAGTAAAGTGGCGGATACTTTACTGACAAATTACTAGACTTCTTGTGAGAAGCCGAAAATCATGTTTCATCACTTTTGTTCCAATTGCCCACACTCACGCACATTTATGACCATATAATGGTTAATATTCCGCCAATATTACACACTATAATACACGAAAACACAAGTTTTAGAAATTAAAACAAAAATGACAACATGACTTTTCCACTTCCCGCCAAAAAGCCTCATCACTGTTTTGTTTGTCCCAGTGTTGCCAACTAGAAGAGAAGGATAACCAAATGTCGCTAGGTAAATGGTTCCTAAGTCGCCAGATGTCGCTAAATGGTAGAATTGTCGAATTCCAACCAAAAAAAGGGTCCGCTAATAGACCGAGAAATCTACCACCTCAGCATTGCAGCTTAGATGAAACCATATTTATTATTGATATATTAAATTCAGTCGAATTGAAAAAATGCCAGAAAAGTTTTTAAATTAACTAGTCGCTAAATAGAAATAACATGTGGCCTTTGATGTCAAAAAGTCGCTAGGTACACATAACAAGTGTGTAGTTGGCAGCACTGTTTGGCCACATGTCATCTGTCACGAACATCCAACACACGTCAACATGGAACTAATCAATCATATCCTAGACATTCGGATACATAGAATGGTTCCTTGTAAAATTTTATTTTGTTGATCATAATGCTGGATTTCAATTTTATTATTATTGATTGCATGCTAATTTTTTAACGCACAATATTGTTGCATCGAACAATAACATGATAAATTATGACGATGATCCAAGATAACGATTACCTATATTTCCGATAAGTTACCGACAGAACAACAGATAAAAAAAATTACGTTCCGTTTTTTAGACTAAGAAGGAAACCAAAGAATAACAGTACCGAATGGAATGGAAATACAAATTAAAATGCTCTAGAAGCATTGTTTATACAATTTCTGTGTAATATACATACATACAGTAACAAAAAAATATCGAATTATTTCAGTATAAAATAAATATATTTTAATACATAAGGAAAAGAGCGGAAATCATTGCGTATAACGAAACGAATTTGCAAAATGTTGACGTAATATCCGTTGCGTCATATCGAAGCATGCGCCTTGTCATTTTCATTGGTCGGTCATAGATTAAAATTAAAATATAATCTACCAATAATCGGGCCATCGCTCAAGTCTCGTTCTGTGATAAGTATATTTTACAGTGGTAGTGGACTGTCTGATGTGCATTTAAGTGAAATAAAATAAATATACAACATGATTATCAAAGAATAGTGAGTATATTTTGTCGAGGTTATAGGCCGTTCGCGAATATAGATCGATTTTGGGTACGGTCCTATTGAAAAAGTGCCACGGGCTGCTTGGATAAGCTTTGTTATCAGTAGATAGTGCCAGCACATTAGTAGTTTAATTAACCCATTCGAATTATCATTGTAATTTGTGTCCAATTGTGGAAATTATCCTGACTTCTGACAGTGAGTGACAGATCTTTAGGTCAAGGTTTACTTGAGATTTACCCATGGAAGTCGTAAATTTCCGCGGAATTAGCGAACAGATGTTAAATCTCAAACCTCCTGTGTAGTTATTAATTAACAAGTAACATTTATTTAGGTTTTCTAACAAATATTATTCTTTGTTTTCAGCCGTGTCACACTCCCTCTAACAGTAGAAGAGGTAAGAAACCAATTTTTATAAAAATGGCTACACTTTTTTATTTAAAAACCTGTTTAAGTCTGGTTCTCAATGTCAACTGTTAACATAGCCACTAGGTCAAGAAGAAAATAAAAATTCACAGATTCTGAGTCTTAACCATGAGCTGACATTTTAATTATTTATCTATGTACCACAATACAACAATATACATCTTTGCACCCTAATAAGAGTTAATAAATAGCAAAGAGTATATACGGAAAATAAATATAAGTACACTTATAAGTGTATACAAAAAACATCATAGATTTATTTATAGATGAATGAGGTAACAATGTTAGCAGAATTTACAAGCCCAATCACTCATGATTCATTGTATCCTTGATACCTATTTGTTTGTTATAAAATTGGTAGAGTATCTTGTATTTTGATCTACTAAATATAGAATCTATCAATATTTACACAACTCTTAAGTAGTCCTTTAAATAAAACCTGCAAGAACACAAATCATTTTAACACTTCAATAAAAGGTGTATTACAAACCTACTAAACTGTATAATTGGTACTCTATTTATCTAGGTACATTTAGAACCTAGGACCTAGGACTAAGTACCTAGTTACTAGTTTAGTAGTACTTAGTCCTAGGTCCTCGGTACCTAGACTAGTCTAGGTACCTTTGGAAGACGGTTTTCTGTGGTGGGTTCTGCATGTAGAGTGAGTACACTTTATTGGGCACTAAATACATTTTACCGGCATTGATCAAATATCCCAAAAAGTTGAAAAAATGAATGAAATAAAAATACCTATCCTTTCACTGACCTAGTAACTGAATAAAAATAATTGAAAGCGAAAAGTAAGATCCAATGATTGGCTTATCCGCTAAATTATTTTGTCACTAAATAGAAATAAAATTTTTCTTTTGATTTTTTTATATCAAAAGAAAAATTTAAACACAATTTCACAATTTTTACACTAAATCTAGTGACAAAGTTGCTATGTTGGCAACACTGTTCTTATCATCCTCAAAACATACAGAGTGCAACAGACTTGAATGTGGCATGACTATACTTTATGACCTCCGAGTATTCTCTGGGAAAAGATTTTACTCTGTATGTTTGCAGACACACAGAACAGCTAGAAAAATATTACTGACTTATTGATAAAAGATGATGTTATGCAAGGCATTTACCAGGATCAACTGTTGAAAATGAGGAGACATAGACAGTGAATAATAGGCTACATAGAATCTCTGCACCTATATTGTACATCTTATTAGTCATTGCAAATAATTACTTTCAATTGAAAAGTTGTTGTTTTAGTAAATATGTAAACATATTACGAGATGTTTTCAAGATTAACTAATTCCTCTTTATAGTTGGTTGCTGTGTCAATTGCTGCCCATTGAGGAAGTCACACTCTGTGGATATTATATTTCTTAAAAAAAATGCAATTCAATTTAAGTTTTTCATGATAAAATAACCACAGTTAGGCTAGTTAGAACATTTTAAGATAATGTAATATGTTAAGATAATTTCTTTAAGCACAACTATAATAATAAATAATATCCTGAGTCATTTTTTACACACGGCTACCTGATCCCAAACAAAGCAGAGCTTGTACTATGGAAATCAGATAACTGATATTAGGTACTACATATACTAGTTTTTTATTTGTAAATACATACTTAATATACATATACACCCAGACTCGGGACATACAGACATGTTCATGCACACAAATGCATGTCCCGTATAGGAATCGAACCTATGACCTGCAGCGTGAAAGGCGCCATCACGCCAACCACGGCAATGGGCCCGTCAAACTACTTCTGAAACTATAGTTCATTCTGAAGATTTGGTTTTTATTTAACTACTTCCTTATATGAAAAAGTATAACAAATAGGTAATTATTATTCATATTTACTACCAAATGACCTCGTGTTAAAATCTTTGATCTTAGAAAAAAAGTTCTGGGTCACGGATTTTTAATTTGTATCAAACAAACAAATATCAATTACGATGGGTTATTACCTACATGAATAAACAAAAGCTACTCGGATTACTTCCGCCCTTTGTACCATCCTATGTTGACAGATAAATATGCATATAAAATGAGCAAACCCCATTTTACAAAACTCGAAGCGCAATTTTTTATGCATATAAAATGAGCAAACCCCATTTTACAAAACTCGAAGCGCAATGAAGTGAATTAGTTTTACATTTCCTAGAGTTGAGAGCCTGTTTCATAATCCTTTTCTTTTCGTCAAATTTTATGAGTGCTTGGAATTGTTTATTTAGTACATTTTGCCAGTTTCTATTTTGTAGTCTACTCAATGGTGTACCACAATTCCAAATTTGAATTTAATTTTTAGAATTTTCATCCAATAAATGAATGCAGGTGTTTCGATTTTTTTGATGAGAAGTGTATTACAACGAGTTTTTCTCTCTCTATCTTAATTCATAGGGGAGAATATGACAAAAGGCCTCGAGTTTAGAGCCTTGAGGGATGCCTGTGTACTATACATACATAATCCAGCAGCAGAATAGAATAGTATAAGATTAAACTACCTGAGAAAGGAATATAGTTCTATATTTATGAATAAATATCGCCAGACTTACATACCAACTGTATGGCTCCAAACTAAGCAGCGTTTGTATTATGGCTACAATGGACTGGGGACGATCCCAGTGACACCCAGACCAGGACAAATTACAAAAAGACAGTTTACGAAATTTGCCTCTAGCGGGAATCGAACCCGCATTCACCCAATACACTGCGCAAAGCAGTCGTCAATAAAGAAATTGAATACCTGTTTATTTCGTTTAACTTTGTATCTCCCTGTTGGGTGTCAGATCACCCTGTAGGGGATGTCAGAATGGATGCAGGCTAATGCAATGTTGTATTTGTGCACAGTACCAAGTCGCCCAGCTGTACTGCGTGGCTGAGGTGTCCAAAAACGAAACGGGCGGCGGCGAGGGGATAGAGGTCATAAAAAATGAACCCTTCAAAGACTTCCCACTGCTTGGTGAGTGATTCCACTGTATTTTTAAACATTCTATGGTGTGTTTTTTAATTCCGGAGAGTAATTTGACAATGACAGTGTGGCTAGGTTATTGCAATTTTTAAATAGTGATGTCCAGCAATCGGAACTAATCGAAAAACCGTAAAATATTTTTCTGCAAAATCGCATAAACCTCAAGCAAACTTCTGGAATTCTATTTAATCATTGAAATTTATAACAGTAAACAACAAAATCAAGTAAGGAGTCATAGACGTTTAAAATGTTTCTTTTTATTATGGAATATGTCTTCACGTACTTTACTGTGTCTATACTCTGATTTTTAGGGTTTCGTACCCAAATAGTGCCAACGGGACCCTATTACTAAGCCTACGCTGTCCGTCCGTCTGTCTGTCTGTCTGCCAGCGGGCTGTATCTTACGAACCGTAATAGCTAGACTTGAAATTTTCACAGAAAATAAAATAAAATTTAAAAATAAAGGGGGTCCCCATACACCATAAGTTTGATATTTTTGACGTTCTTATTTTAGACCACAAAATCAAAAATCAAGTACATGTACTTTTATTTAGTCTGTATTGGCTTATACAAAAATTGTAGCCAACAAAGATAATTAAATGTATTTTCTTAACGTCGGCGTAACAAACATACACACTCCCAGACCATAAAGTTCTAATTTCCGTCTCTAACTCTATTAGATGGAGAGCCCAGCGTGCAATTCGTGGATTTGCACGAGCGTCGTCCAAACCTAGTAGATTCGGTAGATGACATGATAGGAAGAATACATTGTTCTAGATGTTTCCACTTTCAGCGGTGGGGGAAGCGTATACATGAGAATATTTTTTTTTAAATAAAAACAATGACATAAAAATACTCAAGATATTGATACTTTTCATGCTCCAACATGACAAATTGAAAAAAATAAATACTCGAGCGCGCCAGATTTTGTAAGCATCTATAGGCTACGGTAACTGCTTAAAATCAGGCGGGCCGTACGCTTTTTTGCCAGCGCAGTCCTATATTAAAAAAAAAATCTGAGGGGGTGAAAAAGTGAAACTTCCAGATGCTCCCATTTCTTAGACTGACGATCAAATTAGCAAAATTGACACTTTTGACACTTATTAGCTAGTAATCCCCCTTACCCCCCTTATCTTAATCTGACGAGTTCGAGTATTTTAAGATGGTCTATTTATTTTTTGGTTCCCCTGAGCGAACCCACCAATATTAAGGGCTCATAATGTTTTGAGGTTCTTATCAATATGTAAGCTATCTCCCTTATCTTAATCTGACGCGCTCGTGTAAATCCAGAAACCTCTTCTACGGCTCCCCACCTATATTACATTCGCTTTGCTGAAGGCCGAATAAGTAAACTAAATGCATTGTCATGGGTCAAGGACAAACCTTGAAAAAATGGACACGCGTTTTTTTTTACAAAATATATCAATTATGTAAAAAAGTAATTCATTTATAAAGAAACAGAAACATTAAAACAAAGAAACAATTATTATAATTCCTTTGAGTAAAATTTTCTATCTCCAGTATTTATAGTACTCCATGCTGTATACGCACGACATTTTTTAATTGTACGGTTCAAACAATCGGTACCGGAAAAAAGCGGTAGGACAACACTACATAAATAAATGTGGCAGCATTATTTTCGAGTTTGACATTTGGGGTTGGCAATTTACTCTCCGGAATTAAAAAATACACCATAGTCATTATTTATTGGCACCTGTATAGTTCGCGACAGGTCGAGATGACATTCGGGTTATGAGCTTTTTGCAGAATAAAATCCGAATTAAAATTAGTAGGACCCGCAACGCAACAGAAGCATTTTAATGTAATAATTTTGTGGGCGATTTTAATTGTTTATCGGGTCCTGTTAATTTTGATTCGGATTTTATTCTGCAAAAAGCTCATAACCAGAATGTCATCTCGACCTGTCGCGAACTATAAGTACATTGTATGTGGTGAAGTTTGAATAAGGGTGTTTCTGTCATGCGCCTTAATCAATTGCTGCGTCTACATCAGGCGCATGCCGCGCCCGAGCACTCAGTATTGACGACGGAACGCATAGACATAAAGTCATATATCATGAGTGCTCGGGCGAGGTTTGCGAGGCATCTGGACGCACCAAATGGAAAGTCTCACCAGCGGAGCAGTGTCATATAAAGCTAGTTATATTCGATCTGTATCTCTTACAATTCCTTTATGTTTTCTTATGTCTACGAGTCTATTCCCACGGCAATAGCCGAGATTTGGTCTGATTAACCTTTGACGGCTATCGTTTATTAGGTGTTCTTTCGTCGGCGATACAAATTCTCATAAAGTATTCGAACAAAAGCCCTACAAAATTGCAGTTTCCAGTTCTTGTATACAAATAACACGATAATAAAAACGTTAACGTACGCGTTTGTCGCAAAAATATGATACTTATTGCTACCCAATGACCCGTAGCCTGGTCTAGGTCTGTCAGTATATCAATGTCATTGCACCGATACAAGACTGATACGAAACTCGCGAAACCTGTTTTAAAAGGCTATCAGCTAGTATGATTTCATAATTAATGGATCTTATGCACCAATATTTCTATCTTTATAACTTATTTTGGATACTATAGTGCCGGAGATTACTCCACCAAGCCAACTAGACACTCGGGTATAAATATCAAATCGTAATAAGTCACTGATGGCCTACTCTGTTTCAAACGAAAACGAAATTTCGGACGAAATTCGCGTATTTCCTACTACGTTTCTCATTGATTCCGATATTTCTTACGAACGAAAATTGTTTGACGTCTTCGTCGCCGTCGAATCTAAACGTCAAACAATTTTCGTTCGTAAGAAAAATCGGAATCAATGAGAAACGTAGTAGGAAATACGCGAATTTCGTCCGAAATTTCGTTTTCGTTTGAAACAGAGTAGGCCCTCTGATTCCGCGGTTCTCCCACCACGTAGTGCGTAGTGGGTGTTACTGCCACAGGAGTGCCCAGGCATTAGCCAGGCTCACTACGTTGTGGACGGACCGCGGAATCATTGACTTATTATCATTTGATATTTATACCCGAGTGTCTAGTTGGCTTGGTAGATTAGTAAAATCAAGAATATAAAGATCTATAGAAAATATCATTAGGTTTTATAGTAGTAATCCGTTTAAATCTACCCAGAAGCTTTTTTTACCCTACCAAAAGTTTACCATTTGAGTATTCCTCATAGCCGACACAAATGACCTTTTAAAGTGATGCCCCAAGCGATCGCCTATCGATTGCTCTGACTCAATAGACCCCCACTCTTAACATGCTCCTTAACAACCTAATCCTTGGGAATTAGAGCGAAAATCTCTTGGCCTCTTACCTAAATGTCAGGGGAAACTTGCGATGTTGACGACTCTAGAGCACTTATGAGAACTATCGGGGCCATTAAAGTGGCATTATTGGCGTTCCTCCGACAATATACGGTTTTATTGATCAAGAAACATGTTCCTTAATTTGACACTTAGCTTCCTAAACTTTTTATCATTGCCTTTCTGCTATCACGTCCCTAGCATCTCAATTCTAAGGCAACTAATAAAAAAACAAATCCAGTTCTTGTTAAAAAAATGCTAGTATGATATGATGGTTGACGTCATACCATTTTATAGCTCGATAAACAAATACATGCCAACGTTACACACGTATTGTGATTCTAAATGCTCGGGCTATTGTGTGGCGGCGATAACCATGTCTATATGGCAAGCTGTAATTGTTGGTACGAGTATCAGCTGCTATGCACCTCGCTGAATAGGCTCCTAATCACTAGACCACAAACATTGTGAGATACTACTCCACCAAGCCAACTAGGCACTCGGGTATAAATATCAAATAATAATAAGTCAATGATTCCGCGATCCTTCCACCACGTAGTGGGAGCTACTGCCCAGGCATTCACCCAGGCTCACTACGTTGTGGACGAACCGCGGAATCATTGACTTATTATCATTTGATATTTACACCCGAGTGCCTAGTTAGCTTGGTACAGTAGTAAGTGCAGGTAATATCTGTAAATCCGTAGAGCAACTTTCTGCGACTTGTTTTCATCGTCTTTACCGACTAATAAGTGCAAACAGAGGAAATAACTATGACCCTTTTATAACATTTCCACGACTTTGATAGGTCGTTCTGACGATAGTGTGACTTGGAATACTTTTTTTTTTTATTAAGTAAGTATTAGTTTTTACTATATTAGTTTTTATTTATTTTTTGCTTGATTTCTAGTTGGCAAAGGTAACATTGCGAACACGTCGAAAAGGGCCAACGATGACTGTGATAATTGTCCCGCTTGCGACGATTCTGGTACTGAATGATTATTTGCATCACCAATAAACGTGGAGGCACATTGATTTCGAATCAAAACCAAAAATATATACCTACCTATACCTGTTATGGCCCAAGTAGTATATGCTAGCTAGTAAATCTGGTTGAAAGTGCTAGCTCGAAGGAATCCAATACGAATGTTTCATGTGACAAACATGATATCGGTAGTTATACCAAATGAATCTAAGTCGTCTGTAGCCATAGTTAGTCTATGATACGCTTCAATTCGATCCGATCCGCTGACTCGCTCTCGGAACGCGTGCAACATCTGTAACTAATGGATTTACATAAAATCTAAACAAATACTGACGCGTCTGTGCGATCTAAGGTACGCCAAATGATTGCATGTTTCAAAGATTAGAATCCCAAAGGCTTACATGGATTGGTAAACGGAATGCGGGATGAGTAGCTCGAGCGTCCTTCAACCTGATGGAATATTTTATGGTGCCTTGTTATACGACAATATTTAGTCATCAAATTACTGACAATTTGTGCCTCCGCGTTTACTAATAGCTAGATATCAACTGTTGATAGTAAATCCACGTTCATCAAAACCATGAATATGCACTTTTTATGTCATCCACTTTTTTTAAAACTTACCGCATTTGTACCATAGATTTGTTTTTAATTTTTAATTTACTTAGTTACAAATCGTAGTTAACAGTAAACCGTATCGTTTATATTTTTTTCATTTATTTTTAGAATTAACCTCGCAACGTAATACACGTTAAAAATACCTAACACACCTGGTAATTGTGATCTCATATTTATTTTGTATAGCTTTGAAGAAAATGTTAATAGCACTGCAACTACTGTTCTGTAATTATATTATCCAATAGGAAAATTTAGGAAACTATACATCCTTATGCTGCAGTAGCACTGCGCAAGTACTATCACCAAGCCACCCGAAGATTACTCGCATCAACAATATTTGAATTGCTTCAACCTCAAACTGTAACATGCTTCAACCTCCAACGTGGTCGTAGATAATTCTTAGTTACAAACAATGTGTGCTCTGCTTTATCAAATAATATTACGTGGTTTGTTCCCACATTGAATTGTATGAAAAGATTAAATAAAGGCTAACATGTGCTACCTTTAGAAATGTAAACGTTGATGTAATCTCGTAATCATACTGTTTGAAACGGTCTACCTTCTTACGACGTAGCTGTTAACTTTGCCGTCCTGCAAAACAAAACTGCCATGCTTTCTATTTAAAAAAAAATGTAATTTAGCGTATAGGCTTATAGGTCAAGTAAGTCAAACACTACAGCGCTATTGTGGAACTCCGGAGCTACACTAGAAATAGGTTGTAGTGTATAACTATTAGGTCACTCTTAGAACAACAGTAACTGGGCCGCGTAGTCAGGCTCTGAAAGTCCAGTTAGAAAGTTAGTACATTACGGTCGTATGCCTATAAAAACTCAATGAAAGCCAGGTCATTTCATAGACCGGTTATCTGAAGTCAAAGTTATTCGAAGCGACAATGCTTGCATCTGAAACGTGGTTGACGATGACGTCACTGAAGCCAGTTTACACAGTTGTACAGTTATTTGTGTAGGCGCCGGAGACGGCGTCGTCCTTGCCGCGTTACTAGATCAATGTTATAATTTGATTTTCGCAGACGAACGGAGGAACATTTACGGTATAGGTACAGTTACTCCAGTGGTATTATAGCATTTCGATTTGTTTTGAAAAGAAAAAAAGCTTGGTTTTGCGTTTGTATAAATAAACATTCGATCACCATTTATTTCCTCAATCGTAATAATATCCTGTTGCAATTTTTTGTTAACTTGCACAACATCGAAATCTTGTTTGGTTTTGCAAATTGGCGTTTGAGTGCCGATAACATTGGATATATATTGATTTTAATACCAATTTGGCGTAGCATTCTCTGGCAAGTGTTTCGCACGATATTCCTCCTCTCCCCACTTTTATAGTGTAAAAGCCTAATCATGTCCATATTATTGTTTCATTGTGTTTATCAATCGCTTTGTCAGTCAAAGGCTTCGGTCCAGCGACCTACGCCAGAAAGTTTTTGCAAATAATTTTAAATGAATTGTTATCTTGATGCTTTTACAATTCATTTCGCTGCTTAGCTCAGCAACTGATGTGGCCACATCATTTATAATCGGTGTTTCAATATACTGCGAAACATCGTTTGCAAAATGCACAACCTTCACTTCTTTCCTCGAACCATTGCGTTCGAGTGCTACGTCATCATCTAATTTTATGTCGTGGACAAGTTTACCTGTAATCTTGTAATGCCACTGTTTTGTATGCTGTTGTATGTAGGTACTTACTACATTATCACCAGTCGTGTTAAAATCAATGTGGTAGGAAACGAGCTCGCCTATATTGCTTCTTACTTACCTGGCAGCCTGGCACATTACTGAAATGCTGGCAGCTTTCAAAAGAATTCAGGACCTGTATAGATTGGCTTCCCTCCGGACTATTGCCAAGAAAGGCGTTCATATCGTTTGAAATCATATATAAAATGGTTTAATGAAATAATTTGTAATTCCATTCATGGTCTTCGTGTCTTCTAATCCTTAGATTACGTCTGTAAGGATTAAAGTGACGTAAGATTCCAGTGATCGCAAGAGCTCTAACGATCTAGAATTTCTGTTTGGTTCCCGATTCTGATTTAGTATTGAACTTTATGTTGGCGATTTCCTAAAAAGTGAGTGAGTAGGTAGTGTTTGAGATATAGATAATAAACCTTTTTGACCGACACCACTGTCACGTATGCCCCAAAGGGATAGGCAGAAGTACACTGCAATGTACCTACATTTCGCTGATGGCTGATTTTGGTCCCAATTTAATGGTGGAACCTATTGCCGTTCTACCGAGGACACAATAGAATCCCTTTCAGTGCCACGGTAACTTATTTCCACACTAACCCTACAGGGTCAAAACCGTCCTTTAATGTCATCTTTAATGTCTTCAATACATTGTTAATTCTTGAGATGGGCTATAAAATTCGTTACGATAGTGTTTATATTCTAAAAATACGTCCATTCTTCATCACTGCGCTGTTCGCTCGCTTCAGGTGTCGTGGAGTTATTTATATTTACCTTAGTAAAACCCTTTTAAGGTTACATCCACATGAGATAAAAATATAATTAACTAGCTGATGCCCGCGGCTTCGCCCGCGTGGATGTCGGTGTTTCTCTACTGTATTATGCATGTATTACGAGTATACATATAAACCTTCCTCTTGAAACACTATCTATTTAAAAAAACCGTATCAAAATCCGTTGCGTACTTTTAAAGATCTAAGCATACATAGGGACAGACCTACAGACAAACAGCGGGAAGCGACTTTGTTTTATATACTATGTAGTGAAGAAAATCCTCTACAATCTACAGTTAATACTAAGTTCTCCTAGGAACATACTCCTGTCTCGAAACAAATTCCTGACATCATATAACGACAAAGTATTCTGAAAATTCAACTTTACACTTTTGTTATTAGTAGTAGTTTTAAATCAAAATATCACATTATTACGATGTCATTATTGAATCTGAAATAATTACCATACAATTAACATAAAACAAGAGACGAAATGACACCACTTAAAGTCTAGTAGATGGTAACTCGGAACGCAATTTTTTGTTAAACCTTGAGAGATGTTAATGATGAATTAGCTGTTTGGTATCAAGGATTTTTTAAAAGGAATAGTCATTTACAAAAGCAATTATTATAGTAAATACGTGTACTAGGAATATAATTATGATAATAGTAGTAATAAGGAAATGTATAAATCATTATAATAATATTATAAGTATCTTTGTACTTTGACTTTCTGATTCTCTCGTCATCATCAGAATGCTCGTCGTTATAATATAACCACAATTAAGTGATACATGGTCTTTTCGTCGAAGGTCACATCTTGGTATCTTCGCGACCAGACCAAAGCCTGTGCCAAAAACAAGTAAAGATTTCGCTACATTACCACTACGAAAAGGACCAAAAACATTGACTGGAGGTCAATATGTCCATCATAACAGAATGTTATGATGGACTTACACTGGCATTACAAATCACTTTTGTTCGTAGCAATGCCTGGTAAAACTACTGTAAAATGGCTAGAAATATGTAAATTTGACGGGTCATTTCATCATCATCATCATTTCAACCAAAAGACGTCCACTGTTGGACATAGGCCTCCCCCAAGGTTTTCGCATCCAGCGGTTTCCCGCGACCTTCACTAGGTCGTCGGTCCACCTTGTGGGGGGCCTACCCACGTAGAAATAGGGTCATGTATATGGCTCATTCTCAGTCTGACCATTTTAAGTGGACCTTCGGTGTCAACCTTTTTTTATTGACACCGAAGGTCAGCATAAAACGGTCCGACTGAGAATGAGCCATATCTGTTTGCAAATTGTCCTTGAACAATTTCCTTAGACCCTCGTCTCGTGCAGGTGGTAAATTCAGTTCGGGCCAGTACACGTACAAGATCTACCACTTGGCGTCGAAGGTTCCTGCGTTCATCCGGCTGCTGGCGCCCAAGGGCTCCCTCGAGGTCCACGAGGAGGCGTGGAACGCGTACCCCTACTGCCGGACTGTGCTCACGGTACGTATACTCTGTACTAATTCTTCTTCTTATCCACTGAGAAAAAAAATTACGACAACAGAATGGTTTTCGTAGTTCCTAGTAGTCTTTTTAGCATGTTTTACTAAAAGTTTTGTATTTACAGCAAATGTTCTATAAATGCGAGACATTCCATAAAACATTTGCTATAAATACAAAACGTTTATTAAAAAATATTAAAAACACTACTAGGAATTACAAAAACCATTTTGATGTCGTTAAATTTTTCTCAGTGTCGTACTCCTCCAAGCCAACTAGGAACTCGGATGGAATGCGGCTTCCCCGCCCGCACACCCCTCACCGCCTGAGGCTTCCCACCCGCCACACCTCCCGAACACCGCCACCGCCTTTTTGTGCGGGTGACGTCACTTTTGACAGGTTCCTAGTTGGCTTGGTGGAGTAATATGGTTAGTGGCCAACCTGGTGACAGAGTTGTTCAAGCCGCCCGAAGGCCTCTGACTGCTGCCTAGATGACAGCAACCGCGACCGACTTTTTACGTGCCTGCCGAAGCATACCAATAAATCAGAGGGCCTACTCTTTTACAAACAAAAACGAAATTTCGGACAAAATTTCCCATATTTCCTACAACGTATCTCTTTAATTCCGACATTTCATACGAACGAAAATTGTTTGATGTGCGTCGTCGCCCGGACCAAAATACGATGGGCGAGATGATTCGTGCTGAGTCCGTGGTTACCCGTCTCTGGCTACTTCTTCGGGATATAGGCGTGATTATTTGTCTATTTATAACTTTAATGTATAGTAATTTGTCGTTGTAGATCAATGATAAGGTACTTTTTTGAGTGTGCCGTCTCGATCGCGAGGCATTAGCGTAATCGACGGCGATAATCTTATCTTTTATCAGTAGGCACCCGGGATCCACACTATCAGTCAGTTCCTTGTTTAATAATTTCTTGAAAACGATCCTTGGGGCTTTAAAAAAAATATGGTTTCTTTCTAATAGCCCTTCACCTACTTACCTACTGTACGAGAGATATACTTAGGCATTATTTTTGGAATATCTAAACGAAATAGTGTTTCGTTGTCAGATCGCTTGAACTGGAAGTTGCAGGTTCGATTCCGGTTATGCTAATTTTGGAAACGGTTCACAATAGATGTTACTAAGTACCGCCTCAGTCCGATGTTTGATATCCATACGCCATTTACGAATTAAAACGCATTAGGGCCGTAAGGCCAACTGAGAATTTAATCTCTCGTGTTCCACATTAAATCAATAGTTAAAACCCTCAACAATCGATCAACTGTCATTGATCTTACGTCCTTTAGCAAGGCATAAATTAAATCATAAGAAGATGTGTTTTCTGTAATGTAATGTAAAAATGTAATGTAACGTCACGACTTTTATCCCCGTTCGGGGGTAGTCAGAGGCTTGAGTGGCCATACACCACCACATTGTGGAGGTATTAACCAACTCAAAGCCCACGTTTCACTAGATAGTCAGAACCCAACGTGACAGGTGGTGAACCGTGTCGCCGTGTATACAGGAACTGACTATTACCTAATCCCGAGGGATAGGTAGGTTTGATGGTTTGATGTGTTTTCTATAGGTATGTATTTTAAACAACATGTATTTGTGTTCCAGAATCCTGGCTACATGAAGGACAACTTCGTCATTTGCATAGAGTCACTGCATTTACCAGACGCCGGCGAACAGTACAATGTGAGTATCATCATCATCATCATCATACGTTACACACACTACATACGTTTCACATACACACACATATATACGTCAGTATTGTGTATTTTGCTTTTTCGTACTTTGACATTCAGTCACTTTGTTTTTTTAAAGGCCAGATCTTTTTGTTAATAAAAGAAGTACCTACTCAAACTTAAAATTTTAATGAATTAAGGTCGAATTTCAAACACTTGGCGACCACTAGTATAAATAAATAAGTATCGCTAGTCTTACAGACCAACTGTATGGTCCCAAACTAAGCAACGCTCGTACTATGGCTACCATACAATGGACTGGGGGCGATCCCGGTGACAACCAGACCCGGGCAAATTACGAAAAGGCCGTTGCCAAAACGTTCTACCTGATGCAGTGAGATCGACGGCCTGCCTACTATATCATCATCATGTCAGCCAAAAGACGTCCACTATTGGACATAGGCCTTCCCAAGGTTTTCCACAACGATCGGTCCTGTGCTATTCGCATCCAGCGGTTTCCCTCGACCTTCACTAGGTCGTCGGTCCACCTTGTGCGAGGCTACTCACGCTGCGTCTTCCGGTGCGTGGTCGCCACTCAAGAACCTTTCCGCCCCATCGGCTATCAGTTCTTCGGGCTATGTGCCCCGCCCACTGCCACTTAAGCCTACTAAACGGAGGGCTATATCAGTGACCTTAATTGGTCTACGTATCTCCTCATTTCTGAATCGATCTCGTAGAGAATCTCCGAGGGAGCTCTGACATTCATAACTGTCTGAGTGACCTTGAGCGTTTTTAATATAACCTAATAAATCACACATACTCATTAAAAAAGAAACAAACATTACTTTAACTCACTAATAAGCTACGTAAGTGGCTCTATCATGAGCTTACACTTCGCAGGGCGTCGCTAATCGCTTGTGTATACGTCAAATATTAGTATAGCGAATTGTTAGTTCCGTGGGTGGTGGTTAAGGACGTTGTACAGTCAAAGTTCAGTGCCGTGGCACGCTAAATGTTGTATTGTTGTAGAAATAAGGCACAATGTTGATTATGATTGCTACTGGACTTATGAACGCCACTACAACTCGTCATACAAATATTTTACATACATTTAAAAGTCGTGACGTTACATTACATTTTTTATGTCCTGCTGCTTAGCCTGTCTTAATCCAGAGACTACACTAGCTACGTTAAGAATTTCATTAAAATCGGTTTAGTAGTTATGTAGATACGTGGTAACAAACATTCACATACACACACACACACACACAAACTTTTACATTTATAATATTAGTAGCAAAACTTCGAAATAGATCATAGAATAAAAAAATTATAGATACGCGATAGTGCGTTGTTCGATAACATTTTGTGATTATAAAATATCGATTTACGCCAAAGCCAAGGCCGAATCAATAAATGCCAGTTTTAACGATAATATTCTATCATGTATTATCTTTAGTGTTTAGCAATAATAAAACAATTTACGCTTTTAGCCAAGTGATAGCCCATTCAGTAATCTTATCATTGCAATTTGAATTCTATGTTTGGAATTGTATCAGGTCTATGACATCTTTAAAATGTTTTTGCTTTGGGTAATTTGTTGTCTATGTAATGTAATGTAACGTCACGACTTTTACGTTCGCGGTCAGTCAGAGGCTTGAGTGGCCATACACCACCACATTGTGGAGGTATTAACCAACTCAAAGCCCACGTTTCACTAGATAGTCAGAACCCAACGTGACAGGTGGTGAACCTTGTCGCCGTGTATACAGGAACTGACTATTACCTAATCCCGAGGGATAGGTAGGTTTCCTCACGATGTTTTCCCTCACCGTCAGCGAACTGTAAATTATGCACATAGATGAAAATTCATTTGTTGTCTAAATCTACTCTAATGGGATTTCGTTTCCAAAACTCCAATATACAATTGTTTCTTTATATTCACTTCTTCTTATCGTATGGTTAGTGGCCAACCTGGTGTCAGAGTTGTTCAAGCCGCCCGAAGGCCTCTGACAAGTTTAACAACTGCTGCCTAGATGACAACAACCGGGACCGACTTTTTACATGCTTTCCGAAGTGCGGAGACTCTCAGTTCAACTGCCACTATGGTCATCCATCTGTCTGACTTTACCAAGCGTTGCTTAACATCCGATCGTTTACCCATCAGTGATTGCAGTTATGAGCGCCTCAGCTCAGCTAATTCACTAAAATACATGGTAATCAAATCCATAGGAACCAGTTATCGAGATCTGATGTCGTGCTGTCCCTCACCACACTGGTGTTGAAAAACAATTGATAAACCCGTTGAAAAACACCCAATTTCCGTTGAAAAAGACCAAATTTCCGTTGAAAAACACCCAATTTCCGTTGAAAACACCCAATTTCCGTTGAAAACACCCAATTTCCGTTGAAAAACACCCAATTTCCGTTGAAAAACACCCAATTTCCGTTGAAAAACACCCATTTTTTTTTATTGCTTGCACACAGTGTTCAGAAACGTTGAACGTTTTCAACACCCAATCGGGAGCATCCAGCGTAACGAGGTTTTTTCTTAAAAAGTTCACTTGCAATGTGAGGTTATATCATAACTAGTAGCTCCGTTAGCTGTAAATAAACTCGATGTTTGACAAGAGTGTGGTCATAGCAATCGTTTATTTTCCAAACCTAGGGAACCTAGGGAATTAAACCTAGAACTTTTTCGTAACGAGTGCGCTATACCACTATGCTATAGACGCTATAGTTATGGTTTTAAAACGGAGACAATAAATTCTGGTCTGTTTTTTGCAATAAATGCATCTATGGTGACCTTCCAACATTAGTTGAACCCTCTTTATTATTGACAACAGTAATTAAAAGAGCTGAGGTTATGTTGGAAATGTCACCATAAAGGTGCAGACTACATGTTTACAACGGCCTGTCCCGTGAGTCGTTCAGTTACAGTGGCGGCACGCTATGATGGCCGTTTTGACGTGTGGGAGGGTGGAGAAAATTAACCTTATTATAACGGAATAAGAATGGCCGTTTTAAAGTTATAGAATGTCAAAAAAATATGCGAAAATCTTATTCCGTTACAATAAGGTTCATCCTCTCCTCCCTCCCACACGTCAAAACGGCCATCATAGCATGCCGCCACTGCAGTATAGAGCTTGGTTCAAGTCCTTTGCGTTGCACCCTTGTTCCCCCTTGACATTCTCACAACGGTCTCGAGTCGTCGTCTCAAACTAGCTTGCGTAACCTCACGGGTACAAAGTACCAGTTATACTGGTTTTTGCGAGCTCTGACATTGCGTAATATAGTGGAACGTTTGTCAGCACAATACCCTGATTAATCATCATGCTTTGTGCAATTTGGGGGGTTTTGGCTTGGTAGGGTATCGGATTTTTCATAGGTACTAGTTCTAAACACTAGTTCTAAACAAAGTGCAGTGATAACAAACGAATGCACGCTTTGGAATTAATCTGGGCAGCAAAAAGCACGGTTTCACCATTAGATTTTATGGGTTTAATCTAATTTTAAACATAGATTATCACATGCAGTAGTAGCCGATTGGTTAAGCACGCGTCTTGCGGGCTTAAGGTCCTGGGTTCAAACCCTGGCTCACACGTCTGGATTTTCGAAATCTATGTGTGAATCATAACTTTAACATGATTATCACTTGCTTACGGTGAAGGAAAACATCGTGAGGAAACCTGCATGTCTTTAGACATGTGTAATCCACCAACCCGCACTGGGCCAGCGTGGTGGATTATGGCCTGAATCCCCCTCGCGTTGAGGGGAGGCCCGTGCCCAGCAGTGGGACGTTAAAAGGGCTAAATTATTATTATTATCACATGCTGAATGGTGTTCGAAAGAGACGTGGTGGACATAGTATGAATTTCGAAAGAGACGTGTGTAGTAAACATGGTTTGCGTGCGCAGGACCTAAAATAAACCCCAATTGTAATTAGGTTTCATAAAATAATAGTTGTTCTTTTTATGAATACTGGAAACTAATAAATCTGATATAAAAAGTATGTCCGTGGGCCTAGTCTTTGTGTCTGGCATAATTGAAGCGGATGAAATTACCGTAATTATCGCACACGCGACAAATTGTACGCGCGGCCATTATAGCAAACGTACCTACTTGGGATTTAGTACAGCCAATGCGATGACGTTGCTATACCGAGATTTCTAACTTCAGATTTTGTTTTCATTGTCACTGTGTGATTTTACACGGTAGACTATTGTGTGTGCGTAGCGTAACATTGCACTATTACTGTCTTAATAGTATACTACTAGAGATTATTCACTCTAAAAATGCACGCCCCTCTCTTAACGTGATTACTGAAAAGTGTGAAAATAAATCTTTCACTATATACCTGTTCTTTAAGTAAATCATTGCAATAAATATTTAGTTTTAGACATTTAAGTAATCACGTTTAGTGGATGGGCGTGCATTTTTAGAGTTTAACATCTCTACGCACTAATATTTAATACATAAGGACGTACTGCAATTAAAAACTAAGGGCCAAAGATAAAACCACAAGGCAACAGTTTGTAGCCGATTGCCAATTAAAAATTCTCTCGCGTCATGCTAATGGGTGAGTCTACGTCAAGCGCATGCCGCGCCCAAGCATTCGGTAACGTCGGCAGTGCTCGGGCGAGCCATCTGGATGCACCAATTACATGACGTCATTAATTTCCAACGTATCTCGCGCCATATCTTATCGCTTTCGTTACGTGAAGGGCCTTCACTAGCGGAGGCTACTAATTACCAGAGTCGCGTGGATTGTGCCGCGGTGCGAGGTCAGGGCTCCACGCAAATTGTATTAATATTTTAGGTTCGTTCCGGTTATATTCATTTTATTAGCGACCAACGTTCGGCCCTATCATTTTTAATGCGTGGAATGTTTAGGTAGGTTAGTATTTTAAAATATTTATGCATGTCGGTAGGGGTTTTCCTGATTCCATACAAGTACAGTAAAAGTTGGAAGTAAATGCCGGTTGCATGTCGTCGCTTGCTCGCAAATAATAACAAACACCCTCGAGACTTGAGAGCTCGTTTGCAAAAGGCGCGACAAATGCGTACCTATGTTATCACCACAGAGTAAAGACTAAAGAAAGAGGTGCCCTTATTAGATATATGTATGAAAAAAAACGTGGTCATTGTTTTTTCATTTTCATTGTACTATTTACCGGTAAATAGTTGAACTACTCGCTTCGTTTTATGTCGATGTTAGTACTAGGCCGACCACTCAGCCGAGTTGCTTAGGGCCAGTCCCCTTAGTAACTGGTCCATGGTTATCACGCAGATTTCGCGCGAGTATTTGATCTAGTATGAGTAGTGTGATCTATGAATTTTAAAGAGAAATCACAATTATAAAATTATAGCCAATGTCACTCAGGAATAATGCCGCTCGTCTCATTGCATCGGATGGTTCGATTTCCGCCAGAGGCAAATTTCGGAAACGGCCTTCTCGCAAGTTTCCCTAGTTTGGGTGTCAATGGGATCGGTCCGAATCCATTGTACGGTACCCACAGAACAAGCGCTGATTAGTTTGGGACCATACAGTTGGTGTGTTTGTCTGGCGATATTTATTAATTCCATGAACTCCTGATGCGTTACCGCCGGCCGGCCTTTAGCATTTGGTGAATCGCACGCCACAATATAAGAACATATATTTATTATTCCAATCCCCAGGTACACGAGTTGCCGCCAGAGAAGCTAAAGAATCGCGAGGTGGTCCCGATCGACATCGCGAACGACCCGCTCCCGTCCGCGGACTACAAGCCCGAGACCGACCCCACCAAGTTCAAGTCGGTCAAGACGGGCCGCGGCCCGCTCGTCGGCCCCGGCTGGAAGAACGACGTCAAGCCCGTCATGACCTGCTACAAACTCGTCACGGCCGAGTTCAAGTGGTTCGGACTTCAGGTTTGTTAATAGTTCAGAGTTTCCAAACCTTTTCTGGACCACTGCACATCTCACAACGTACCAAATATTGTTGCATATTGATACCAATTTTTGAAGTGAAAACTTCTTTAGCGGCGTTGTGCACTTTTCGTGAGATGGGTAAAATATGTTAAACTCGCGTCAGGGTCACGTGTCCTGGAGGCTTACCACCACCTCACAACGTTCATGTTCAAGTTTTCACTTCTGCCGGCACTCCCGGAGTGCAACCTGGCCGTTTTTTTTTTGTGTAAAATTACTGCTATACTAAATTTGTAACATCTAAGATTTTCTATTTTCATTTGTTACAGAGCAAAGTAGAAAATGTGATCCAGAAATCAGAACGACGGTTGTTCACCATATTCCACAGGTAAGTTATACCATGTAGTAGATACCTACCTATTGGTCAAATGGACTAAGAGGACCTACTATTAATTTATAAAAAAGTAATCGCGTGGTTTCAGGCCACGTTTAATCACGCAGGACATACAACGTCGTAGACAGTCTAGAACGATTTTTTTTAAATGTAACGTCCCGGTTTTTATCCCCATTTGGGGGTAATCAGACGCTTGAGTGGCCATACACCACCACATTGTGGAGGTATTAACTCAAAAGCCCACGTTTCACCAGATAGTCAGAAACCAACGTGACAGGTGGTGAACCTTGTCGCCGTGTATACAGGAACTGACTATTACCTAATCCCGAGGGATAGGTAGGTTTCCTCACGATGTTTTCCCTCACCATCAGCGAACTGTAAATTATGCACATAGATGAAAATTCATCCATTGGTGCATGCCCCACCGGGGATCGAACCTGGGACCTTTTGATTGATTGATTTGATTGGTAATTGAATTTTTTTAATGACTACGTTGTTGGCCGGATTGGCCTTTACAACTTCACCGCGCAGAGGACGAACGCAAGTGCGCTCCAGCCAGAAACGTCTTACGACAAACGTTTGTAAACGTAAAGCGATTGATACAGCGTCAAACGCATGAAGGCTGGGCTTCACAGCCTGGATAACAGACGTAAAGTTGCCTGCTTCTCGGTCTTTGACAAATTGTACTTCGGAGAGTGTGCTCAAGAGCTTCATGAGCTCATCCCGCCTTCCCCCTTCTACCATCGGACCTTCAGACGCACCGCAGGATATCATCCCTACTTGGTTGATATTCCGCATATCCGCACACAGCGCTACAAATCCACTTTTATAATGCGCACAGCCAAGGACGCAGGTAGGAAGTTCCACTCCTACCTGCGTCTGTTTTTCCGAGTGCGTACAATCCAAATCTTTTTAAAAGTAGGGTGAACAGGCATCTTCTGGGTGCGCTCGCTTCACCGTCGACCTCATCTTTGTCCCTGCGGCATGATTTAGGTCAAGAGCAAGCCCAAGCCCATTTTTAATTTAAAAAAAAACGAACCGAGATCTTATTTTGTTTTTTGTATATTTCAGACAAGTGTTCTGCTCGATGGACGACTGGTACGGCATGACAATGGCCGACATCCGCGCCATCGAGGACCGCACCAAGGAGGAGCTGGAGCGGCTGCGGCGCGAGGGGGAGGTGCGCGGCATGCGTGCCGACAACGAGTAGGCGGGCCGTGCCAACCGTGCCGAGCGTGCCGCGCCGTGCCGTGCGAGCGTGCCCTGCCCTTACACCATGTAAGCTGACTCTACACAAGCCCCACGCGTACCAACATACTGAACGTTGTAACTCTACTTTAGAATAACTGTATACGGAACTGTATAGGCCATTAATAAATTACGTCACACGTAAAGGGGGGGAGGGGGTCGACGAAATGTGACTAAAGTGTGACAAGGGGGTGGGAGGGGTCCTAAGTTTTGTGACGCCACATTTAAAAATCTAATAAGTATATGTAAGTATTAAAACCAAAATTTGAATTGTTAGCGAAACATTTTGAAAAATATGTGACGTCACACAGGGAGGGGGGGGGGGAGTTTCGTAGATGTGGCCAACTGTGACAAGGGGGGAGGGGTCTAAAAATTATGAAATTCGTGTTACGTAATTTATGGATAGCCCCAATTAGTGCTACGGTACAATGTCGTCAACTATAGTCGAATTGCTAATCAGACGGAGTAGTGGCAGGTGCTAATGTCAGTTTCTGATACAAATAGAGCAAATAAAAGTTCAAATTCGCGGAAAGTAGTGTCACTTTACTCCGTCTTATAGCTTTTAAGTTGGTCTACCACGAAATTTCGCTCGCTAGTGACTAGTTTATGTAAAAAAATTGTACAGTAAATTGTACCAACAATTTGGCAGATATTTTTACGTAGATGCTAAAAAACGGAAACTCGTGGTAGGCTAAGGTGGCCCAAATCTGTGTCGTCGCGAATATTTCGATAGTGGCGACGCCGCCTTAAGTTAATTGTACTGTGTTTTTATTCATCCTGAATGAAATGCTATACTGAGTTCTTCTAAGGTATAGTGACACGACTCGCTTACGGCAAACTGAGCTGTTTAAAAATCATTATTAGAACTTGTGAAGATAAAGATAATTATGAATGTTTAGCGAGGTGACACTCGATTATAAAGGAATTAGTCGCGGCGTTTCTATTGTAACAATAAGTCGTTTGTCCGTTTCATGCTATGTTCAGATATCGGGCGTAATTCGCCGTCCACGTCTGATAGCGGTACGTTCGTACCGCCGGTGGCAGCGTATACCGCCGTAGTCTGAACGAGCATTTAGTATTATAACAAATTAGCTCAGTTAAAATTTTAATGATTGCGTGGATATATGTAATGTTTCGAGAGCCGACCATTTTGTGATTGTATTCATTTGTTAAGCAATAATGTCCGCGCTCGGCGGGTTTCCAATTCCCACGCTCCCGCCCGAGCGGCGAATACCTGAGATTGCAGCACTCCAGTGTTACCACGGAAAAACAATAATTACCCGTTAATTTTTCATACATGAATTAATATTAAGACATAGCATTTAATATTGTATTTCTTAGTTGTTACGTAGACAAATATACTATGTTTAATTATTAGTAAATTATCAATCGGTCGGCCAATACAGTTGTTTAGAAATGTATAACTATACGACACCCTATTTTAGGGTGGCTGTGAAATAAATATGCCTTTGGTTTTTCCTAATTAATGTAATGAAATTATTTCCCCAATTCTATGGACTGTTTTTTCGTGGTAACACAGAAATTGTGACGACTGCTGGCAGTTGTCCGTTTATATCTTTTAAAGATCCATTTTTTTTTCTATTTCGCTTGGCGCATTTTTTTTATTTCGCCAGGCTGCTTGGCCGACTTTTAAAATCCATAATAATTGTTTATAACGCGCATGCGATCTCAGTTGGAGCGAGGGCATAATATTAGAAAAAAATGGTATAGATAATATATAAATAAATACCTTACTAATAAGTCGATGTAGTCAGTGGTTAACAGGTAGTGTTGTCCTTACCTAATAATTAATTTAAAAAATATTAATTCGAGACTTGACAACTCATTTGCAACGAGATCGGTGGATATTAAAGGCATTTCAAGACAGTTGTAAACTTCAACTTCGTTCACTGTATAGATATTCTGTTTAGTTAAGCCCGGCGCGCGGCGCGCTCGGGTGATTTTGGCTGTTGTGTATTTATAAAACAAACACGCATGTTTGCAAAATAGTTGTAAAAAATATTGGCACTTGTAACTAAAATGAAAATTATTTCGGTGCAATATATTTTTTAACGATGGCAACCCCACGAAACGGTAGTTGGGTTACGGTGAGGGTGTTGCAAGGTGAATGTATTTATACGGTTGTTAACGGTGTCTATGGTATTTTTTATGGTAACACTAACTTATTTATTTCCTTATCTGGGCTGAGGTTCAGGTTGCAACACCCTCGGTTAGATGATTTCAAATATATTTTTTATTAAATAAGATTTTTGTTGTTTAACAAATCAGTATTTTTAATAATTGTGTGACATTCCAGATTCTATACCGATGGTAACCACATTTTTAATATGATTTGCTACTTAATGTTATGTTTCTGTATCTATTAGCTCTCTGGTATGTTCCGTACATCGCAGATTGATAAAATTTAACAATTATAACAAGGTTATCAATCAGTACAATGTTATGAAATTATGTTTATGTGAATATCCAGTCTCATTGTGAAATTAATGTATGTTCCTCTGTTATAACCGCACTATGTTCAGTAGCCATGTATTTGTGTTTTAGTTCGGCTTTGTACAGAGCTCCCGGCAGATACGGCTCATAAAAAACAAAACCAACACAATGAACTTTTAAAAGCGTGACAAGGTTTATTTTTAACTAGCTTTCACGCGCGATTTCGTCCGTGTAGAATTTAAATTAAAAAAAAATCGGATCTCGGATCCCGTTTCCCGTTTTTACCGGATCCCGGATCCCGTTTGCTGTAGCCCGGATATCCCGGATCCCAAAAAATATAGCCTATGTTACTCAGGGATAATGTATCATTCTAATGGTGCAAGACTTTTTAAAATCGGTCCAGTAGTTTTTGAGTTTACTCATTACAAACATACAAATCTTTTCTCTTTATAATATTAGTGTATTACACTATTTGACACGTTTCCATTAAGATAGCGGGATATAAAACGTTGTAGGGCGAGTTAGTTAATCTTATAATATGAACTAGTGACAATAGATCTCTCTATTGCGCCAGCAGGACGATAGATATCACTTTCGGTAGCTTTGTGCAAGGTGTCATTAAATGCTTAATATAATTGCACTTTTATTTTAAGATTTTTTTACTTATGTTGTAATAAGTTTTACATCAAATACAGCGTGGTATATATATTTGCAAGTAGTAGTTTTTTTTAACTAGAGATAGAGCTATAACACACCGGGACGTCATGGCGACGGACTGACGACGTCGCCATCAATACAAATAGTTTGGATACGTAGCCGGCGACGTCGCTATGGCGTCCCGTTGTGTTATGGCCAAGACCAATTGTTCGGCCACACGCTTGTAGCATCGCCTAGTGCTTATCTGTTTTACACTACATCTCCACCGAACAGTACTTAATGTTCGGATATAATCCTGAACTTGTTTTAGGAAAATAACACACACTTTCATGATAACTTGGTCGATAGTTCCTTGCGCACCAAGAGCTCCGCGTGTAAACATCTGTAATATAAAATAGCTTTTTGCGTTGATGTTGTTAAAGCTTATTTGTTGCAGTTACCAAATAAAATTAAGTACACACGATTTTCTTTTTTATTTTCGAACCTACCTTGAGCGTGTTCGAATGTCCTTTGATGTTCGTTAGTGCATGATCGTCTTGTTTTTATTATTTTCGCTTCTCTCGTGGCAGTCAGCTCCTGTCCAGTCTAATAATATATAATATATCTGCTCCATAGATTTGTCTGCCAGTAGCTACATGTACCCTAAACGTTCCTCGATACTCTAACGGCCGAATACTCAAACGCTACTTAAATATTTAAGCCCCACTTAGTAGTTTGAGACGTCGTTAACTGTCATTTTTTGTATGGCGCGTCAAAGTTAAGCAGCTCTCAAATTTAGGTTGCGTACGAGTATTCGGCGGTAAGCCCCGTATTAATAAATATATCTCAAAGTTAAGATCGATCTTAAGATGCAGTTTTGACGTTTAATGTATGGAACATCTGGCAAAAACAGCATCTCAAGTTCGATCTCAATCTTGAGATCGATTTATTAATACAGGCCTAGTACTGTTGCTAATCAAGCTAAACTAAGTTTAATTTTACAGGAACAACGTAAATGTTTTTCCTGATCTAGAAACCATGTTTGAAGACGAAAGATTAACCCCCTTATTCATAGAGATTTTGCCCAGTTTGCAATGGTTATGAAAGGCATTTTTAGGAACAAATGTGATTTGTAACTCCACTGCAGGTCGATTATAACTTTCTATGAATAAGGGGGTAAACCTTCAAGTTTGTCCTGTTAAATTAAATTTAGTGTTACGTTTGTGTATATACAGATTTGAAATCATTATAAATATTCTATAGCTAAGATTGTCAATTTTTAAATATTTAGCTAATTAAAAGATTTTGAAAGTTCTCGCATTTGAAAAGTAAGTATAACTGTAATGAATAACATTTGTCGTAAAATGTACTATGAATAGTTCGAGGCCAACACAAATAATAAATAATTTAATCTGTTATGATTTGTTTGTTTATGAATAAATCTGTAGATATTTGATCACGTGCCATTTGATTTTTAACCGACTTCAAAAAGGAGGAGGTTCTCAATTAGACTGTATGTTTTTTCTACATACTCTGCAACTTGGGGTCAGTCGTCTGGAGGAAATGACGGTAATTAATTTATTTAATTCACACTTTTAAAATTACTATCATTAAAATAAAACTAAATATAATAATAATGATATCTTCGACCATTTATTGCAATTGAATAAAAATAACAAATTTTCATTTTGTAAATGAATAAAATACCTCATGGAAATTAAAATCGCACTCTGTCAGAAACGAACAGCTACAAAGGAAACCAATATCACAGAATAGGCGATACTCTGCAAGTTGGATGGTAACTAGCTTACGAATTTTAAGCGAAGTTTAGACTAGTAACATAACTTTCAAACGTTGACTTCCACAAGCAATAGCAAAATTCCGTGGAAATAATCACGGCAAGCTCCCTTGAGGCGCTCATAGCCAGTTGCAACCACTGATCGTTAAACGATCGGAGGTTAAGCAACACTTGACAAGGTCAGCCAGAGATGGGTGACCATTTAGTGGCATTTGAACTGACCGTCTCCGTGCTTCGGAGAGCACGTAAAAAGTCGGTCCCGGTTGTTGTCATCTTAACAGCAGTCGTTAAGCCTTGTCAGAGGCCTTCGGGCGGCTTGAACAACTCTGACACTAGGATGGCCACTAACCATACGATAAGGAGAAGAAGAAAAAGAAGCTCATGTACCGACCATACAGACATTCACGACGCCACCGATAGATGGCGCTGAATGCACGCACGCTTCAGTACAAAATGAAGTCTGAACCACGCAAGCAAGATTTGTAAGACACTTAGTACATATAGAAGACCCGACAATAACCATCGGGGCATAGCGGCCGGCCCCGCCAGGCATACCACCCGCCTGGCTGGGCAGATCTTCCCTTTATCCCCAAACTCACTTAAGGAGGAATTGCTTGCGGAAGTCATCAATATCGATGGCGGGAGTCAACTTCTGCAAGTTTTGTTGTTAGTTTAGTCTGTCTAAACTTAGCTTTACGTAATCGGAGGCAATTACCACCAAGTGCTAATTTATTCCTAACATACAAACATCCGAAGCATCAACAGCACGAGTCACATTCAACATACCCTACACTTAATTAACAGACTAGCTAGCGCGTATTTACAAAATACACCACATTTCACACGACATTTATACGATAGGAGCAATGAGTTAAAGCTTAGCGATCAGTTGTGGAAGGTGGAATATATAACTCTATTTTAATACTGCTCCAATGTAATTACGTTTTACACCACTGCCCAAAAAAGGAGTGTATATGTTTTTGAGGTTCCATGTTTGTTATTGTTCCGCCTATGAACTGGCATGACCGGTAGGCAGGGCCGGATTTAGGGGGAGGGCATTCGGGGCAACTGCCCCGGGCCTCCACAAAAGAGGGGCCCCCACAATAGACTCCGAAAAAATAACAACTATCATAAATTTTTCAAAAATGTAAATTAAAAAAAAATAAGCAAAACTGTTCATCAAAGCTATCTCTCCTGAGCATTAAAAGTGAAGTGATTTACTTCAGGAACTGGATTTCAGCGAAATCATCAACAATTTTTTGTCGAAAAAAGCTCGGAAGGTTCCGTTCGTTAACGCTTAAATTTAATTTCAGATAATTCTTGTTTTTGAATAGGTATATTGATTGTGCGTTTTGTTCCAAAAATTCACTTGGTTTCACAATAAATTATTTATTGATAACTCGACTGAAAAAAAAATGTTCATTTTATTTGGAAAATAATTAGAGGCCAGGGGCCCCCACTTTTTTGTTGCCCCAGGGCCTCCAGACCTCTAAATCCGGCCCTGCCGGTAGGGTATTTTTAGATACGATTTTTAATAGGCCAGCATCCGAATATGTGCAGTATTAAAAACGAGTTCTATTTACAATAGGTAAGTAGGTACTTAATATTAAAATATTTTTATTTACATAGAAAATTAAGGAAGAATGAGAGACAAGTCATAATATGTAAGTATTGTTACTTATCAATAATAAATTCTATAGCCATATTCTGTAACCATCACATTCTCACAAAGAACATGTTCATATCCCATAAGTCATAACAACAATAGACATCATATTACCTAACTTAGCACAACATTTTGAACATTTTAGTTTTGTTCTATAGACAGTCGACTGAATTCCATCTCAAATCTTATACCTAAGGGACACCGCAGCAGTCATGCTACTTTTTGCATCGGCGATCGGCGATTTTGCGACTGTATCGACGCTGCATCGCGATTTGGCGACTGCGTTCCGACGCAGCGACTGCTCCGATGCTAAAACCGACTAAATCGCCGATCGCCGATGGAAAAGTAGCGTGTTTGTGGTGGCCCTAAGTGCATTGCCTAAGGGTGACGCCAAGCAAGCTAACTGGTTCAATTTCTAACGCGGATTTTGATCCTAAAGTGGATCCTTGATAAGATTCCCACTGAGATCACATGAAATCATCCATAGATAACTTAGATAGGCTGTTATTAAAGGTAATATCTAGTACTATAGTAGGAAATTGGAATGATGATCATGGCTAGATGAAAGGATATGATGGATTCATAAGCTCATTACATAGAAGACGTGGGTGATAAATAATGAAGTAAACATTACTATATCAGCCTCTTTCACATACTAAACTAAAATAAGGATGTCTTTTATATCTAGGTAAACCAAATGTCCATGCGCAAGTGCTATTCCACCAAGCCAACTAAGCGTCTCACAGTAAGGAAAATGACCGAAAAAACGGACGTGCTCTTTTTATTACTCTATTCGATAGAGTAAATGGGTTCAAATGCAGGAGTAGAACTCCCGAAGTTCAAATGTACTTAGATCCCGAGATATATTTTTATTATCTCGGGATATCTCTATCTAATTATATCTCGGGATCTAAGTACATTTGAACTTCGGGAGTTCTACTCCTGCATTTGAACCCATTTACTCTATCGAATAGAGTAATAAAAAGAGCACGTCCGTTTTTTTCGGTCATTTTCCATACTGTGCGTCTGTCAAATGTGACGTCACCCGCACAAAAAGGCGGTGTGCGGGCGGAGAAGCTGCAGGCGGAGGCGGGTGTGCGGGCGGGAAGCCGGATTCCATCCGAGCGCCTAGTTGGCTTGGTGGAGTAATAGCTATCCCTAAATCTTGCACATTAATAACTAGGAGGGGTAATAGGTACCTACTTCTAGTTTTTAAAAAGCTTTTATGTATGGTCCTTCACACCAAGGGCCTTAAACACTAGCATTTTGAGAGCGCTACAAACAGCTAGTGTGATTAAGCATCAAATGATAACTTACTAGCTTTTGCCCGCGAATTCGTCTGCGCATAATTAAAAAAAAGTAGCCTATGTGCTATTCCCGACTATAGTCTATCTATGTGCCAAATTTCAACCAGATCCGTTCAGCCGTTCTGGCGTGTAACAAACATCCATCCATCCATCTAAACTTTCACATTTATAATATTAGTGGGATGACCAAATATCGCCGGAATCCGCTGGATGCGGGCAGCGCAAGACCGGTCATTGTGGCGAATCTTGGGGGAGGCCTATGTCCAGCAGTGGACGTCTTTCGGCTGAGATGATGATGATGATGACCAAATATCTTGCAGGCTTCCACAGATAGCAGACCGTTCGTTTAATGGCCGACAATTCATTGACGCATAAATACGTTGGGTAACTTTCCTTTGCATCTGCGTCAATGGGGATGTCACAACTAATTTCGTTGATTGCTGACTCAAGGCCCAAGGTCTCAAGGTCTCAATCGTCAACCTCCAACTCGAGTTCAATATCAGCCAAGCTTATCCTCCTGAGCGTGTTGATGACCATGTACCTGGAGTATATGACGTAGAGATGCCTGAACCAGACCATCTGGGACTTGTGGCGCTTCATGGCTCGCACCACGCGTCTGCTCTCCGTCCAGCGGAGGAAGTATCTGAAACAGCTATCTATATCTACAACTTATCTACCTAATAATATAATAAGCTTTTGCCCGCGACTTCGTCCGCGCATAATTTAAAAAAGTAGCCTATGTGCTATTCCAGACTATAATCTATCTTTGTGCCAAATTTCATCCAGATCCGTTCAGCCGTTCTGGCGTGATTGAGTAACAAACATCCATCCATACATCCAAACTTTCACATTTATAAAATTAGTGGGATTAGCTTTTATTTAACGTCCCACTTCATGACACGGGCCTCCCCTCAATGCGAGGGGGATTCAGGCCATAATCCACCACGAAAATTCGTTAGATTTTCTAAGACATGCAGGTTTCCTCACAATGTTTTCCTTCACCGTAAGCAAGTGACTTATGATTTGCACATAGATTTCGAAAAACGAGTTTGAACCCTGGATCTTGAGCCCGCAAGACGCATGCTTAACCAATCGACGATCTACCTTATATTATAATAAAATTGTAGTAATACCTTCGGGAGAATTGGAATGTAAGCACGGATAGGCCTTTTAAGTAAGGTAAGCATTTATTTGTCAACTCAAGTGTTTTTTAATTTATCGATTTCATTAAAAATTACTTATCTAATTTTAATGGTGTTTGATATTGAAATGGTAATACGCGGCCAATGGGGGTCAAAGTACTACATGCATTATAAGATAGTGTCACTCACCTCTTGGAAGACAGCACAAAGCTAAGTGGCAGGTCGAGGAAGCCCAGGTACTTCCTCAATATATTCACAGAATCTAGTGTGTACACTGTACATCCTGGAACAGATGGAGCAAATCATTAGGGAATATCATATACAGTTCGGTAGCGTTGTGTCGCCGTAATCTCGTGATGATGCAAGGGAGAAATCTTTAAGAGGAGAGATTTAGAAACATACTAGCCGTGCCCCGCAGCTTAACTGAAATTTTAACCGTAGATAGATACTAATAATAATAAATAATAATTTAGCCCTTTTAACGTCCCACTGCTAGGCACGGGCCTCCCCTTAATGCGAGGGGGATTCAGGCCATAATCCACCACGCTGGCCCAGTGCGGGTTGGTGGATGTATCATGATGTTATCATGTCTTTGATAGATACTATCTAATAATAATATAATTGGTTTAGTAGTTATGAAGATGTGTGGTACCAAACATTCACACACCATTTTGCATTTATAATATCAGTAGGATTGCATAAAAGTGGACTCATAAAGTACCCTACAGAATAGTTTTGTGAAAATTGGGCAATTTTTATTCAGGTTGATATAAAATAATAGTGTCCTCATTTGTATTACTTCCACTCAATATAACATTTACACTGGTTCTTGTGTTGTCAAACAATTGAGTTTCTATCAATACTACAATATACAATACTCACTTTTCGGCATAATCTTCTCCACAAACATATAAGCAACTGCATAAAACACAGAAGAGTGGTTCGGGTGTGAGGACACACCCCCCCTGTCGAAGGTCACCAGGGTGTCAATGTCGTACGCCTCCAAATGATGATGCATCAGCTTGGCGATCACTGGGACAGCCCACTGGGCCTTGGGACTATCCGGGAGGCGCGTGTCCATAATGATACAAATGTTCTGGTTGGGAACACCAAGCTCTTCACATGCTTCCCATAGTTCTTTTCGTCGTGTGTGGCCTTTGCCTTCATAGTTACCTGAAAAATCTCTTTTTAAATACTTGCCTCAAAATATATTTAGTACATAATATGGTTAGTACTAAAACAATTATGTGAGGCACTCATAGCCAGTTGTAATCACTGATTGGTAATCGATCTGAGGTAAGGCAACCTCAGTCAAAGATGGGTGACCATTAGTGGCTATTTGAACAGTGTCTCCATGCCTCAGAGACGGAGACCACGTAAAGCAGTCGGTCCCGCGCCTGACCTTTCCCCGGTCGTGTCAGATTGCCATCCCATCTTCATTGCTAGCAAAATAAATTCATCAGTGAAAATATAACACAAACCGTCAGACAAGCACAGCACGTGGACGTCTGCGCCCTGCTCACATAGTCTAAAAATCGTAGGCCCGAAGAACATGCACTCGTCATCGGGGTGGGCCACAACCACCAACACTCGCTTCGCGCCCAGCGCGCCTCGAGTCCGTGTTGGCAGCCGCCGAGCATACCGCCGGTACACCACACAACACACCAGCAGATACCCCAGCACCCACAAACATATATACAACGCGAAATTTCTAAAATACAACAGACTTTCAGCCATAAACTTCAGGTAGAAACTGTAGAAATATTCCAAATCATATGGCGCGTCAATAGGTAACATTTCTGACTAGAACTTATTGAACTGTTGATTTAAATAATAGGTTACGACGTTTGTCATGAGTTCTAAAGAATTATCAGGTGTAATTACAACTATTTTTAATTAATTATTACTAACTAAAAAAACAAAACTATATTTCGCAATTTCGTTCGGCCGTCATTTTTAATTCTGACATTTTGTTGACGTTAGTTCGTTCGTGCTAAAACAGGTAGTACTGGCTGGGCTGCGTTCAGATGCTACGTACCAAATGCAACTATTCACTCTGCAACTGAACACCATGAACAGACGTCCTCCTCGCTCGTCACTCTGAAGTACGGAACGGAGTCCACGGATATATGTTCGTGACGGAGTCAGAGTGCAATCAAGTGCATAGTTGCATAGCACTCGGTACCTACCCTATAGTACGTTTTTTTATACTTGTCCTATTTGGTAAGCAAAGATGGCGTCCAGCGGGGCGATTGCGTAACTTTTTTGTCAATGTTTCAATTGGTTTCGTTCATCCTGTGTCAATTATATACGAAACCAATTGAAACATTGTTACAAAGTTACGCAATCGCCCCGCTGGACGCCATCTTTGCTTACCAAATAGGACAAGTATAAAAAAACGTACTATACGTAGCCTCTGATCGCGGCCCTGTATTCATTTTTATTTGAAACTAATGCTAGAAACATAGACAGAAACCGTACTTCTAGTAGGTAGATCCAATGTAGATTTTCATCACCAGAATAATATGGTGATTGTGCGCCTCTTGTTACCTTGTTACCAGTAAAAATGCAATCTCCGAAAGCTCATGCATGCTCAATACACTCAAAAAGTATTAAAATTGTAAGATAAAACGACCACGTATATGAGGCTGATTTCTGAACTGAAGACATTTTTTTTACTTCGCTGTCTACTTGACAGTGACGGACAGTTGACACTTGACAATATTATTATCATTGATTGGGTTTTGGCTCATTGAAAACGATTGAAAAGTTATTCGTAAAATTAAATAATATTCAATAATTTCGTATTGCAAAATCGAGTACTTGTAAACATGATACAACCGGATTACCCTTCAATCATGGGCTTGTTAGCCCATTTGAACTCGGACGAGCTGAAAGAAATGCTGAATGATGACACCAAATTCGATTCCGTACTCAAGGATGTAAAACAGGTAATAAAATTGTAGAACTAGGAATTATCTTTTCATCTCTCAGCAATTCTTAACATACGATCATTACTATCGTTGACAAGTTACTTGCTCTGATTTAAAATTGCTTTCTTATCCTCCTATCCATAGTTTGCTTGATTGAAGGAATGACTCATTGATTTATTTAGAGTAGTTTGATAACAATGCTTATTGTTATCAATCTTATTTTGCTTGCTAGTACTCCAACATCCAAGATTTTCTGTGCCCCTCAAATTTTAAATTTATATTGCTGGACTGTTATTCAACATTATATTAATTGTATAAATATTGTCTGTATTCTATAATAGGTAGTTCAGAATGTTTCCAAGAATCTTTTTCTTTTTTTGCAAAGGTAAAGGACTGGGAAACGGAAAGGGAAATGACGATAGCCAGCAACAGGTCCCTGGCCGAGTTCAACCTGAGCAAGGAGCCCGAGCTGGAGGAATTGAAGGCACAGGTTCAGGAGAAGTCGGAGCTGGGCGAGCAGCTCTGCACCCGCATACAGGAGCTGCTGGAGCAGTATAGTGAGCACGCTGTTTTATATTCATCATCATCATGTCAGCTAAAAGACGTCCACTGTTGGACATACGCCTCCCCCAAGGTTTTCCACAATGACCAGTCCAGTGCTATTCGCATCCAGCGGTTTCCAACAACCTTCCCTAGGTCAAGAACCTTTCTGAGCCATTGGCCATCATATATTAACCATACAATTAAATTGCATTATATCTTAACTTGAATCTGCATAACAATCTTTTGGGCCTAAATCACTACCAGTTGGGTTCCACAAAACATAATACAAGCATGCGGCAGACCGAGATAAAGAAACAAACTGACAGAGAGAAGTGGAAAAAATGAAAGGAACCTGACTTGTGCCCATCATTGGGACATGAATTATGCCAGGTTTACACATCAACTGTGCAATCGACTGGGGGCGATCCCAGTGACACCCAGACCAGGATATCATCATCATCATCTCAGCCAAAAGAGATCCACTGCTGGACATAGGCCTCCCCAAGGTTCGCCACAATGACCGTTCTTGAGCTGCCCGCATCCAGCAGATTCCCGCAACCTTCACCAAGTCGTCGGTCCATCTTTTTCTTCTTCTTCTACGGGCGGTGTCCACAAATCGACGTCTCAAGTGCGCCTGTTATGTGTGTTGGAGGGTGGTGGGCCAGTTACTCCAGCCATCTCAGCTCCACCAGGAAATTCCCCAGCTAAAGTCGGTCCACCTTGTGGGAGGCCTATCCACGCTACGCTTTCCAGTGCCAGACCAGGACAAATAACGAATATACAACTAAAAATAAAAAATGTTAAAATTAATAATTCATCTCCCATTCAGAATCAAAATCAGCTGGCATCTCGCCTGACACAACCCAGGCGCTACTCCAGACAGCAGCGGCAGAAACTGAAGAGGAATCCGAGAACCTCGCTCAGGACTTCCTCACCGGCAAGATACAGGTTGAGAAGTTCCTCGAAGACTTTGAGACCACTCGCAAAAAAATGCACATTAGGAAATTTAAAGCGGAGAAAATGGCGGAATTGCTCCGAGCCGGCAGTCAGAGCTCGTATGGTAACGGGTTAAAGCCATACCTCCCTTACCCTAGTTATGGGCCTCCACAGACAAATCCTGGTGTGCCATATCCCACGGGACCCCTGAACATGCCCATGCCCGGTATGTTCGGTAACCATTTTTGAAGTCACAATGAATGAATATAGAAGATTCCATTTCTATAGATTCTATTCTAGTTTTTTAAAAATCGGAGATTTATGATCAATTATTTTTATGTTGTAAATGGATTTATAAGTGGAAAGGACTGTCAGGTGCCATAAAAGAGAGTGATTATTATGAATAGCACTATCTCTTTTACATGTGAAATATATTTTATTAACTACAGGTTAGGTATTGCTTATGGATAAGGCCATGTGAGATAAATAAGTGATTATTTAATTTTGTGAGGTCAACATTTAAAACTACCTAGGCTGCATTCCAGACAACATTATTTTTGTTCACAAAAACTTAAAAACGACCATAATGATCACTTGCAGTCGAAGTAGGACGACATTTGTGTGCGAAAATAAATAAATACTTGTCTGGAACGCAGCCCTATTACATAAAACATATGCTGTGTTCTGATGAACTGTTTAAGTTGGTGCCACCGTCACTTTTCCGTCATCGCACACTTCGACGTTGGGAGAGATTTCACCCACACCACTTGGATGCCTGGTATCCTACAAATGTACGTGCATCGCGAGCATTTCTTCCGCGCACGTGCAAGTTGTGGAACGATCTCCCTCCCGAAGTCTTTCCTATGCACTACAACATGGGGTTCTTCAAAAGGCATGTTTACAGGTCCCTAAAAGGTCGGCGCCGCGTCTGCTCCCCTTAAGTTGCAGATGTCCTGGGCGGCGGCTTCCACTTACCATCAGGTGGACCGTCTGCCAGTGTGCCATCCTTGGCTATAAAAAAAAAAAAAAAAAAAAAATGCTAGGAAAAAGAATAATGAAACATTACCCCAAATTTACACATAGTTATGAAGGACTTAAACTAGTATTTCATATTACTTTTGTTCCTTAAAATGCTTTGTAAAACCGTTGTAAACGAATAGCGTATTGCAGTAACTGATAGTCCTAGTTCCACTGGTCCATGGTGATAGTGACCTGTGCCACTAGCTTGGTTCCACTTTGGCGAAATAAGGCAGGGTATCTAATTGAGGGCATCGTTCAAGTGTAGTGATGGGATGTTCTCGAGAACATTCTCACCCTCTGAAACTTACTCGTGAGAATTTTCGAGAATTTATCTTCTGAAGCATGTTAAACTTGGCATAAACCTCATTAAACATGCAAGTATGGTGGTTTTAATTGTTTTTAAGATTGAAAGTTAGGATAACGTCACCCAAAATATACGATTCTCAAAAATTCTCACGAGTAAGTTTCCGAGGGTGAGAATGTTCTCGAGAACATCCCATCACTATTCAAGTGGAACCAGGATTATGAATCGTTTAGCAATTATAGTAGTCTATTGCAATGATTGGTTGCACAGAATTTGTTGTATAGTTCAGTCTTTTTTAAATGATATCAAAATCTGATTGTCTAATCGATTATTGCGTGAAACTGCGGTGTTGTTTTAATTATAATTAAAATAATGGACTTTAGTTAAATAATGCTTTTAATTTGTACTGATTTTTTTTATTTCAGAACTTGTTTCACAATCCTTACATAAAGTTTATTATCCGTAAAACAGAATAGATAATGTATCCATAGAATACAATGACCTAAGAGAAATCTATGATAGAATTGGATGTTTTGACATTTTTTCCATAGAATATCTGTCAAAACTTTATCTGAGGATTGTGAAACAGGTCCTTATTGTTAGTAAATGTTAGTAGTGTGGAATAAATAATGTCAATTGTTTATAAGTTTAGTAATTATTGTTGTATCCATTGATTTGATTGTCCAAACCAAACTGTCTGTTTGAGGTTGGTGCTTCGTAGAGAAAAGTGAATATATGAATAAAAACATCTAGTAATAAGAACTTAGCACTGTGTATATTATTATATATCATGGATTGGTCAGCCATGTCATGGATTTTCTAGTAATTATTTTTTATAAGGTGGGATTAAACTTTTAAGAGCCTGTTTCAGAATCTTCAGATAACCCTTATCCACCAAATAAATATGCGATTCTGAAACAGGGCCTAAGAAAATTTAATCTCAAAATATGTCCCATATTTTAATATTTATAGAACTGAAAAGAAAGTTATGAAAGCTATAAGAAGTCGCGTATTTTGATGAGGTGAGTAAGACGGAGACTAGGAAGTACCACATTTAGTAGGGGCATCACAGACTTAGCAGTTTAAAGGTCAACACTCATCGATGAGCGTTGACCTTAATGTACATTACTATTCATGTCTTATAACTAATAGAAACTTATTGACGGAACTTGATAAATAAATAAAACTATTTAAATGTTCAATACAAAGTTGTATTTTATTTGAAAAATAATTGTAAGTACCTGCCTAATAGTTACAGTAGGTACCTACACCTACCCTACTACTTACTATACTCTGACCTACCCTATGGCTGGCTCTGTTGGCGTGTGGCTACTAACTTAATTTTCCTGATTTAGGGCTTTCCTAAATCAGGAAAATTAATCAATGCGAAAGTGCCAGATTTCTTATCATTCCAAAGTGTGGTTCAAGCATTGACCATAAATGGGTTCAAGTATAGAGAAATAGTTCTTTATGTGAAGTTTTTATGTCTCAAGCAAAAGCTTGGGATAGGTACCGTCATGCATGATACTTGGTCCTACTATGATAAGAATTCATATTCTTGATTCTTGCTTGGGTGGGTACTTTGGGCTCAATCAGGAAAAACGCTGTGAAAAAAGGATTCATAGACAATAGGTACCTACCATGGATGTATTAGCTACCCTGGTCTAAGGTACCTACACATAAAAAAGTACTTCTCAATGCCCCCTACCAGCCCCTACCCTCCTTCCCATCCACCACGCCACGCCACCATCTGCCCCGCCGCGCCCGCCACCTGCCGCCAAGCAAGGATGTCTCTATATTGTAGTACATCCCTGCCTACAAGCCACCAGCCGGAGCCCCAAAGATTTCCAAGCCCCCCCTACAGTGTCGCCAGATGACCATGTGAGTTTACCCCATTTTTTTTTAAAACCCTTCAAAAATTAGCTTTTTGAGAAAAAAAAACCCCAAAACAGTTTTTGATAATTTGAAATTTAAATTTAGTTTTTTTTTATTTCAATTTTCATTTTTTATACATAAACAAAAATAGGTACTCTTTCCTGATAACTTCGTCACAAAACAATAACGAACTAATTGAATTAATAGATAGAATTTATTACCGAAAAAATAAAATAAGTAGGTATTGATGATCCTCCGTGTTTATTTTTCCCCCCAAAGAATCCGTCCCCCCGAATCTCCCCCAAAGGCGAAAAATGCCCCCGAATTTGCAGGGAATTCCCCCATCTGGCAACACTGCCCCCCTACCCCTGTCCCTCTCCCATTAGCATGATCGGATACAATACAGGAAGGAAACTTTCGTTCCCGCCGCCACTCGCTCGTCTCACATTTTCTATAATGTACTTTGTTTTACTTCGTATGTAATTATATAACAGTAATATTTAACGTATTGAATAAAATTAAATACCTATATGTTTCATTACATTACGCACAAATTTCATTGTTAATTTACAGATTCACATTTCTCTAGAGAATCGCTATGTTGAATGATTGAGTATCCGAACATGAACGTTCTTTTCTCTCTGCTTTTTTTAATATGGCGGAAACAGTGACCGCCGTTCGGACGTCTACGTTTTTTATAATCAAGAAAAATAAGTGACTCGCTAATATTTCATGAGTGTGTGAAACGAGTGTAATTTAATATATTTGTGCAACGTTTTTGTCAACATTCTTACAATTGAACTGATCTGCAACCCTCAATTTTGGTATAAAAATGGTAATGATAGTTTTTTGTTTTGATACTTTTTTACAAACTTTACTTTGTCAAAAAATGTGTTTTTCTCATTTTTAGTTCAAATACTATTGAAATTATTATAGTGTGACTCTAGGTTTCCTTTTAACTCTGCACGCGGGTCCTCAAGAACATGATTTTTTCGGTTTTTTTCTTTGTTTTCAAGTTTTCTAACCAAAAAAAAAAGTGTCAGGAGGTGATGTCGATCTCACATGTGATATTAATTCAATGTTTCTTTGATAAATTCCCGATATGATCGCGTTAGTGGTTAGTTAATTATTCATGCTGGGTGTGGCTGTATTGATTTTCTTGGAAGGTTCTAGGTATAGTGTTAGAATACGTCTTGAAGTAGTGCACTCTGGCTATGTGTAGCACACTGCTACAATGCGGTACTAACGCATTGGGATCGATCAGAATTTCCAAATTACAATTAAAATCAAACGTTTGGATAATGATCTTTATCTAAACTAGATATAAAAAGATATAAATGCAAGATTTTTGGAGATATAATGCAATGAGATGCACTTTTTTTGAATTGCACAATACACCCAATTTAGTGAGCATGGTGGTGAAGCAAATAGCTATAAAACAGCATTATAAAACCATGTTATCGGTTATGTAAGATTTTACTGTATTTTGATGCTTTTGCCAACTATTGGTAATGTAATAATTTTCACAATTTGTGCCAAGACTGGTGTTTCACAGAAACAAATTGTCTATGATTGTTTTTCTCTTTTTGTTAGCACTTTGAAATGACTAAACATAAAAGCTGGGACTTAACTCCTTTTTTTAATAAAACGAATGTAAATCTTGAACAAAAGCTTTCAATCTTGACTATATAACACATAGGTACACATGCAATGTTTTTTTGTTGTTTTTATTGATGGTTATAACAATTTACTATTCCTCTTATTCCAAACTTTACATTTAACATTATAATTGCTAATGTTTTTCTATTTTTAGGGGTTACTAGGTATTTAGATATTATTATGGTTTTATGGTCTTATTGTATCACCATTGTTTTTGTTGGTTTTAGGTAATGAGTCATTGTAATGTAGCTAAGGGTGGATAATTGTCTCATTTAGCAGCATCTGTGGGGTAGTCGGGACTACTTCCTTGGTTTTTTCCTCGTATTATCTCATTGTGGCTGTAAGCAATGTATTTATTTATTTGGAAGTCCCGATGGAGTGATAACAGGATATTTGCACTACGAAAATGCAGTGTGACAAAAGGATACACTTTATTCATTTAGTATTTCTCACTAACGCATCTTACAGTGAACCACATACAGGGGAATTTAGACTGACAACACCTCATGGATTTATAAAGATGGATTTACATAAAATTACAAACCCCCCTCCCCCTCCCTTCCCCCCCTAATATTCCACCCCCCCCTTCAGGTTGGCAAAGTGCAAGCGATGCCTTTGGTACTGTAAGCAGCTATAGGTTACAGTAACTTCTTAACATCAGGCAGGCTGTGTGCTTGTTTATGCCTTAGTTTTATAAAAAAATGGTTGGAGCGTCCTTGAATGGTCTGTCCTTTAATTGTAAATGGGACAATCAAGTTTGGGTTTCCTTTTTCAACTAAAAACTACTGCCCATCATTAGATGAGGATCCCTTTCGTTTCTTACCAAATTCATAGATTTTTTGCCAGTTAACAATGATTTGTAGTGTATCTATAACTTTATATTTTAGGGTTAATGTTTCAATCGCCAGTTTAATTCAGCGTTACTTTGTTTTTAGTCTAAACGGGCAGCATACGATGATGAGGACAATCCACCGACGCCATCAGACGACTCAGACTTCGACGATGACGAGGATCCAGATAATCTGGAAGTTCCAGGTGATTGCTACATTATTACACCCACAGAACACATACTAAGTAGTGGTTGTTATAAGATTACCCTATGAACCAACGCTTGACAATTTTCGCGGGTGAAGGGGTCTTAGATTCCGCCTACTTCTCTATTTTCTATCAACCGGTCAATAGAAAAACTAGTCGCTTCGTTCTATGTCGATGTTACTACGTACTTACTTTTCACACTAGATGTCACTAAATGTAGGATGGTAAAGAAACTTACAAAGTTGCGCTATCTAGTGTCGAGTAGAATTATATTTGGGATGCGAACGTTGGCAAGACGTGTGCACAGGACGAACGCCGACAGCACACTGACTTAAGCTACGCCTAGTGTGATGACGTCAGCGGCCTAGTTGAGTCATAAGGATCAGTTGCTTAGACCAAGTCCTTTCTATATCTTGTCCAGGTTACACCTCATAATAGACCATGTTATGTTAAGCTTCACGGGAATGAAACAACACCATGCTCTTACAAAGGTATCCCTATTTTTGAAGACCACTTGGTGGCAGTAGTTTGAGCGTTGGCCGCTCGTCTCAATGCATCGGGTGGTTGCGGGTTCGATTCCCGCTAGAGGCAAATTTCGGAAACGACTTTTTCGTAATTTTCTCTGGTCTGGGTGTCACTGGGATCGCTCCCAGTCCATTGTATGGTAGCCATAGTACAAGCGTTGCTTAGTTTGGTACCATACAGTTGGCGTGTAAGTCTGGCGATATTATTTATTTACTAGTCTAGTAGCCGAATACTTAATACGAGAGGTACATTTTGTCTGTATAAGGGCTTTGTTGGAATAATATCAATAAAAAAGGAATTGAAATATTTTGATTCAATTCCTTTTTGCAGGTACGCTGCTATAGAAACAGTAGCCCGATTCACGTAACCAAAACCGTAACGACATCTCAGCGATATAGTCGTTGATAGCCTTTTCGTAACAAGAAAAGGCTATCAACAACTATATCGCTGAGATGTCGTTACGGTTTTGGTTACGTGAATCGGGCTACTGGTCACTCGCTTAACTTGCTGATGAAGGTTTTCATGATGAATTGTTTTGTACCAGGTGGAGGCAAGACGCTGGCCGCCGCGGCGCGACTGACCGACAAGAAAGTAACAGTCATGCCCCAGGTTACAGTTAAACCCACAACAAATCCACTTGCTGGTGAGTTACCTTTTATACCTATATAAGGGGGCGTCCATAAATTACGTTAGGCATTTATGGGGGGAGGGGGTCGAGCAAAATCTCACCTAATCTCACGTTGGGAGAGGATTTTTTTACCTCAAGAAACGGTATAAAATTGCGAGAAAACTGGGTTAAATTATGTAAAACATGTTTCTACACTAGAATATGGCTTTGAAAAATCTCACGTGAGATTAGAGGGGGAGGGAAGGGGTCGAGCCAAATCTCATGAAATCTCACCAAGGGGGAGGGGGGGTCGAAAAATCACAAAAATCACCTCACATGCTTTATGGACGCCCCCTAAGGTCTAAATAAATAGTAGAACTGCTACGAAAACTAGATGAAGTAACCAATAGATCAAGTGTCTCAATATTTATTACTGGCAACAGCACCATCGGGACATGCGTTCGGGCAGGCCAGCAACATGAAGCCAATCAAGATCTCAGCGGGATCGCTCTCCAAACCAATGCAGATAGGACTGGGCCGCGGAGCTGGTCCAAGTAAGTACACAAACCAACACACGCACAGTAGACACACATATCCACGTCAGAGGGCCTAGTCTTTTACAAACAAAAACGAAATTTCGGACGAAATTCGCGTATTTCATACTACGTTTCTCATTGATTCCGACATTTCTTACGAACGAAAATAGTTTGACGTTTAGATTCGACGAAGCAAAACAAAGTAGGAAATACGCCAATTTCGTCCTTCGTTTTCGATTGTAAAAGAGTAGGCCCTCAGGGGTCTAATAGCGACACTATGCAACATTGCAGCAATTCTGCAAAAGCAATTCGTTTATCAGACCCTCCAGAATCCACAAAATTTCCGTGAAATGGTAACGAATGGCGTAAAATCTAGCGGACATTTTATAGAAATTTTGCGGAACTGCTAAGGATTCTGATAGAAAATCAGGGTATCATTGCATAGCGTCGCTATTAGCCCCCAGATATTTTTTTAAAATACTCGTTCGCAAAAGTAATTGTGTCGCCAATAAGGAAATTGAAGTAAATAATTATAAAAGTAGATAATCATTTCGTAAGCGTTATTGAGTATATTATTTATTGTAGAAATATGACTCATCATAGTAAAAAATGTATGTCGTTATATACGACAGATGGCTGTAGTTATACGGATTAAAATCTCTTATTGCAACCCAAATATGGTAGAGGTTCCCATACACAGTAAGTGTTGTAAACCACGTATTTTTCATCGTTAATAGAAATTGGCAAGTGTCAAACTATGCGAGAAGTGAGCTCATCACATTTCCGGGACGTGTAAAAGTGTACAGTCAGCAACGAAATAAAATATGTTTTAAGACTCTGATACTATTGTAGGTAAAATAATTTGGGCTGTTATGTAAATTATTATTATTGTTTATGTCGACGACCGCTTGGCGTAGAGATTCGAGCGTAAGCCGCTCGGCCCACTGCATCGGTTGGTTGCGGGTTCGATTCCCTCCAGAGGCAAATTTCAGAAACGGCCTTTTTGTAATTTGCCATGGACTGGGTGTCAGTTTTGTACGGTACCCATAATACAAGCTTTGCTTAGTTTAGGACCAAACAGTTGCTGTGTTTGTCTGTCGATATTTCGTATTTTGGATCACATTAAGGATACATTTCGTTGCTGATCGTACCAAGTTTCAGAGTTAGAGAACCTTTGACTATCACATTTTGTGTACTGCCTTCAAATAACGTAACCTCGGTGGTTTGGCGTAGTGGCCGGCGTGGCGGCGGCGTCTCCGTTCGCGGCGGGCACGTCCGCCGCGTACAGCGCCGCCTCGCTACTCGCTCAGAGTGAGTACTGTCGTAGTGTGCCAGACATGTAATGCTCGAGATATACGGTGACACTCTGTGTATCTCAGAGTAGCGACACCGCAACTACAACTGTAACAAGGTGTCGCGGTGGCGTACACACGCAGACACTCGATGTATACACTGAGTGTATTAGTGTCAAGTGTCGTCGTGTATCCCGAGCTTAATACATATCGTAGACGTTTGTCGCATAATCTGTTTCGTTGGCCACTGTCATGCAATAATCTGTCTAGACTTTCTTCTTCTACGTTTGTAAAACGCGGCACATAATTTAACGCTGCTTTTTTTGTTTTGTTATGATTCTTGCTTATCGTATTTAGTCAGTGTCAAGTTTAACACATTTTCAAGTCGGTTTTTATGCTTGAAGTACATTTAGGCCTTTGGCTAGGCCGATATCGTCTTCAACCCTATCAGAGTTGACACTTCACTGAAAAATTACCGGACTTGGGGGACCTACCGAAATGCCATGTTACACTTTTGTTCCCATTGCCCACTCACGCACGTGTATAAATATTATCCACCAACATTATAATTCAAAGAAAAATAAAACAAAATTGTCGATTTTATATCACTTTCCGATTTCCCGTCAAGATGTCCCTATAAAAGATTTTGTCCTTAATTTCATAAGTTCGCAAAATAATGACTGTGCGTAAACGCAAGCGCGTATTTCCCGCGGTTGAGTAAGGTCAGCAATGGACTGATAAGAACGACGGCATACATCGCTCATAAATATTTTGTTGCTTTTTAAATATTTAGCTGGTTTTACTAGCAATGTTTTTGAAGTGTAAGTAGGCTATGTACTAGAACTAGTGCTCTAATTGGTACCTCTATCCAGTTAAATACTGTTAGAGGTCAGCGCCTACACAAATTAACACAACCCGTATAAGCAGATTATTGCAGGAGACCTCATACTGTTCACATTTTTGTCACTAGACACTAACAGTTTCCTCATTTTCTAATAGATAACAATATTCTGTTTTAAAAGGAAAACGAATTGAATGAATTTTCTTGAAATTTCAAGGTTTGTCTGAAGGCACATACATGATAATGAAAGCTGAAATTGATTAGGTAATTCGTTCCACACAGTATACCTAACTTACCTATGTTTACGTAGGAACTTTCTTCACAAAGATATATAATACTTTCATCCTTCTTAATTTTAGATTAGGGGCCATCCATTAATTACGTGACACGAATTTCATGATTTTTAGACCCCTCCCCCCTTGTCACAGTTGGTCACATTTGCGAGACTCCCCCCCTCCCTGTGTGACGTCACATCTTTTTTATAATTTTCTGAAATTTTCTAAAAAATTCGTAAAAAATTCAAGTTTCGGTTTTAATACATAGATATATTAGGTTTTTAAATGTGACGTCACATAACTTAGGACCCCTCCCACCCCCTTGTCACATAATGTCACATTTCGTCGACCCCCTCCCCCCTTTACGTGTGACGTAATTAATAGATGGCCCCTTAGGTATTTGTTATTTTTTTTAAGTTGACAGTAAATTTGAAGAAAAACTTCGTAGAGAGCGAGGAAGATGTTAAAAGCACAGATTGATATTTTTAATTAACAACACTGCTATTTGCCCTCGACATAGCATGAACATTATTTCTAGAATGTTCTCTTTGTATATTATGACACCTCCGTTTCACTGCCTCTTCTCCCCCCACAGTGGAAATGGTGGGCATGACGGGCATGAACTCGTACCTACTGCAGAACTTGAACCAGATACTGGCGTCGGGCATGGGCGGCCCGCTCGCGGGCATGCTGGGGCAGTTCGCGCAGGCGGGCATCCCGGCCTGGGCGCAGGGCAAGCCGGGCAACATGTGGCAACCGGATAAGGTGAGTTGGAACTCAATGTATGTAGAGACACAAATATTTTGTGTATTCGTCATTGTACTTAGAACGGCTGTATAATACTTGGCGTATATATATATATAACGTCACGACTTTTATCCCCATTCGGGGGTAGTCAGAGGCTTGAGTGGCCATACACCACCACATTGTGGAGGTATTAGGCCAACTCAAAGCCCACGTTTCACCAGATAGTCAGAACCAAACGTGACAGGTGGTGAACCTTGTCGCCGTGTATACAGGAACTGACTATTACCTAATCCCGAGGGATAGGTAGGTACTTGGCGTATTACACGTATATTTGTAAAATCGAAAATAAAATAGCACGTTCTCCGTTCGTGTCTAAATGGGTAATGGCGGCTGGCCCACGGTTGTCAGTCGCCAAAAAGCTGCCTGCACTAGTGATGTGCAGGCTGCGTGCAATCGACTAATATCGATTGCGCGTGAACAACGGCTATATAAGCTGTTATAGCAATGTCTTACTGTCTCTTAAGCCCGGCCGCAACTCATCAGAAACTTTCTGACAGAAATTTTATGGACGACCTAGGTCCACATAAAATACTGTCAGAAATTTGCCGGACGGGTTGAGTCCCTCGTGTCGTGTTGTGGTCGTCCATATTTGTCACAAAGTTTTTGATGATGTGCGCTCGTGCTTAACGGTATGGACAGTCGATACCCTAAAATAAGTAATTACTGGTCTAACTCCTTAAGCTGACCACCCTGAAGTTAGTATTAGCGGCGCGGCGGCGTCGCAATAGATTTTTATCAAAAACATTTACTCCGACGCTATGCCTTACTTTAGGGCGGCCAACTTACGTACTGTACCTATGTTTAATTTTTATGACTGAAAGTAAATTAATTATTTCGGATGTCTTTATTTAGATGCCAGGTGACGAAGAAGAAGTGGATGACGAGGAGATGGGAGTTGCCGAGACATACGCAGACTATATGCCCACTAAATGTGAGTAAACATTTGAGTTTTCGGTTTGGTCAATGTGTATCCTTAGGGACGCTATTATGTTTAGGTTTAAGTATAAGGGTGGGGTGGTACACGGGTCGACTTTGACCTCGAATGACCTTTGACCTTTAATCCCGAATGACCTTTGACCTCAAGTAACCTTTGACGTCGAATTCATTTGACCTCGAATGAATTTGACATTTGACTTTGACCTTGACCTTTTTACGTAGTTCGTATATTTAATATTTATATTTGGCTTAATACCTCCACAATGTGGTGGTGTATGGCCACTCAAGCCTCTGACTACCCCGAATGGGGAATAAAAGTCATGACGTTATGTTATGTACGAATATTTTTCCTTCGCTTAACCTTAACTCGTCTATACAAGAGGGTTTTAACATGGCTCAGCATTTTTTGTTGTGTTTGACCACAGAGTAAAGACTAAAGAAAGAGGTGCCCTTATTAGATATATGTATGAAAAAAAACGTGGTCATTGTTTTTTTTCATTTTCATTGTTCTATCTACCGGTAAATAGTTGAACTACTCGCTTCGGTTTATGTTATGTTAGTACTAGTACGACCACTCGGCCGAGTTGCTTAGGGCCAGTCCCCTTAGTAATTGGTCCATGTGTTTGACAGTGAAACTGGGCCGCAAACATCCGGACCCGGTGGTGGAAACTGCTTCGCTATCGTCGGTGGAGCCGGTGGACGTGACGTACAAGGTGAGCCTGCCGGACGAGACGGTCCGCAACGGGCTGCTGTCGGCGCTGCAGCTGGAGGCCGTCGTGTACGCGTCGCAGGCGCACGAGCACATGCTGCCCGACGGGACCCGCGCCGGCTTCCTTATTGGTCAGTACACAATACTACTATGGGGGCCATCCATTAATTACGTCACACGTAAAGGGGGAGGGGGTCGACGAAATGTGACATTGTGTGACAAGGGGGGAGGGGTCCTAAGTTAAGTGACATCACATTTAAAATCTAAAATCTCCCAAGTATTTAAACAGAAATTTGAAGTGTTAACGAAAAATTTTCCATGTTTCTGAAAATTATTAAATAAAATGTGACGTCACACAGGGAGGGGGGAGTCTCGCAAATATGACCACTTGTGACAATGGGGGGAGGGGTCTAAAAATCATGAAATTTGTGTGACGTAATTTATGGATGGCTCCATAATTTGACCACAACGTTTGTACCGCGCCTTAAGTAAGCGAGCGGCGAGACGGAGGGCCGAAGTTGGTCATTCTGCCGTCATCGCTCACGGCGGTATTACCACATCCCGCCTCCCCACCTCCCCGGGCATACCTAAGGCGCGGTACAGCTGTTGCGGTCAAACTATACCACAGTCTTATTTATGCGACTATCAGCCAGTTATTTTTGCCTCCGCTTTGCAAGGGAAGTGGAAAATCTTACACGCTCAGACGAACGCTCAGTTCAAATGCCACTTAATGGTCCCCCATCCTGACCTTGCCAAGCGGTGCATAACCTCTAATCCTTTACCGATTAGTGATTGCAGCTAGCTATAAAGCGCTGGGTTCCTCCAATAGCGGCGCCGTCATATAACGGCCGTAACTAGAACGTTGGCTATGTAAACAAAATGGCGCGGTTTCCTAGACCGCTACCTGTTTACGTAGCCAATGTTCTAGTGCGGCCGTTATATGATGGCGCCGCTATTGGAGTAACCCATAGCATAAGCGACTTACTGATATGTCAAGCAAGTGTCGGAATGTGCTAGGTAGCGCGCAGCGGTGGTAGGTAAAAATCATTTGACATAGCTGTCAAGAGAATAAAATACCTGCCCCCTAGACAAGTGGCCTCGTCCACAAGCGTTTTTATAAATTGCTACGCTTCATGTATGGAAATGACATAAGTCACGTGATCTACTTATCGACTTGTAATGTCATTTCCATACATTTAAGCGTAGCGTTTTGAAGAAACGCTTGTAGCCGAAGCCACTTGTCTAGAGGGGCTGGTTGTATTGTACCCAGGGTTGTTACGAAAAAATCACCGTGTTTAAAACATGTTTTAAACATTTAAATCATGTTTTAAACACGGTGATTTATTCCTTCTGAGTTAAATCAATGTTTTAAACAATGATTTAAACATGTTCTAAACAGTTTTAATTTAAAATTTCCTGTTTTTTGCAACTCTGATTGTACCATGTGTATGATGTTGAGCAGGCGACGGCGCGGGCGTGGGCAAGGGCCGCACCATCGGCGGCATCATCTTCGAGAACTACCTGAAGGGCCGCAAGCGCGCCATCTGGGTGTCCGTCTCCAACGACCTCAAGTACGACGCCGAGCGCGACCTGCGCGACATCGGCGCCAGCAAGATTGAGGTCCATCCGCTCAACAAGGTACGCACGATAAGGGGACATCCATAAATTACGTCACACGAATTTCATGATTTTTAGACCCCTGTGACGTCACATATTTTTTTCAAATTTCAGAAATTTTCAAAAATTTTCTTTAACACTTCAAATTTCAGTTTTAATACTTGGATATATTAGATTTTTAAATGTGTCGTCACGTAACTTAGGACCTTTCCCCCCCCCTTGTCACATCGTGTCACATTTCGTCGACCCCCTACCCCCCCCTTTACGTGTAACGTAATTTATGGATGGCCCCAAACCCAGTGCATCGGGCGGTGGCGGATTCGATTCCGTAGGCTTTCGGAAAATACTTTTTCGTAATTTGCCCAGATGTCACTGGGATTACCCCTAGTCCAATGTACGATACCCATTTAATTACTACAAGCGTTGCTTAGTTGGTATGTTAGTCTAGCCATACTATTCCACCAAGCCAACTAGGCGCTCGGGTATAAATATCAAACGCAGCTATTACAGCTTGTACGACGAGTCGGGAGAGCCGAAAGCCCAACCTCCCCCCCTTTCCCCTCCCTCCATTCCACTCCCCTTCAGGTCGGCAATGTGCAAGCAATGCCTTTCGTATTGCAAGCATCTATAGGCTACGGTAACTGCTTTACATCAGGCGGGCCGCTTTTTTCCCACCGCAAAAAAAATACTAAAAAGTCCAAAAGTACCTGAGCCAACGTTTATTTCTCCTATTCATACTCCACAGCAAAAAAACAATTTTAGAGCTGTTAATATTTTCACGGTCGATATCCCGTTGTCCCCAGTTCAAATACGCGAAGATATCATCGGCGGTGAACGGCAACGTGAAGAAGGGCGTGGTGTTCAGCACGTACTCGGCGCTCATCGGCGAGACGCAGTCCTCCACCACCAAGTACCGCACGCGGCTCAAACAGCTGCTGCAGTGGTGCGGCGAGGACTTCGACGGGGTCGTATCCTTTTTACAAATATACAAATATAACACTACGCTATACAGGGGGTAACGGAAAGGGTATATTCATACGAAGTGCACGGCTTCTTTGGATGATAACGAACAAGACGACAACGGTTTTAAAATCCTATATCTACACGTTACAGAGATATGAGACATTCCAATACATGAAAACAAAATACCAAACATGTCAAATTTACATTTCGACATCACTAGCACCAAGTGACGTGAAAAGAATAATGACACTCGTAGTGCGGTTACACGTTTATTATTATGGGAATTCAATAGACTTATCAAATTTAATATTTTAGTATGAATTTTTTGAAAAATTATTTTGAGCTGAAATCTTGCATATCGTTTCTATAGCAGATACACTTTTCACCCCTTTCGGATAGATATACCCTTTCCGTTACACGCTGTATACATAATTCACCTCCTATTTTACACCCTTTTGGAGCAGAATTTTCAAAAACTTTGAAATAAATTATTTTTATTTAGCCTAACAGTTTCTAGCTTCAGTAATATGGGACCCCCATACAAACTTACACTTTTTCTTAGGGGCGGATTTTTTCAAATCCTACCTATGCTATCTTCTACCTAATGTAAAAATTTCTAATACCAGCCGTTTGGCCTCTAGACATCTTGACAGACAGACGGACAAGAAAGTGATCCTATAAGGGTTCCGTTTTTTTATTTCCTTTTGAGGTATGGAACTCTAAAAAGACGAGCTGAATTCCTTGCCCGATCTTTTCAGTCGAAGTCGCGTTTCCGATCTGGGGGTAGAATTCAGTAAAAAATTAAAAAATGACAATTTGTAAGTACTTCCGTAGCTAGCGTCTAAACCAACCTTTCCCAAAGTGGGCGATAACGCCCCCTTGTGGGCGATAGCGCCCCCTTGTGGGCGCTGCAGGTCTAAAGGGGGGCGGTAAGAGACCCAGAAAAAAAATGGGGGCGTTGTGTAGACTACACAACGATGGTCTAAACGAAATAAAGTATTGGAATTTTGGGGAAGACGATGAATATTGATTAGTACAGACATAAATCCTCAACTCGCGAGCTCAGATCGTGTTCGACGAGTGCCACAAGGCCAAGAACCTGTGCCCGGTGGGATCCGGCAAGGCCACCAAGACGGGCCTGACTGCCCTGGAGCTGCAGAACAAGCTGCCGCTGGCGCGCGTGGTGTACGCGTCGGCCACGGGCGCGAGCGAGCCGCGCAACATGGCCTACATGGTGCGGCTCGGCATCTGGGGCGACGGCACGCCCTTCCCCACATTCATGGACTTTATCAATGCGGTCGAGAAGAGGTACTTACTATAACAAAATAATCATTTTATAATGGTCACTGATAGACGATCCACCTGCCGCACAGGCCACCTTACAGCTCGTTCCTACTTGTCGGGTGTCGGGCTCCGTATTTTAAGCGGTTGTCGGCACCTCTGTTCACACTTGTCGGAATCGAATATCTTGATCGAAGCTGGAGCCATTTTCTGGCAGTCTATGCGAGGCGATTGCGATGGACTTCGACGGGCGGAAGAAGTGGCAGCGGGGAGAGGGTCGCCGGACCCGAAATCCGACATAATGAGGACAGCGCCATACTTACTCATAGGCGAACGAGACCCGACACGATTTTATACGGACGTAGAGTGCTAGCAAAACGCCCGACATTTCTTGTCGGCGCCGACAAAAAATTGGTGTCGGATAAGTGTGAACAGCTCCATATAAAATGTTCTGCCACTAGAGCGGCCGGTTTCTGTCAAACTCGCGATAATTTGTTTTTAGTGACACTGACAGTTCTAACACGGTGTCTTTCTCTGTCTCTTTACAACGTCGCGATTTTTAGTCAAGTGACAGATACCGTCAGCCTTATCAACATCTAGTAAGCTCAACATTTTTACCCCCATTATGACAAATACTGGGTGGTAATATTTGATTACTTTATTACTCATTAGGCTGTGCTATGCTATGACCCATAGCACAAGTTAAACTGAGAAATATCAATAGTGAATCGGTGGATGAGTCTGTGTCATCCATCAAACCCATAGATGAGTGATATTGGACATGAACCTTGTGTCCACAGAGGCGTGGGCGCGATGGAGATAGTGGCGATGGACATGAAGCTGCGCGGCATGTACATCGCGCGGCAGCTGTCCTTCCACGGCGTGTCCTTCAAGATCGAGGAGGTGCCGCTCTCCGACGCGTTCAAGGAGACCTACGACAAGTCCGTCGCGCTGGTGAGGGGGACACACAAAACTAAGGACTACCCATTATTACACTATTTGTTTTTTACCCGATTACGGCGGAGAGTTAGGATTTTGACCGGTATATACTATGCGATCAAAATAAGAATAGGACCGGCCTAGCGCCATGTGTGACGTCACGACTGGAACTTGTGCAGGCTCTCGATTAACTTCACTCATAAGTACAGTACTTGGTACCGTACTTATATGAGTGAATTTAGCCGAGAGCCCGTCCTATTCTTATTTTAATCGCATTGTATGTTCATTTGTTCCCGCATAACTTCCAATCTACTTATCATAATTTGGCAAATGAGGTATTGTTGGAAGCGTCTTGATCGTCCGCCGGTTGTAGGCTATGTGACGTTACATTCAATAGAACAGAATAAACGATTTGACTTTGAATAAGGTTTATCTGTTAAGTAAATAAATAAATTATAAATATCGAAAGAAAAACACACCAACAGTATGGTCCTAAACTAAGCAAAGCTTGTACTATGGCTACCGTACAATAGACTGGTGGTGATCCCAGTGACAACCACACCAGGACAAATTACGAAAAGCCCGTTTCCTAAATTTGCCTCTGGCGGGAATCGAACCCGCAACCACCCGATACAGTGAGCCGAGCTGCCTACGCTTTAACCACTGCACCAAGCGGTCATCAATTGTCCAAAGGAAGACGGAAAGGTCCAATATTAGTGTTGTTTGTGTCAGTGGGTGGAAGCGATGCAGCGGTTCACGGAGGCTGCGGAGCTGATCAACGCGGAGTCGCGCATGAAGAAGACCATGTGGGGGCAGTTCTGGTCCGCGCACCAGAGGTTCTTCAAGTACCTCTGCATCGCAGCCAAGGTCAGATCACAACAATACCATACCGCCACCAATATCATAGTTCTAAGAGGTCCGTTTTATCACCTAGAATGTAACTATAGCATGTATACAAGAAAATAAAAAAAACTATTACTTTTTAGGGTTCAAACCACTTCTTTTTTCCGAGCGTTAAATAATATGTGAGAACATAATTCGATTTTTATTGTAGATCTCGACGACTGTAATACAGTTATTCAATTAATTTAAAGCTTAGTGCAGCGATACTTTAGTTCTTCGAAGTAAAAGAGAAGATACTGTATGGCTACCACGCGGGCTCAGACAAGATATTTGTCACGAATTTTGTCGCATAAAGTCGCTTGCTCTTTTCTTGATTCATAGGAGATAATTGGACAAAATCAATTTATCTAATATTCTTTGTTCTTGCCACCGCCTATGCTAGTCTGCTGGAGCCAAGATTGGTATAAATACAATTTGTTACCGGATCACACAAACAAAATTGAATTATTTGGACCCTATTTAGTGCCGTCAGTTCAATGTTGGAGAGTTTCGATTCTATTTAGAAGAGGGGAGTTTACACTCCCTCCCGTGGTTAAGCGAAATATGTCAAGGTTGAAATAAGATCCTTGTATCCTCAACTTTCCAGTAACTTATACAATTTCATATTTCGAGTATCCCAAGGAACACCTAGTTATTTGTTTATTTATTGAATGAAGTGGTTTTGATGAGAGGGGTGTGTGATGGTGTGTGACGGTGCGTGTCGGTGCGTGGTGCAGGTGAACCACGCGGTGGTGACGGCGCGCGAGGCGGTGAAGTGCGGCAAGTGCGTGGTGATCGGGCTGCAGTCCACGGGCGAGGCGCGCACGCTCGACCAGCTCGAGCGCGACGACGGCGAGCTCTCCGACTTCGTCTCCACCGCCAAGTATGTACACATACACATACACACAGACATATACACACATAAACACACACACTCACACACTCACACATATACACACGCACACACAAACTTACATTTATACGCAATACCCGCAGGATATCTATGACGGCGCGCCCCTGAGAGGGCACTCGAACTAGTCGAATTTACAACTTTATTATCTGCTGAGAGTAGCTTTTAGTTTTTTTAATTCTAATTTAATTTTTTATTTCAGTTAAGAACTGTATTTACATACCTATGTCGACAAAAAAAGATATTCTGATTCTGATGGGCACGTCGTGGACGCTGGCCTACGAACGAAACGCGGCACTTGATGAAGTAATTCAAAAAAAGATTTTCTGAAAGTGTTTAATCAAAAATATGCTTCTATTATAAAACATCTTAGTTATTAATCAGTCACCCTCCTCCATATTATCATCACCGTTTATTGTAACGTGCATATCCGATATGACCACCTTCTCCAGCGGTCTTATCTTGCCCAGCTCCCGCGCCAGACGCTGCATTGTGTCCATATTGCACGCATTCGGATTATTCTTGAACAATTTGTTCAACCTACGAAACTCATCGTTAAGATTTTTTAAAGCACTCTCATATGTACTTTTGCTATCGCGTTTCTCTGCTACAGAAGCTTTTACAGAATCATTATCGTCATCCTCCAAGGGATCATTGTGTTCCTGTTTTTCAACCACGTAGTAATAACTATCGTCTTGATTATTTTCTTCGGATTGTGCGTCTGTTGGTACGTCGTCAAGATCTGATATGTTGTCCTCTTTGAGCTGATCCTCAATTTCACTTTTTATTTCCACTATTCCATCTTCTGAACATGTCGTTACTCCAACTTCGTCAGCATCGATTTTGCCCGCTATTTCCAAATAAAAAGCAAATTTCTCTTCGGGAATATCAGCGGTTATTTTATTGATATTAAATCTATGTAATATGGCACATAGATGCTCACAGAATCGTCCCACTTTCCCGACCCCGCAGTCACAGATCAGTGAATTCGTTGTACAATTTGTGTAACTTATTCCGCCGTTCTCCGTATAATGTAGGTTTTCGTCAATTTTTTCGACCTGAGAGTTCATCTCTAAAACATCTGTATTCTTCGGTAGAAACAACGTGTACATTTCAGCTACTGATTGTCGTGTTAAATGACAGTGTAATATTCGAGACCAATAATTGTCTAGTATATCCATCAATACGTCGACCATAATCGGTGAGGTGAAATTTTTGCACTTAACCATTAAAAACTCCCTTAGAATACGAATAGACGTGTCTATTATAATACTCTTGGTTTGTAGAATATAATCTTCACGGTTTTCCCAAACTTTGTCTAAATACTCCTTTAATTTAGGGATGGATTTCACAAGGTTAGTGCCTACAAGTTCAGTGTACATTTTCTGAGCAAGTTCATTACTATCAGAGTGTATAAATGCATAGAACAGATTCATAGTGTTGATTTTATATTTTTTGTTAATCTTACCCTTGTCCTCACAAATCAACGACCATATTTCCTTACAAATAGACGGACGCGATACGATTTTCTTCTTACCAGGAAATATTGCGTCACAAGCGCTCGTTTGTTCCTTGAAGTTATTCATGATTAACATTTGCGGGTCGAAACTTTTAAAAGTTATTTGCTCCAAAAGCATTTTAATTGAAAAGAACGCTCGAGTGAAGCTAGGCTCCGATTGATCCGAATACACTGCGCACGCGATCGGCAAAGCACCCAGTTCTGTAGGCACGAAGAAAAATGTTACAACCAAGTCTTGTCGAATCAAACAACTGTCTATTATAACATTATCTAACTCGTAGCTACCGAGGACGTTCCTCATGAACGGAGTTACTACTACAGTCATATATGCATCAGATAAATATCTCAGAGCTCCTCCTTTTCCCTCTAAAACTGTCTTTCTATCCTTCATTGCCTTTTCAAAATCATTGTCTCTGAGTAGTATATGTGTCATTTTAGCATACAGATAAGTTACGTGAATCAAAGTGGGGTTTTCGTTTGCATTCAGCAGGACCTTGTCGCCGCTGGGCCCGTATTTACACAAGATACTCAACTCGTGGTATATTCTAGCTATCGGGATCGTGTACCCACGCTCCATATACTTGTAGAACAGCGCGTCTGTCTCGGGCAGGCTTTTCAACGAGTGGAACGACTCCACCGCCCTCACTCTGTGCGTGTGGCTGAAATCTATGTAAATGTTCATGTTCAAACCCTCTTTCAAACTTTTATCGTTCCTAATCGTGTTACGATTTATCTTCTTGACCTTGAAATCAATTGTCGCTCCGCAGTCTTTATTTTTCCTCTCTGTCGCGCTCTTCTTTTTATTATAACCCGAGTGATGGCACACGTAAGTCTTTCTGAACAACATTCGTTTTAATTTTGGGAAGCATCGTCGCACGATCCACGTGGTGCACGTGAATTTGGAAAACTTTTCTAACCAAGTTTTGCAGATCTCGTTGTAAGCATCGAACGTAATATTTTCCGCTGTACGACATTTCATTTTAATTAGGAATTTCTCCGGTGATTTGTAATCAAATGTATTGAAATGCGCGTCTTGCGATAGTCCTTCCAGTAATGTTTTTAGTTCATGTTTTGAAGACATCGTTGCGTCCCAGTTCAAAATAACACGATGCTGAAAACGTATATGATATCACACACAATATATTAAACCGTGTTAAATCGATGCGCTGAGAGAATGTATGGTTTCTATAGCGTATGACGCACTGAGCGCTGAGTTGGCGTACCTTTTTCTAAATATAAATACAACATGGCGGCGGGGCGCGCCGGGTGGGTCAAGGTCATCGAACCCGTTCCGAGATCGCGCAACGTTTGTTGTAGTCGTTGGGAGTCGCGCGGCTCTGACAGCGCGGGAAATTTAAATTTGATAGGGTAGTGAAATATGTACAGAGATTCTGTCTGTTTTACATAGATTTAGCGTTATTATTAAAATACAGAAAGGAGTATTATCTTATAAAATATAAAAAAAATACAATTTTTATGAGTGAGAGTGAGAACAAAAATGTATTACAAACATAAACATCATTGTGTCTGTATTTTCCTAAGGGGTAGGCAGAAGTACTCGTTTTTTTATTAATATTATGGTCAATATTACTAATAAAATCATTTAAAATGAATGTCAAAAAGTAAATTAAAATATTATTATTTTAATAAGCTTTCATTTTCTTTAAAGTCGATCTCGGTTTTTGTCAGATAGGCAGCAGTCGTTAATCCATATTAGGGGCCATTCATAAATTACGTCACACGTAAAGGGGTGGGAGGGGTCCTAAGTTTTGTAACGTCACATTTAAAAATCGAATATATCTAAGTATTGAAACCGAAATTTAAATTGTTAACGAACAATTTAGAAAATTTCTGAAAATTGTAAAAAATATGTGACGTCACACAGGGAGGGGGGAGTCTCACAAATGTGACCAGCTGTGATAAGGGGGGCAGGGGTCTAAAAATCATGAAATTCGTGTGACGTAAATTATGGATGGCCCCTTAGACGCCTTCGGGCAGCTTGAACAACTCTGACACTCGATTAGACACTAACCACATGATAAGGAGGATTTATTTATTTTATATCAATCTCGACTTTACTTTTAACCCCAGACAAAAAACAGCCACTACTAAGCAAAGCTTGTAGGGTTATCTCGAGTGATTGCGTATATTCGGTACGGTTGAGCTAACCGTATGTATATGTTCAACAGAGGCGTCTTCCAGACCCTGGTGGAGAAGCACTTCCCGGCGCCGGACCGCAACCGGATCAACCGGCTGCTGGGGCTGGAGCCGCCGCGCACCAAGCCGCCGCCCACGCCCACGCCCACGCCGCCCGCCCTACACCTCAACGGGAAGAACGGACTCGCCGACGAGGCCAACACCTCCAAGAGGAAATGTGAGTGACTTGTACAATTAGCATTGATAATTTTATCTTTAATAAGTGATGTTTTATGGGTCTAATTTGAATATATTTTTTGTGCTTATTATTTATATTTAATTTTGGAATTATGAAACTGATAATGTCATCATCATTATCAAAGTAGAATATTTTAGGCATAAATTACTTTGCTTACTAAACAAAAAAAAACTTTGAGTATTTACAATTATGACCATATAAACATGAATAGCTATTTAGTTTATTCCTGGAACTGGTTTTTCAATCAGCATGTTTTTCATAAAATAGACAACAATTTTGTAACATATCTAGGTCACTGCCAGAGTTAAATCTGCCACGCCGTTTGACGGCTTGGCTGTTCATTACTATTGCTGTTATTTAGTGTTACGCCTAGGTGTTCATCGAATGGATTAAGTTCGCTCAACGTCGAACGAGTTGGCTGATTAAAAGCTAGGTTTTTGGAAACAGCTAAATCAGTGGGGGGCTACTCCGAAATACGAAACGTTTCGGCTGACGGGTAGTACGTTTTCCTGCACTCCGAAAATGTTTCGGATGCGATAATCGTGATTTGACGTGTCTACTTTCGTGGACCCTACTCCGAAAGAATCTGGAACACTTCAGAAACACTTTTAGAGTAAGAAAATACACCATCCGTCAGCCGAAACGTTACGTTTCGTATTTCGGAATAGCCCCACAGGGTATTGACTACTTTCCTATGCTACGCGACAAGCCAACCGAGCTGAACTGTATCCAAAGTGGTATTGTGTATAGTGACGGCGCGGCAGCAGGCGAACGTGGCGGCGAAGCGCATGCGTGGCGGGTCGTCGTCGGACGAGTTCGTGCGCGGCTCGGAGGACGAACTGGAGCTGGAGCCCGAGTCGGACGACGAGCGCCGCGGCCCGCCGCTCTCCGACTCCGACCTCTCCGACTTCAACCCCTTCCAGCGCGGCAGCGACAGCGAGGACGGTCAGTACCGCCTCAACTACACACTACCCACTACACTACACTATCCACTCCACCGTATACTAGCAGTCGGACGACGAGCGCCGCGGCCCGCCGCTCTCCGACTCCGACCTCTCCGACTTCAACCCCTTCCAGCGCGGCAGCGACAGCGAGGACGGTCAGTACCGCCTCAACTACACACTACCCACTACACTACACTATCCACTCCACCGTATACTAGCAGTCGGACGACGAGCGCCGCGGCCCGCCGCTCTCCGACTCCGACCTCTCCGACTTCAACCCCTTCCAGCGCGGCAGCGACAGCGAGGACGGTCAGTACCGCCTCAACTACACACTACCCACTACACTACACTATCCACTCCACCGTATACTAGCAGTCGGACGACGAGCGCCGCGGCCCGCCGCTCTCCGACTCCGACCTCTCCGACTTCAACCCCTTCCAGCGCGGCAGCGACAGCGAGGACGGTCAGTACCGCCTCAACTACACACTACCCACTACACTACACTATCCACTCCACCGTATACTAGCAGTCGGACGACGAGCGCCGCGGCCCGCCGCTCTCCGACTCCGACCTCTCCGACTTCAACCCCTTCCAGCGCGGCAGCGACAGCGAGGACGGTCAGTACCGCCTCAACTACACACTACCCACTACACTACACTATCCACTCCACCGTATACTAGCAGTCGGACGACGAGCGCCGCGGCCCGCCGCTCTCCGACTCCGACCTCTCCGACTTCAACCCCTTCCAGCGCGGCAGCGACAGCGAGGACGGTCAGTACCGCCTCAACTACACACTACCCACTACACTACACTATCCACTCCACCGTATACTAGCAGTCGGACGACGAGCGCCGCGGCCCGCCGCTCTCCGACTCCGACCTCTCCGACTTCAACCCCTTCCAGCGCGGCAGCGACAGCGAGGACGGTCAGTACCGCCTCAACTACACACTACCCACTACACTACACTATCCACTCCACCGTATACTAGCAGTCGGACGACGAGCGCCGCGGCCCGCCGCTCTCCGACTCCGACCTCTCCGACTTCAACCCCTTCCAGCGCGGCAGCGACAGCGAGGACGGTCAGTACCGCCTCAACTACACACTACCCACTACACTACACTATCCACTCCACCGTATACTAGCAGTCGGACGACGAGCGCCGCGGCCCGCCGCTCTCCGACTCCGACCTCTCCGACTTCAACCCCTTCCAGCGCGGCAGCGACAGCGAGGACGGTCAGTACCGCCTCAACTACACACTACCCACTACACTACACTATCCACTCCACCGTATACTAGCAGTCGGACGACGAGCGCCGCGGCCCGCCGCTCTCCGACTCCGACCTCTCCGACTTCAACCCCTTCCAGCGCGGCAGCGACAGCGAGGACGGTCAGTACCGCCTCAACTACACACTACCCACTACACTACACTATCCACTCCACCGTATACTAGCAGTCGGACGACGAGCGCCGCGGCCCGCCGCTCTCCGACTCCGACCTCTCCGACTTCAACCCCTTCCAGCGCGGCAGCGACAGCGAGGACGGTCAGTACCGCCTCAACTACACACTACCCACTACACTACACTATCCACTCCACCGTATACTAGCAGTCGGACGACGAGCGCCGCGGCCCGCCGCTCTCCGACTCCGACCTCTCCGACTTCAACCCCTTCCAGCGCGGCAGCGACAGCGAGGACGGTCAGTACCGCCTCAACTACACACTACCCACTACACTACACTATCCACTCCACCGTATACTAGCAGTCGGACGACGAGCGCCGCGGCCCGCCGCTCTCCGACTCCGACCTCTCCGACTTCAACCCCTTCCAGCGCGGCAGCGACAGCGAGGACGGTCAGTACCGCCTCAACTACACACTACCCACTACACTACACTATCCACTCCACCGTATACTAGCAGTCGGACGACGAGCGCCGCGGCCCGCCGCTCTCCGACTCCGACCTCTCCGACTTCAACCCCTTCCAGCGCGGCAGCGACAGCGAGGACGGTCAGTACCGCCTCAACTACACACTACCCACTACACTACACTATCCACTCCACCGTATACTAGCAGTCGGACGACGAGCGCCGCGGCCCGCCGCTCTCCGACTCCGACCTCTCCGACTTCAACCCCTTCCAGCGCGGCAGCGACAGCGAGGACGGTCAGTACCGCCTCAACTACACACTACCCACTACACTACACTATCCACTCCACCGTATACTAGCAGTCGGACGACGAGCGCCGCGGCCCGCCGCTCTCCGACTCCGACCTCTCCGACTTCAACCCCTTCCAGCGCGGCAGCGACAGCGAGGACGGTCAGTACCGCCTCAACTACACACTACCCACTACACTACACTAACTAGTAGTACTAGTAAATAACTCATGACTCAAGACTTGTAACATTTTTATAAGGCAATAACTTACAATCTTTTTTTGTGTCTACCTATTGCTTCAAATTGTTTTTTTGTTATTATAACACTTCTATTAATTAATTTTAGCTCTTATTGTTGTGAACATACGGGACATTATTGATTGATAATTGCTACTGCGCTTACGTGGGACTGTGCCAAAATAATTTACATTTTTATTTCCCAACAGAGCCGTGGCTCGGCCGCAAGAAGAAGCCATTAAAGAAAAAGAAAGCAGCGTCACCAAAGAAGAAGCCAAACACCACGCAAGACAAGATCGAGACGATGTTCGAACGCAAGAACAGCGCCGCCCCCGCGCCCTCCACCGTCACCGTCACCACCCCCGCGGGGCAGAGCCTCACCGGCACACCCGTCGGCACCAATGGCCTCTACCTAGGTGAGTACATCAACAACATTGAGAGAATTCCAACTCAAACTTCTGTGAAATACTTATAAACTATCTAAAGAACACATCTTGGTATACAAGCTCTGAAACTTACAGCAGGTATACCTATACCGCAACCGCTGTGCCGCGACTTAGGTATGCGCGGAGAGGTGGGAGGGTGGGACGGCGAGAGCGATGAACACTCCGCCTCGCCACTCGCGTATAGCAAACTTTGAATCGTTTCCGAACTTATTATTATGTCTAATTATAACCTAGAAGATAACCAATTTCATGTGGACTGCAGTCGAGGTAGCCAAACGGTCGGAAAATTCCGGACATGTCCGGTAATATAGGTCTTTGTCCGGAATGCCGGGGAATTGTAAAAGCCGGCCGGAATTTATATAAGTCATAAGTACTATCCAAAAATCTTTGGTGTCCCCGGCTGCAAGACGACGATGATTAGTCTATGGTAGTATAAATGTGGGAGTTCGATCAACGCGGCAAGACAGCAGACGTCAGTTGGACTATAGAACTTGTGCCGTCTGCCCATTGACCATAAGAAAGATAGAGGACTGGCCCTATGTGACGTCATCTGAAGCCAAACACGAACAAACGGCAGTCCAAAATGGCGTGACTCCGCCCACAGCTAAAAGTGTTGTACTTTTAGATAGTCGATAGTATCCATATCGATATACCTAACGATCATGTCGCTGGAAAAGTGCTGGGTCATGATTAGGTAGGTACAGCTATGCTGGGCTAAATCAAATAAGGCAAAGAAGGGGGGACACATCTCTGTTAGGGTCAGGTCAATGTCAAGCGTGTACATTACCGGCACGATGGAGGCGGGCGCATTTCCAGGGTGGTATGGCTGGATCCTCACGTCCTTCTGCGCAGGCACATCACTAAATCCCTCGCTTGGGTTTATCCAGTTCACACAACACAATTACACAAAGGATTGAGTAGATTTCGTGCGATTAAGGTTTTTAGACACAGGAAGCACCGCGACGGGGCGGGTGTACTACACAAAGGTCGGTCAGTCAAGTGTCATGACGCGGGAAAGAGACCGCAGCACAAATATCACGTTAATCAGGGGTAGGCAGTACAAAATTATGTTTTTATTATTACTACTGTGTCAATGCGGTAATGGATCGGTCATACTCATAGAGTAAATACTAAAGAAAGAGGTGTTCTTATGCTGCGTTCCATTCACCGTAATTTTAGTTATTTTCGTCCACAACAAGTGTTAAAAACGATAATAATGATCACTTTCAGTACAAGTTGGTGCGAGTGGAACGTGATTTGTGGACAAAAATAACGAAATTAACAGTAAATGGAACGCACCATTAGTAGATATCTCTATGAAACAACGCGTGGAAATTTGCGCGGGAAGGCGCGGATGGTGGGGGTTAAGAAATGCGTGGCATCTATCTACCGGTAAATAGCAGAACCACTCACTTCGTTTTATGTTAGTACGTAGTTTAACTTTTTGCACTAGATGTCACTAAGTGTATGCTGATAAAAAATGACGTACAAAGGGACGCCATCTAGTGTCGAATAGAATTATATTTGGGATGCGAACGTTGGCAAGACGTCTGCACAGGACGAACGCCAACAGCACACTGACTTAAGCCACGCCTACTGTGATGACGTCAGCGGCCGAGTTGTGCGATGTCTAAGCAACGCGGCCGAGTTGCTTAGACCCAGTCCTTCTTTAGTATTAGGTTCATGGTCATGCTTACTCTAATGTTCTTGCTTGCTTGCGGTGGCTCTGTGGAGCGGGTCACCCTCTTCCCTCTAAAATGGTTGTGCAGAGTGACGCTGCTGCTCAAGTAAAGTAATTTTCACATGGCAACTCTTCAGGGTTCGCAATTTAACGTTAGCTAGAGACGACCAGAATTTCGATATCTCGGCCTTGTTGGCGCCTCAACTTAACCATGAAAATATGCACCTGTGGAGAGCCTAATGCATAGGTACACAGCCATCATCCCTACCTACCCCTGCCCAATGTAGCAAAAGCGTAAAATTAAAAATCGACAAATATATCAGCTAAAAATCTTGCGAAATCGGGCGATTTTGAATAAACTCTATTTTAACTTCTTTAAGCCGTCTTAGTACAAAAAAATCTCACATTTAATTTTAAAATTTTCACTATCCATAAATCAACTTGTTATCTCTTTCGTGAATCTTTATGGTCTTGAGTAGTGCTGACAAATACATATTATAAAACAATTTTAAGGCGGCGCAGTCACGCACCTTCCAAAACAAAAATTATTTCTTTGTGGTCACCCCGGAGTGACGGCGCGGCCCGACGTGTAGGTGAATAGAATATGTATCGATAACTTTGAAACAAAACATGTAAGAACAACACTACGTTTTTATGTAAACATAGCAAATATTTGTTAGTTCTATTTTAGTTGAAAATATGAATTAGAGAGTACGATTATAGACGGGAACTCAATTAAAAATGAATATAATGTACACAAAATTTATTTTCACACACTATAAATACACTTAAATATGAAAATAACACAACTAACCTGGAAAATAACAAACCTTCGAAATTCTTTCGAGAATCAGAACTACATGCCCTAACGCATCACTAAACTATATTGTTTTTTCCTTGATAATCCTAAATAATATAATAAAGAGTCACAAAATACACACAGTTCAGCGTAAAATTTAAAATAATTTGTATAATACGCTGACATGACAGATGAAGTACTAACCATAGTGACCCGACCATAGCCGTCAACCCAATATGGCGGTCCAAAAAGGCCCTCAGGGAGGCGGCTTACTGACGGAACTAACCAAAAACTTCCAGAAAAATGAAATATATGACATATACTGTACTGTTTTACATAGCTAAATTGTCACGAGTAAGAATGAGACAGATATGTTTTCGTTAATGTGGTCCATATTTGCATCAAATATGTATACCATAAACAATAGCTTCCGATCTATTACTATATATCTATGCGTCTGCCCTCGCGGCACATGTCATCGCCACAATGTCTATGGACCGACTGACGTCTGCTGTCTTGCCGCGTCGATCGAACTCCATAGATATATAGTAATAGATCGGAAGCTATTGTTTATGGTATACATATTTGATGCAAATATGGACCACATTAACGAAAACATATCTGTCTCATTCTTACTCGTGACAATTTAGCTATGTAAAACAGTACAGTATATGTCATATATTTCATTTTTCTGGAAGTTTTTGGTTAGTTCCGTCAGTAAGCCGCCTCCCTGAGGGCCTTTTTGGACCGCCATATTGGGTTGACGGCTATGGTCGGGTCACTATGGTTAGTACTTCATCTGTCATGTCAGCGTATTATACAAATTATTTTAAATTTTACGGTGAACTGTGTGTATTTTGTGACTCTTTATTATATTATTTAGGATTATCAAGGAAAAAACAATATAGTTTAGTGATGCGTTAGGGCATGTAGTTCTGATTCTCGAAAGAATTTCGAAGGTTTGTTATTTTCCAGGTTAGTTGTGTTATTTTCATATTTAAGTGTATTTATAGTGTGTGAAAATAAATTTTGTGTACATTATATTCATTTTTAATTAAGTTCCCGTCTATAATCGTACTCTCTAATTCATATTTTCAACTAAAATAGAACTAACAAATATTTGCTATGTTTACATAAAAACGTAGTGTTGTTCTTACATGTTTTGTTTCAAAGTTATCGATACATATTCTATTCACCTACACGTCGGGCCGCGCCGTCACCCCGGGGTGACCACAAAGAAATATTTTTTGTTTTGGAAGGTTTGTGACTGCGCCGCCTTAAAATTGTTTTATAATATTTGTCAGCACTACTCAAGACCATAAAGATTCACGAAAGAGATAACAAGTTGATTTATGGATAGTGTAAAATTTTAAAATTAAATGTGGGATTTTTTTGTACTAAGACGGCTTAAAGAAGTTAAAATAGAGTTTATTCAAAATCGCCCGATTTCGCAAGATTTTTAGCTGATATATTTGTCGATTTTTAATTTTACGCTTTTGCTACATTGGGCAGGGGTAGGTAGGGATGATGGCCGTGTACCTATGCATTAGGCTCTCCACAGGTGCATATTTTCATGGTTAAGTTGAGGCGCCAACAAGGCCGAGATATCGAAATTCTGGTCGTCTCTAACGTTAAATTGCGAACCCTGAAGAGTTGCCATGTGAAAATTACTTTACTTGAGCAGCAGCGTCACTCTGCACAACCATTTTAGAGGGAAGAGGGTGACCCGCTCCACAGAGCCACCGCAAGCAAGCAAGAACATTAGAGTAAGCATGACCATGAACCTAATACTAAAGAAGGACTGGGTCTAAGCAACTCGGCCGCGTTGCTTAGACATCGCACAACTCGGCCGCTGACGTCATCACAGTAGGCGTGGCTTAAGTCAGTGTGCTGTTGGCGTTCGTCCTGTGCAGACGTCTTGCCAACGTTCGCATCCCAAATATAATTCTATTCGACACTAGATGGCGTCCCTTTGTACGTCATTTTTTATCAGCATACACTTAGTGACATCTAGTGCAAAAAGTTAAACTACGTACTAACATAAAACGAAGTGAGTGGTTCTGCTATTTACCGGTAGATAGATGCCACGCATTTCTTAACCCCCACCATCCGCGCCTTCCCGCGCAAATTTCCACGCGTTGTTTCATAGAGATATCTACTAATGGTGCGTTCCATTTACTGTTAATTTCGTTATTTTTGTCCACAAATCACGTTCCACTCGCACCAACTTGTACTGAAAGTGATCATTATTATCGTTTTTAACACTTTTTGTGGACGAAAATAACAAAAATTACGGTGAATGGAACGCAGCATAAGAACACCTCTTTCTTTAGCATTTACTCTATGAGTATGACCGATCCATTACCGCATTGACACAGTAGTAATAATAAAAACATAATTTTGTACTGCCTACCCCTGATTAACGTGATATTTGTGCTGCGGTCTCTTTCCCGCGTCATGACACTTGACTGACCGACCTTTGTGTAGTACACCCGCCCCGTCGCGGTGCTTCCTGTGTCTAAAAACCTTAATCGCACGAAATCTACTCAATCCTTTGTGTAATTGTGTTGTGTGAACTGGATAAACCCAAGCGAGGGATTTAGTGATGTGCCTGCGCAGAAGGACGTGAGGATCCAGCCATACCACCCTGGAAATGCGCCCGCCTCCATCGTGCCGGTAATGTACACGCTTGACATTGACCTGACCCTAACAGATATGTGTCCCCCCTTTTTTGCCTTATTTGATTTAGCCCAGTATAGCTGTACCTACCTAATCATGACCCAGCACTTTTCCAGCGACATGATCGTTAGGTATATCGATATGGATACTATCGACTATCTAAAAGTACAACACTTTTAGCTGTGGGCGGAGTCGCGCCATTTTGGACTGCCGTTTGCTCGTGTTTGGCTTCAGATGACGTCACATAGGGCCAGTCCTCTATCTTTCTTATGGTCAATGTCGAACTCCCACCTTAAGCGTGTCAAAGTCAAAGTCAAAGCGTTTATTTTGTTTAGGCCTACGGGGGCACTTACAAATTGTCATTTTACATTTTTTCCTTAAATTCTACTGCCGGATCGGAAACGCGACCTCGACTGAGAAGATCCGGCAAGAAACTCAGTGGCCTTGTCTTTTTTACATGATGAGTTGTTGCGTGTGCGCAGGTCCGGCGCGCAACCAGCCGCCGCCGCGGTCGGCCATCGAGCGCGCGTGCGCCATGAAGGAGCAGCTGCTGGCCGCCATCGAGCGGCTCGGCCGCCGCCTGCCGCCCAACACGCTCGACCAGCTCGTCGACGAGCTCGGCGGCACCGAGAACGTCGCAGAGGTATCATCATCACCAACTCCTCGCTCGCCCACCTTCCTGGCGTTCACCACATCCCAGTAACTGTCCCACAGCCAGAGCCATTGCATTAATAATAATAATATCCTGGGACATTTTTTACACACGGCTACCTGATCCCAAACTAAGCAGAGCTTGTACTATGGAAACCAGATAACTGATATTACTACATATACTACTTTTTTATTTGTAAATACATACTTAATATACATATACACCCAGACTCGGGACATACAGACATGTTCACGCACACAAATGCATGTCCCGGGTAGGAATCGAACCTACGACCTGCAGCGTGAAAGGCGCCTCCGCGCCAACCACGCTAACGGGCCCGTCAAATTCATTAATCATTTTTTACAGAGTAATCCAGATGCAGACATATTCTTTGACGCAGTCCATATTATGGCAAACAATGTAATTTTCTATTTAAATGAACATTATTTTTTGCGACATAAGTGATTTGTAATTTTATGACTTAATTTAATTTAGTAATTTCCTAATATTATACATAATTAATTGCACACATTGTGGATAACTATTGTAATGTATACTTGACACGACATATAAGCGTTTTGGTAATACACTGTAAGCTCATATTGTTTCGAATAAATAAATAAATAAATAAATCATCATCATTGACGGGCCCGTTGGCGTGGTTGGCGTGATGGCGCCTTTCACGCTGCAGGTCGTAGGTTCGATTCCTACCCGGGACATGCATTTGTGTGCATGAACATGTCTGTATGTCCCGACTCTGGGTGTATATGTATATTAAGTATGTATTTAAAAATAAAAAAGTATTATATGTAGTAATATCAGTTATCTGATTTCCATAGTACAAGCTCTGCTTAGTTTGGGATCAGGTAGCCGTGAGTGAAAAATGTCCCAGGATATTATTATTATTATTTGAGCCAACAGACGTCCACTGTTACACATAGGCCTCCCCCAAGGTATTCCACAACGACCGGTCCTATACTACTTATACTTATATTATATTCCCCATACTACATTTCTCCCATCTAACACTTAACACTTTTACCACATCAAAAGTAGCTAGTTTTAGCGTCAATAGCCCGTACTATTTCTTCAAAAGAAAATAAATTGTCTTTTGTTTTTATACCCCGGCGTAGGTGTCCGTGACACGAGATCGCGTTTCAATCCCATCTTAGCTATTGAACTATTGATGCGTCGCTTTGTCTCTCCCGCTACTGTCGATACGTATGGCCTGTCTATATTCTATATCATATAAGAGTATAGTGCGGTTCAGATGTACTCATGCCTCTCCAGTGCAGTAAAACAGTTGGATTCAGTACTATTGAGCTGAGCGCAGCGCAGCGGCGCGCATACGCCTAGCGTCGCGACGCGTCTTCCACGATGCGTAAATTCCATGCTGAAGACACTTCAATTTCCCTTACCTCATAATACACGTGCTTCATTCGATGTATCATGGTATTTTGAATTAGGTATTTTTATGATACAAGGTGGTAATAGTCATGTGTGTTGTGTGTCAGATGACGGGTCGCAAGGGTCGCGTGGTGCAGACGGAGGAGGGCCAGATCCTGTACGAGAGCCGGTCGGAGGCGGACGTGCCGCTGGAGACGCTCAACCTGACGGAGAAGCAGCGGTTCATGGACGGCGAGAAGGACGTCGCCATCATCTCCGAGGCGGCCTCCAGCGGCATCTCGCTGCAGAGCGACAGGAGGTACACACACCACACAATCCCACTAATATTATAAAACTACTGAACGGATTTGGATGAAATTTGGAACACAGTTAGTTTATAACCTGGATTAACACATAGGATACTTTTTATCCCGGAAAAATGTCAGGTTCCTGTGGGATTTGAAAGTTAACGCGGACGAAGTCGCGGGCAGAAGCTAGTATTACATATTTGCTCTATACGAAATAACAATAATGAGATTCAATACTAGGTCCACAAATCAACTCATAACCAACACTATAGTTAAAACAAAGCTTTCTTAACAATATAATTTTGAAATCATCGAAATCGGTCCATCCGTTGCGATTTTATAACACATTTTATATAATGTAGCATGTGCGTGTGACGTCACACGGGGCCTTCGGATTGAAGGCGCGCTATACCCGCGCCGGCCTGCGCCGGCCCGCGCCGCCGTTCATTACAAAGCGCGCGTGGCCCAAATGACGTCATAACAACCGCGCGCGAACTACGCTAGTAATTTGATCACAACTTGGTAAATTTTTGTCGTAGACCAAAAATTTTTGCACTGTATGTTATGGATTTCTTAGCTCTATAAATCTGCATTCTCAACTAAATTCGTTACGGATCTCAATTATAGCACCAATCTCGGAAATAAATGACGGGAATCTCGATAAAAAATATTAAAGAAAACTTCTAATGTACACCATTTGTAAACAGGGCGAGGAATCAAAGGCGGAGGGTGCACATAACGTTAGAGTTGCCGTGGTCCGCCGACAGAGCTGTACAGCAGTTTGGTAAGAGTTACAACTTTTAATATATTTTTACGAATGAATTATAAGAAGTGTCTTTACAGCATTTAAACTTAGTTCATACTTGGATGAAATTTATATATATTTGAAAAAAGAAGCGTCCGCCATAGCCACTCACTGGCGTTCTAACTGCTCAACACTAATGCTATAGGTTCCTCCAATAGCGGCGCCATCATATAACGGCCGCACTAGAACATTGGCTACGTAAACAGGTAGCGGTCTAGGAAACCGCGCCATTTTGTTTACATAGCCAACGTTCTATTTACGGCCGGTATACAATATGTTAAGAAAACCCTGTCCGACCCGAAAACGTATTGTTGGGTATCGAGATTAGATTCTATTTTTGAAAAAAAAAACACATTTGTTTTTCATTTTAATTTATTAAAAAAAAAATATTTTTTTTACTTTTTGTGATTGCGAGCCCTAATTACCGGTTTCGGCTCGGACAGGGTTTTTTTAACATATTGTATGACGGCGCCGCTATTGGAGGAACCCAGCGCTTTAAAAAAAATATTTTTTTTTAATAAAAAAAACACATTTGTTTTTAATTTTTTATTATTAAAAAAAAAATTTTTTTTTACTTTTTGTGATTGCGAGCCCTAATTACCGGTTTCGGCTCGGACAGGGTTTTTTAACATATTGTATTACGGCGCCGCTATTGGAGGAACCCACGCTTTAGCGTGCCGGCGCTTGCGTACGTATACGTTGCGCTGCGTTACATGTGACTGTACTAGTGTTGTATGTGTTCCTTAGGGCGCACGCACCGGTCGAACCAGGTGAACGCGCCCGAGTACATGTTCCTGATCTCGGACCTGGCGGGCGAGCGCCGCTTCGCGTCCACCGTCGCCAAGCGGCTCGAGTCGCTCGGCGCGCTCACACACGGCGACCGCCGCGCCACCGAGACCCGCGACCTCAGCCAGTTCAACATCGACAACAAGTACGGTACGTCACACGCACACCGCACCGCGCCACCACACACCGCACTACACGCGACCGCCGCGCCACCGAGACCCGCGACCTCAGCCAGTTCAACATCGACAACAAGTACGGTACGTCACACGCACACCGCACCGCGCCACCACACACCGCACTACACGCGACCGCCGCGCCACCGAGACCCGCGACCTCAGCCAGTTCAACATCGACAACAAGTACGGTACGTCACACGCACACCGCACCGCGCCACCACACACCGCACTACACGCGACCGCCGCGCCACCGAGACCCGCGACCTCAGCCAGTTCAACATCGACAACAAGTACGGTACGTCACACGCACACCGCACCGCGCCACCACACACCGCACTACACGCGACCGCCGCGCCACCGAGACCCGCGACCTCAGCCAGTTCAACATCGACAACAAGTACGGTACGTCACACGCACACCGCACCGCGCCACCACACACCGCACTACACGCGACCGCCGCGCCACCGAGACCCGCGACCTCAGCCAGTTCAACATCGACAACAAGTACGGTACGTCACACGCACACCGCACCGCGCCACCACACACCGCACTACACGCGACCGCCGCGCCACCGAGACCCGCGACCTCAGCCAGTTCAACATCGACAACAAGTACGGTACGTCACACGCACACCGCACCGCGCCACCACACACCGCACTACACGCGACCGCCGCGCCACCGAGACCCGCGACCTCAGCCAGTTCAACATCGACAACAAGTACGGTACGTCACACGCACACCGCACCGCGCCACCACACACCGCACTACACGCGACCGCCGCGCCACCGAGACCCGCGACCTCAGCCAGTTCAACATCGACAACAAGTACGGTACGTCACACGCACACCGCACCGCGCCACCACACACCGCACTACACGCGACCGCCGCGCCACCGAGACCCGCGACCTCAGCCAGTTCAACATCGACAACAAGTACGGTACGTCACACGCACACCGCACCGCGCCACCACACACCGCACTACATTATACTACATGTTCCTGATCTGGGACAGTACCTAGTTACCGACACTAGATGGCGTCCCTTTGTACGTAATTATCATCACGATACACTTAGTGACATGTAGTGTGAAAAATTTAAACTACGTACTAACATCGACATAGAACGAAGCAAGTAGTTTTCCTATTGACCGGTTGATTGAAATGGCGTTATCTACACCCCTTCACCCGCGCAAATTGTCAAGCGTCGTTTCATAGGGAAATGTAATAAGAACACCTCTTTCTTCGTATATTCTCTGTGGCTAGCGCAGACACGCGCCGTTAACCGCAGCGTTATTGAGCGGCGTGTGTGTGTTGCCTTTATTTTATAAACATTCTTATTTTATTTGTATGTGTGTAGGTCGCACGGCGCTGGACGCGGTGATGCGCGCGATCATGAAGTACGAGACGCCGCTGGTGCCGCCGCCCGCCGACTACGCCGGCGACTTCTTCCAGGACGTGGCCAGCGCGCTCGTCGGCGTCGGGCTCATCGTCAACAGCGAGGCCGCGCCCGGCGTGCTCTCGCTGGACAAGGTGACCCACCACTACACAGTTATACACCACCTAATACTGCGTTACTTCATTGGGGGCGTCCCTAAATTACTTTCGGCATTTGGGCGGGCGAGGGGGTCAAGCCAAATCTCACGTGGGGGAGAGGAGGAGGTCTCGGTAAATATCACGTTTTTTTTTACCTCAAGAAACAGTGAAATTTACGCGAAAAATGAAGTAAAACTTGTTTCTCCCCTTGAATATGGCTTTTAAAAGATCTCACGTGAGATTAGAGAGGGAGGGAGGGGTTGAGCCAAATCTCACGACATCTCACCAAGGGGGGAGGGGGCTCGAAAATTCACTAAAATCGCCTCACGTAATTTTTGGATGGTGGAAAACGTCGGGGGTCTATGTCCAACAGTGGAGGTCATTTGGATGAGATGATGATGATGAGCTTTTAATTCGTCGAAGTAATTAGTTGCTCAACATCTATGACGTCATCAATCTCTTTGACGAACTTTTTGGAGAACACACGTTCATATTGACTAATAATAAGCTAGACGTTGCAATAACAATTACCCTTGAGTTTTTGAAGGATGTACGTACACTTTAATTACCTAAAAGTCCCTTTCTTTCACCACACGTCTCTTCTAGAGGATCTCTTCCCATTACTTACCACTCTAGCCAGTGATTATTACATTACTATGTTGTGTTATACCAGGACTACAACAACATGTCCAAGTTCCTGAACAGGATACTGGGCATGCCGGTGGAGCTGCAGAACAGAATCTTCAAATACTTCACGGACACGCTCGCCGCTGTCATGGAACAAGGTATGTACACATAAATTGCGCTGTACATACTACATACATTGTTTACACTAATTTTAGAATTAGTAATTTAGGTGTGAAAGATGTTGATGTAATTATGTCAGATGTACTTTCTAATTCAACTTGATGAATAAAAAAAACAAAATTCAATTTTTTTTTTGTTATAACCGTACTTACAAATTGTCGTTTTTTTTACATAATGAACTCAAACGGTCATTTATGGATTAAATGTTGAATCATATACCAATTCTTAAGTATAGGATGAATAGATAAACGTTGACGATTGTACGATATGGCCAGTATAAGTTGACCACAATTATCACCACCAATCCACCATTCGTTGATTTGCCACCATTTCACGACACGGGCGGACAAATCACAAAGTGGCTAATTCAACCATCCGAAGATTATTACAATCCTTCGCACAAAAAGGAGAGATTCATTATTATGGTTGTCCGTTCATAAAAACGGTGACTTTTTTTTTCTCTAGTGCAACTATTGCGTAGTGTCGATTTATCTCGAATCCGTATGACGTATAGGATGATGTATTTAATTATAATTGTGGTGGGTGCGTAGCGAAGCGCAGCGGTCGGTTCGACCTGGGCATCCTGGACCTGGGCAGCGCGGGCGAGTGCGTGCGGCGCGTGCGCTGCGTGCGCTTCCTGCGCAAGCACGCCACCGGCCGCGCGCCCGTCGAGCTGCACACCGTGCACACAGAGGTACCGCACAAGGACACACGCACGCATACACACACCACACACCCCACACAAACACACACACACACACGCACGCAACGGTCTAAGCAATTTCACTCTCAATGCTGTATTAGTATTAGTTGCTGTATTAGTTGCAGTATGAGTGCAAGTGAGACGAGACGATTTTGACCCACCGCTTTGATCGGGGAAACCGTTCAACTTTGTGGCCTATCAGGGATGCCTTGAAACGCAACGAAATTATTTTTATTCCGCGGAGGATTTGGCGTATTACGCTCTTCACTCTCACCTCTTCTATTTATCGATCAATATGAGTTATAATTGTAGTACCTAATAGACTAACTCAAATGTGTTTAGCGCGGCATGGACTGGACGGACGCGCTGGAGAAGTTCTCGACGCTGTCGCGGCCCAAGGAGGGCTTCTACCTGTCGCAGCAGGCGCGCAACAACAAGTACACCGCCGTGCTCTGCCTCGCCGCCGTGCCCAACCTCAAGAAGGAAAAGGTCACCAAGAAGGACCTCATGTTCCAGATATACAGGTCAGATATTTACCTGTTGTTTGATATTTGTCAGCCTAGGTTTGTACATACGGTTCAGGTCAACATTTAACCATTCTATTCATATCTTTACGCCTGTATTTTTCGTCCATTATCGTTGATGTTATTTTGGTACCAAGGTAATAGGGAGCAAATCTATTGTCATCGCACTGGGCACTGGGCTGGTAGCGGTATTCGGGCCTTAGTCCACTACGTTGGCCCAATACGGGATAGCGAACTTTGCTCGTCTTTCGTGAATTGAAACCGCTTAGTTTTTAGAGGGCCCCTTCCACAGAGTAAAGACTAAAGAAAGAGGTGCCCTTATTAGATATATGTATGAAAAAAAAACGTGGTCACAATGACCACGTTTTTTTTTTCATTTTCATTGTTCTATCTACCGATAAATAGTTGAACTACTCGCTTCGTTTTATGTCGATGTTAGTACTAGGCCGACCACTCTGCCGAGTTGCTTAGGGCCAGTCCCCTTAGTAATTGGTCCATGGGCCCTTCTTTAGCCCAGAGGTTTCAAGTTTACTAGCCAGCCTTCTCGGGGCTACTACTATATGACAGCCTCATTGCTAGTAATGTTTAAAAAAAAACTAAATTCCAAGAAGCGCGAGCGCGGTTTGAACCTGGCCGCTTTCAAGGCGAGATTGTATTATACTAACCAAGCCAATTCAGGATCTGTCAAATGTGACGTCACCCGCACGAGGCGTCAGTGGCGGTGTACGCTCGGTGAGGCGGGCGGGAAGCCCCATTCCATCCGAGTTCCTAGTTGGCTTGGTGGAGTAGTAAATGGTATTGGATGTGGTGCAGGCCCAACACGGGTCTGCAGCTGCGGCTGGAGTCGCTGGCGGAGATCGAGAAGAAGTACCGCGCGGTGGAGAGCAGCGAGGCGGAGACGGCGTGGTGCGCGCAGTACGCCGCCTCGCTGCGCGTCTGCAGCCACGCCTACTGGCGCGCTGCATGCCGGAACAGCGCCGACTGCGAGGTAACATACCACTACACACACACCTACTAAAAAAAAAGACAAGCCCGCTGAGTTTCTTGCCGGATCTTCTCAGTCGAGGTCGCGTTTCTGATCCGGCGGTAGAATTTAAGGAAAAAATGTAAATTGACTATTTGTAAGTGCCCCCGTAGGCCTAAACAAAATAAACGCTTTGACTTTGACTAATCTACCAAGCCAACTAGGCACTCGGGTATAAATATCAATTTCGATAATAAGTCGAATGATTCCGCGGTCCGTCCACAACGTGAGTGCGCTTGGGCCAATACCTGGGCACTCCTGTAGCACTAGCTCCCACTGCGTGGTGGAAGGACCGTGGAATTATTAACTTATTATCATTTGATATTTATACCCGAGTGCCTAGTATGCTTGGTGGAGTAGTGCTGCCTACGGCGTACTGCGTGCACAATACTCATACATGTAAACTCCGCACTGCCTTGTTTATTAAGGTTTTTTACTATGAGTAAGAATTTTTGACATTATCCAGTATGCGCGCAGTGTCATAATGACTAATGTTTTTTTTTAATTAATTGATTGATTGATTGAATTGACTAAAGAATGATTTAGAAATATAACAGACAAGAAATTAAAATAATAGGAAAGAATTTCATTTTAATATGTCAAGTCGATATTAATAGATTGGTGGCATGGTGTCAAGCAAATAGAATGGAGTTGAATGAGAAAAAATGCCATCACATCAAGTTCAGTAGGAAAAAAAACCAATTCAATTCTAGTTACAAAATTGCTGGGCACATCATACAAAGAACTGACGAAGTAAGAGATCTTGGAGTAGTCATAGATAAAAAGCTAACTTTTGTTCCCCATACTGAAAGCATCATCAAGAAAGCATCACGAATGTTAGGTTTTATTATCCGCAATACCAAAGACTTTAAAAAAACAAATATAAAACTACTTCTTTATAACAGCATGGTAAGAAGCATTTTGGAGTACGGCAGCATTGTTTGGAGGCCACATTTTTCTACGCACAGCCTTAGACTGGAACGCATCCAAAGAAAATTTGTCTCACACCTCGCTTTTAAAAACGGGATTGCGAAGAGAATCCGCTCTCACGAAAAACGTTTAAAATGGTTAAACATGGCAACATTAGAGACGCGGAGAAACTTATTAGACATGACCTTCCTCTCTAAATTGCTAACAAACAAAATTGATTGCCCCCCTCTGTTAGCGAATTTTATGTTTCGTGTTCCCCGGCGAATCCCCCGTACCCCCATAACCCCGCTGTGCCCCCCTTTACGCAAATCGGTGCAAGGGGCGAACTCCCCAATACCTAGATTGTGCAAGTTGTTAAATAGTTATAGTGATCTCATTGACATAGGAACAGACTCGGTTGGCAAAATTAAAAAAGTGCTTCTAAAGGCACTGTAGCATCAGTAGGCTCGTTGAATCGCCCCCAGACATCACAGTGTTGACTTTTTGTCTGCTATTTGTTTAGTTTTTTTTCATTGTTTTAGTTATTCTGCTTATTGTATTATTTTTTTTTATTTTTGGTGTTTTTATATATTATTATTATTATTTTTTTTATATTTAAATTTCATATCGTTAACTTAGTTAGGTTTTACAGTCTTTTTATCTATTTCCTTTGGATTTGTTTTCTTTAAAAAAGAATTATTATTATTAAGTATTTTTAAATATCGTGCCTATTACTGTGTAGATTTGTAAGCATCACAGTTAGCAAGCGGTGTTTACCTCTAACTGCTTGTCACACATTGCGTTTTAATATTGTAAGAATTTAGTCTAAGTGAGTGTGTATTAAGCGCTGGTAAACCAATAAATAAATAAATAAATAAATAAATAAATAAATAATGTATATTCATTTTACGAAATTAAAGGAAGTTACAAAATTCCCATGTTTTTTTAAAGCGGTTAAAATGTTTTGCGTTTAATCGTTTTTAAATTGATCGATTCTATGATTATTACTAATTCGATTTGTTGATCACTGTTCCTAAACGAATGCATGTTGTGGTCAGGTGGGTCTGCGCGTGCGCACGTACCACGTGCTGTCGGGGTCGGTGCTGGCGGTGTGGGCGCGCGTGGAGCAGGTGCTGGCGGCGCGCAGCCAGCTCAACAAGATGCAGGTCGTGCGCATCAAGACCGACGACGGACTCAAGATCGTCGGTCAGTACACCAGTACACCAGTACACCAGTACACCTACACTACCAGTACCACCGCTACCCTACACTACACTAAAATAAATAATATCGACAGACCTGAAGGGCTAGACAAGTGGCTGACGTCTACAAGCGTTCGTTCAAATCGCTACGCTTCATGTATGGAAATTACATAAGTCACATGATATACATAGCAACTTGTTGTTGATCTACATAGCGACGTTTGACATTTCCATACATTGTGAAGTTTATTCTATTCTATTCGATTAGCGTTTATGCCACTTGTCCAGCCCTTCAGACCAGCCAGAGTTTGGGACCATAATGGGATAGCCGTGGTACGTTATATTCCGCTTTGCCCTAAAGTACCTAAACGGATCGTGGCTATCCTCTAGATGAGCATAATATTGTATTCTTTTTTCATACATTTTAGTGTGTGATATTTTGTTAAATGTATTAGTGTTTTGTAAAAAGTCATAGAACAAAAATTGTTGTTTATGATGTCAGTAATAGTCCTGTAAGGTTGTTAGTGTTTTTCCAATAACCCTATATAACCACCGATAGAGTAACTAAGCCAATTTTTTAATTTGACAACTCACAACCTATGTTTGAGTGTAGGCAGCTCGATCGAATCGATCAAATTTCGAAGGTAACCTTTTCGTAATTAGCCCTGATCTAAATGTGACCCGGATCACCTCCAGGTTATTACAAAGGCACTCGTAATACTACCGTTGCTTTATTGGAGTATAAGTGATTTTTATAGATCTATATTTCTCTCTTTCGAGTAATAGGCGGAGAAAGAGAAAAATATAACCTGCGTAAGAGTGTTACCAGAACTATCGATCGATGGCAGAATGGATTCGTCGACGTCAATCGTATAGTATTGGTGTGGTAGAAACTATGGATCGACTAATCCATCCAACCATCGATCGATGGGATCGATCGTCGATCGATCGATGGCATCGATCGACGATCGACGATCGATTGATTGGCCTGGTAACACCCTCACGTGGCCCGTATGTCCACAGGCACTCTGATCCCAAAGAACTGCGTGGAGCCGCTGAAGGAGGCGCTCTCGTCGGACGCGGTCTCCGTCAGCGAGCAGAAGTTCGAGCAGCCCGACGCGCTCAAGTGAACATGCGCACGCGCACAGTTCCTATACACACCCTGCCGAGCGGCGCACGCCCATGCCATCCCAGACCCAATCTACCACAGAGTTATCATGTAGTCTGTACGTCTCACCTTAGAGGGTATTTACAGTCAATAATATAACTATCGCGTTTATTACAGTAGTATTGTGATACATATTGAGAATGTAATACCCCCCGTTGAGTCGATTCGGTATCAGGAGTCTCACGCCACTTAGACAAAGTCGTTGGTGTCGGAGCAGAATGAAGACATGTCAGAGTCTACGCGGCGTACTCGTATTGTGTGGCGGCCGCTAGATGGCGCTGCCGCTGGGTGCATGCGCGTGCGTCGCTCTCTTCGCGTCAATTATTGACGGCCACGGACTGAACTAGCTCACACCACACGCTGGTGTTTGCGCTATTTACAAACACTACTCCACCAAGCCAACTAGGAGCGCTGATGGAAAGCTGCTTCCCCGCCTTGTGAGGGTGACGTCACATTTGACAGGTGCCTAGTTGGCTTGGTAGAGTTGTACTGATCGTCAATCTGACTGCTATTAAGTTGGCTCATGCGGCGCAATCCACGTTTTGTACTAGAATTGTGTATTGCGACGCCCGTGAAACTAACTTCAGAGCGGCTGATAAGGTTGGTTGTACTAGTGCGTACTGGGATGCGTGTATCTGATAATGGATTATTACTGTGATGGATTTTTAATTTAAGAGTTTTGGTGTGTAGCGTATTACATAAAAGCAGGCCGCATTAGAGACTCCTTTTTTGAAGTAGGTTAATTAAAATTTGCTCGTTTCTCACGGATTCACAATGATATGTCGGTGTTACAATATTAGGTCATGTTTCTCGCACTTCAAATATCAGATACAAGTAATCCAGTCATTTATTGATATTAAGCGAGTAAATCGCGTTTTTGTATGTACGCGCTGTAGCCCGATTCACGTAATAAAAAACCGTAACGATATCGTACCGACATAGTCTTTGGTAGTCTTTTCGTCATGGCAACAAGTCGTTGAGTAAACGTTTGAGTTGAAGTCCTATCGAACTGCGTTCAAAGAACACGTGAATACCAACTTTTGATAGGATTTCGATCGAACGACTTTCGAACTTCAGCGCTATTTGGATTGTTTGTTTTTACGAGAATCGGGCTACTGGTTCTGTAGGACGGCGGCTGGAGGCGAGCGCATGCCACCGGCAGGACTAATAGGCAGTGGAGGTTGTACTTAACGATTTTTAGGCTTAACAACTTGTTTATCATTGAGCCGGAAGAAATTGTAAGAAACTTTTGTGGCACATTTATTGCGCCAACTAGTAGTCAAATTATAACATGACAGTTTTTTAGTGTGTAGTTCATGCATCGAACTATTGTTTAGTTAGGTTTTATTTTCGATGTAAACGTTAAGTTAGAAATAAGACGACGTATTAGAAAAACCACTTGCCGTATTTTTATTATGTTAGACGATTGTTTGAGATGATGAGGAAGGAATAAAATTGAAACGGAATCTTGACTTGATCAGAATAGAGTGATAAATTTGGTCCACTGCTACTCATATAAGCCAGAATCTACAGTGGTCTCTAACGTAGACCGTAAAATTAAACGTGTCTCGGGGAAAAACTAGATAAGAAAACCATTGTGATGGAAAGAATATGATTCTCCCTCCTATGCAAAGCAGGAGACAATGTATGAATGGACTGATAGAAGACTGCAGCTATAGCAGTCTTTATATTTCCAGTCGTTCGACTCATACGGACGACTATAGGATACCACTGAATATAGTCATAACAATCCTAAAGGTCCTGTCGGTGTCACGCCGCCAAAGGCGGTCCTTTGGCCGAAGCATAGTAGTGTAATAAAAGCATAGAGTGATGTACATATGCAATCGTGCATAAGTCTATTGTTAAGTACTTTACGTATATTTAATTTACTTAGTGTAATTTGACCTTGACCTTGACCTTTGACCTCATAACTCGGTTTTCTCTGTCCTCGCGGTACTCGTATACGAATTGAGGGGAAAGGTATGTACACAACACGCAACGAAAAGCGGATCCTATAGATTTTCATAGAACTGCGTCCACTCTCCTCAACGTACGCGCCGCAAAATTAATACGTGAAACGTTGCGTGCTGTGTTTAATTAAAGGAAGAACTACGTTTAGGCCGACGACAACAAAATCTAGTGTAATACATAATAACAGCCCTCATAGCGCGCAGAATTCGACATGTAATGAATTATGTTGTAATGTCTCTCCATCTCTGTCTTTATTCATAGGAGAAAGGAAAATGCATAATGTTAAATTTGTCGTCAGGTGTATATCTTTCGTGGCCCAAACTAGCTCTCCCGTCTTGTACAAAATGTTCTTAGTGTTTTATTTAATTGTTCGATGTTACGTTGACTCTTCTACGTTTTTAAGCTGACACTAGCAAATGACCGATGCTGTAAGATAGTTTTTAATATAAAGATATTAATGAATGTATTGTCTATCGAATGTTAGAGAATATATCGCAGAGCGTGCAATACTGCATTCTACGTTCCCACCACTATGAAAAAGTATATTTTGGACCTGAGTTCAAGTACACAAGTATCAAGGATAATATAGAGATTCAACCCTTATGGAGTCCCAAGTAATGCTGAGTCTATTGGAACTGACATTTAACTTAATTATTAGGACCATAAAGTGGGTATTTGTCCTATAAAAGTAGGTGCTTGAGCTCATGGTCCAGGCACTGATGCGCACGCGCATAGAATATATAATGTAGTCAGATGGTATACGGTTCGATGATTTAAATGTAATCGCAATGCTAGTCTGTAACTGCCCGCGTACGACACAGGATGGAAGTCGCCTAGTAGTCGCACATTCCTACTCGTTGACACATCTCCAAGCTAAAAGCTTCCTATTTCATCATTATAAAACTTCCCAGCTCCAAAATTACTTTAGTGAAATGCAACTTCTATCTTGTGTCAACCTGCGTTTGTTTTAAATTTACTTTCTATTAATGAAATAACCCAATGATGCTGATTCTGTACCTAGTTGTTACTTTCAGTTTGTACTGCTTATTTATTAATGTTAGTTATACGTGTCAAAACGATGTTAAAAGTAAAAAAAATGATAGGACCTACTTTTAAAAGTGCGAGATGCAAAGTTACGATACAATGTTTTAATTAGTGTAAAGGACGAGTGATTACAGCAATGTATTCGAAATTAAAGTACTATATTACAAAGTTATCTTCTCCGGAGGCCAAATCTTGAACTAAAGTTGTCAGTACGAAATATTCGTACTTGACGGTTAAGTAACAACAACAGCGCCACCGTCAACAGCACACATAACTTGGCACTTTATAACTTTGTGTTTCGTAGTTGCGCCGATGTTAGGCGGATATTATGATATCGAATTTTATAATAATTACATGAATTTTATAAACGGTTATTACGGAGCAACCACAGGTTTGTAAAAAGGGTAATATCGGTACGTTGAATGGTCACGACGACGTGGCGTGGTACCATTGTCATTAAAATTAAATCTCGTCTGTGTATTTCTTAATGTGTAAAAATTAAAGACAGAAAATAAATGTATATAATAAATATTAACTGTTTTATTGTTGACCATTTTGAGTGCACCGTAATAATAACATGTTTATCATCAAGTGTGTGTGGCAGCATAGAATATGTTTTGTTCTGTGGTAGGTACCCAGTTCGTTTACTGTCCATTTCCTATAACTTTTGTTAATATTCCTACACACTACCGGTGGCACAGAGCATTTAACCGGCGGGTTTTAGCCGCGCGGCTATGCCGGCGGCACTCGCTGCGAAAAACTGGCACAAAGCCGCAGAGTATCATTTGAATGCCAGGAGCGATCTGATTCCGCTGGCTCCCCGCGCGACCCGCAGGCATACGCCGGCGGCTCGTTTGTGCGCCAAGCCCGGCGGCTCAAATACCTACCGCACCGGCAACTTAGGTACCAAAAGCGGACTAGGTAGGCCTAAAGAGCATTAATTATGGACTTCAAACAAGATTGCAACCCCAACCGAGCCAAAATAAAATTGTTATTCAATAAACACATAGACTTGTTACGTTTTAATTTTCCATCTACCTATGCTGCGTTCCATTCACCGTATTTTTGCTATTTTCGTCCACAAAAACTGTTAAAAACGCTAATAATGATCACTTTCAGTACAAGTTGGTGCGAGTGGAACGGGAATAACAAAATTAACAGTGAATGGAACGCACCACTACATTGCGTTTAGTTATTTCATGAATTTCTCTATGGTTTTGTTTGTGACGTTCATTTGACGTCTACGACTATTTACTGAAATGTCATTCATTTTTGCAAATGAAAATGGTAGATTTGCTCAAACCTCTGGTTGTTTTCCTTTAAATTTTTGTATAAAAAAACAAACGGTTTCTTGAAAACATGACTGACAAAGATATATCGGTAGAAGAGCTCGAAGAAACGGTAAGTAAGCCGTATGTTTCTGTATTTTTACGTGAATTATGCGCAGTTATATAGCGGAGTGGGAATGTAGGTCACCGAGCCGCATCTTCCCTATAAATAATGGATTGTTGTAGTATACAGCTGAAAGGCTGACTGGGACATGTCCCTTGTATAGATGCTAACTCGAAATAACATTACCATTCTATAATTTGATGACTCCACTAATCTCTAAAATCATTGAAAGTTCATACTCACACATCGAAGATTTACAAATATTTACTTAGTTTTGTATGAAAACCATGCCTCTGTGGTATGGTAATATGAGAAAATTGTTTGCTGAACACATGCGAAATGTGAGAAGATGGGTAGGCGACGTAGGTGTTTTTATCAACACTGGATAACATTAACTTGTTCAACTGTGCTTTATGACAAGATAATGCATGATTGAGTGCGCTGGATTGAGAGATGATGAGTCGTGGCGTGAGCACAAAGCTGGAAAAATATAAAAATATTTTTATTCATGTAGGCCAACAAAGCAGGAGATTAGTAAAGAGTATACCAATGATTTGCTGCTTCTACTGAGAGCCAGCAAGAAACTCAATGGTCCCCACAGGACAGGTTAACTTGGTGGAACCGAGAAAAGTTACCTTGGATCCCACAGCACAGGGCGCCCTAGTTTGGGAATCTGTGCAAATTATACAGCATATTTTTTATTTGAACTAAATTTATTTCTTACCCTTTTCAATAGCAGGCCATGCTAAATGAGGATAGGTATAGCTAGCCAGGGTCGGAATAGGAATGTCTTAATCTGGCCTGAAACTAGACATAACCATCAATACCTACTGCACGGCAGGTGAAGCGCACCGACGAGCAGCTGGACATGATGGAGTGGAAGATGGACAATGTGGAGAAGGAGCTGGTGGAGCCCATCACCAGCCAGGACCTGTGCATCATCCACCTGCTCAAGTCTGTCTCAGAGGTGAGCACTGCCTCATTTATTAAATAAAATGCTCTATACACCAATAAGCCATAGACACTACAAACCAGGACCCTTGCCTAACATGTATTACCCATAATACAACTAACCTTTGACTGCACTTTAGGACCAGTTTCTGAAACACACATACACTTAATAAGGTGTATAAAAGTCATGATTGACCAACCATAATCCATTATTATTTTCAATACATCAATCACAATGTGTTGCCTCCACTCCTTACTCATCACAATATCATTACAGTGCAGATTCCAAAGGGTGGTTTGATGGTTGGGTTGGTCAATTTAAGGCTTGCTCTTAAATGGACTTATTAAAATTTAAGTCCAATATACAAAGCAGTATAGTTTAATACAAGGCATTTAGATTATACAACTTTTCCTATGACACGTCACAAGTGAGTCAGTCAGTGTATGCTTATGTGATGACATCACTAACAAAACATACTAATTTAACAGCAGCTTACTCATACAAGTGATAATGTGATAATTTTGTGTGCTTAAATTAGCCAGTCTTTTTAATCTTCATCAAATAGTTTTACAAAGTAGAATATTGAAGTAAATTATTTTATAAATAAATGATATTGCTTGCAGAAAAGGGACAAATATATAACTTTTTAATAAATTACACATATTAATCTAAAAGGATGTATCATGCCTTGTTATGTATTTTTTTTTTCATTTACATAATTATTAAAAAAAACAGCTTTTTTGCCTATATTTTGGTTTGCTCGACTATGGTCCCTTTTCTGCATTCTTGCTTATTAATCTAATTTATAAAGTCAAAAACACTCGCATTTTATAATTAATTTAATAAAATAGTGGATATGTATGTATAAAATAAATATTTATTTTTCAGCCCCTTGCGTTACTGTCGATGACAGGTCAGAATACAGATAATGTAAAGACGTCATGTTGCTTATAGCTTGTAATTTTTTACTATACACATCAAATATATTATATCAATATGAAATGAATCAAAGAAACCTTATGATTTTGTGAATTATTATTTTAATCATGTGAAAATATGCATATTAATTATAAAGACAAGCATATGTAATCAACCATGGATGTAAATAAAAATAAAAAAAATTTGGAGCTCTACTTTCTGCCAAGTAACCAAGAAAAAAATAAATATTCACATAGATAAAATTTATTGAAAAATGACAAGCTGTAGCTACCATGCTTATCGATATCTAGCTGCCGCGAGGCTTAACAGTGGTACGATGTTAAGCCTGCGCCCGCAAGCCCCCCGCGGCCGGGGCCCGGGCTCTGCGCTTCCCACGATACGCTTGTGCGATGCGGGAATTGACATTGTTTATATACTATTCTATATTTTTAATTTTCAGTAGATGGGATGCTTTGTAACTGCGCATTTTTAAGGAATTTACTGTACTACATAACAAAAGTCTTTTAAGGAAATGTACCCACTGTCTATATGTCCAAATTGTTACTCCATCTTCGCATCATTATAATTTCTCAAATAATATTCTATTCTTTTCTGAAATCATGGGGGGAGGGAATACTTTAAGATATCTTCGAATGGAATTCGCGTTTTAGTGTGCTGATAAATTTATATGCTAATTGTTGGAAACTGGTTTTGAATTGGCTGGGAATTTTATGGGATGACGTTATGCAGTCAGTTGAGAGGTGCCAGTCTATCCAAAACCTTATCGACAGAAAATTTAAATAAAGGAATCGTTAGTCCCTGATGTAAATGAATCGCTGTGGCAGAGTATCCCTTTTTATAATTTTAATTACGATCTAGTTTTCTTCTATTCATGTATATTATTTTCTCTGAACCTGTCGACTTTCAGCTTCTGTTTATTTATATATATTTTCGTTGATATTTCCTTCTATTGAATATTGTCTGTACGCCACGAACCCATCACAGTGAATACTTCAAGATCTGGCCGACCATGTCATGTCATGTTAGATTGTATTTTATAAAATGCTATTGGCACAGCCAAAATATTAAACAATTACTTTTTGAATTCATACTGTTAAATATTTTGGATAATGTCAAATAAAATTGTAGTAAAAGAGTCTTCTCAATTCTGGTTTATTTTATCAGTCAAATTAACAATAGTCACGGAAAATGTTGTTCACCAATACACTCATGGACCGTTAAAGCAGTAACCGACTGTTTGATGTACTGGTAACCGACGTATACTGCCTTCACAGTCGTTAGTGTTGTTGGTGTGCACTCCGCTCTTAGGCCCGTATTAATAAATCTATTTAAAAACTTGGGATCGATAGAGATGCAGTTTTGACGTTTAATGTATGGAACATCTGTCAAAAACAGCACCTCCAGTTCGATCTCAATCTTGAGATCTATTTATTAATACAGGCCTTATCTTATAAACCAGAGTTGACCATACACCCAAGCAACCTATAAGTATGTAATGTGAGTGCGGTGCGGTGCGGTGTGCAGGTGCGGTCTGACTACCAGCAGCTGCGGCGCGAGCTGGTGGAGGTGCAGGCGCTGCAGCGCGAGCTGTCGTCGCGGCTGCGCGCGCAGCTGCGTCTCGTGCACGGCAAGTTCGCGCGGCTGCGGCAGCGCCTCGCGGCCGCCTCGCCGCCTCGCTGAGCGCACGCCGCACGCGGTACGCCTCTCATGTCTTTCAAATTTTTGTCTAAGAGAGTTGAGTTTTTTATTCGAAATTCATTGTGTTGTAAAAGGCAACGTTTTGCCTCATAAGAAACTTTATTGAAGAGTTGTTTTACATGTTTGCCTTTTGTAGAACGAACAAGATGTTCTAGTTACAACATTTTTAGGCTCGTGTAATTCAGTGCCCTGAACTTGTTTAAGGCAGCTGTATAAAAATTATGAAAAAAAAGTATTATGTAATTTAGGCCTAATAATGACTTTGTTGAACCCCTCTATATAAAATATTAAACAATGAAATTATTAAAAAAAAAAAAATTGCCAGAGTTGGCGAATGAAATTTTAATTTAATCTATCAAATAGACCAAATCTATAAATTATAGGAATGAACAAAAATGATTATTAAGACATGAGAGTATTTAGATTCTCAATTTATACTAAACAAATTATCTGTCAACCTAGTGCCCTAACCAGTTAGTTGAATTATGAAGTTGAACATGAAATGTGCCAATAATTATTACTAGCGATGTATAAAAATTAGCGTAAGCACGTAGGCACCGTTTATAATTAAATACTTCTATGATCTCATCTTGAGGTATTGTGGTGAATGGCTAAGGCTATGAAAAAAATATATAATATAATATAAGTACTGATTTGTTTATATGAACTGCTTACATAATAAGCATCGGGTTAGTTACTAACCATTAAGTAACTAATTCAATGTTCGTTGTAAGTGGTTTTCTACAATGATTTTTCTATCGTTAAATATTAAAAAATGTTTTATATTTATTTACTTTATGCTGCCACTTCACATGGTGTATTTGTACTAATATTTTCGTTATTATGCCATATAAAAATAACCTTTAACACGCCCGAATTTCTGGCCGATTTACGCAAGTATTTGTGCAACTACGCCAAGTGAAGTGCCACCATTAAATTATCTCGTTAGAAATACTCAATATTGTTTTGATAAATGCATTTATTGATGTCCATACTATGGGTACATCAGCACAATAAGGGGTCCCAGAAGTCCCTCGATCAAAAGTAAAGTTTCATGTCCTAAGAATTGACATCAATATTGTCATCATTTAAAACCCACTAAAGAAATATAATATGGAAAGTTGTTAAGCTAAGTAAGGCGAGTTCACCACACGTCGCCAAGCTAGTCTACACACGACTGTTTAGTTTCTTAGTGACATTCATTATAGCGATGTGGTTTCATTGTGAATATATCGTAAGTCGGTGCTAAATGGTAATGGTTAGTTTGTATGCGATCAGAAGTCTTAAGTGAATGTTTGATCTGGTCCTCGGATAGCAGAGACAGCACGGATTTGAGGCAAACCTCCTTACTAGAGCTACAAGGTTTCATTATTCAGTATAGAGATTGATTTTATACAATCCAAAAATGAAGCTCGCGTCCTTAGGGCCTCCGCAGACTTGCTACTTTTAGCATCGGCGATCGGCGATTTTGATGCTGCGTCTCGCTTGTTCGCGCTCGAAGAAACGCGACGCAGCATCGATACGTCACAAAATCGCCGGTCGTAGATGCTAAAAGTAGCAAGTCTGCGGAGGCCCTTAGATGTATGATTGGTCTAACTATCATACATCTACGTAACTATCACAGATCTATATCGCATCTTTTTTCTTTGACAAACCAAGTATTATTTCGCCTTTGACATGTTTTTCATAAACTTAAACAAGTACTTTGTAGCTATGACGGGTCTAATCAACTAAGTGTTCGTTCCTCGAGAGATTCCTTTCAATCCCGCGCACTGTCCCTGTTGCTATTCGAGTGGCTATGACCTAGATGTAGGTAAACTCAAGACATACCAAACAATCCGATTTTTAGGGCAATATTTCAACGAATAATCATAGTACGACTGATTCTGTCTTAGGTTTATCTACTAGTGGCTATGTCTTCCCAATTTCACTCTGAAACTGCAAGAACAATCGATTGACTTGTAAAGTCAACTACCAATTTAAAGGTCAGCAGATTGGGAGAGAAATTGGGACAACAGTCACTTAGGATTGAAGTTATAGAGGCTGTGGAAACGTCTTGGACGAAGTCTAAGTCGAGCGAAAATGTATAAAAAATACTTAAAGAATATTCTGCGTATGTTGAGTTGTATGATTTCGAGTTAACGTATTGGCCTGTTGAACTTGTGAGGTCAATTTGCAACGCCTGGAACGAATTTACACGTGTGCTAAACGAAACGACTATGATAATAAAACGTAGTGGTTTTATTCGTAAAAGCTTTCTGTTGGCAAGCTTACATTTATTAGTTTGTTTTTAATAATCTTAGTATTCATACATTAACGAAGAAAAAAATCAATTCGGGGTTATTTTTTACTATTTTGATTCTAACTTAATAATTATACTTTTTCTATTTGTGTTTCACATTTTGTATTTTTTTTCTATGATTCTCAAGGCTGTTTGAAAAGTATTTTGCCAAATACTTTTTGCATTTATTTCAGTACTTTACACTTTAATTGTTAGTATTTGTCGTATAGTAAGGTGCAATCAGCAATATTATGAATCACTATTTTAGCAAAATTCATACGCACATATCAAGCACTTGCATGTTTTAAATCGTAACACATTCAATGAATATTATATTAGGTAGGTTCGCCAATCATTATGAAAATGGTATATTTTTGCATTTAAAGAATTTTAAATCTTTCTAGACTTATCCCATTATGAGGGGTCGGCTTTAATTCTACCCCGATTTAGCTGATTACCGATATTTACACGGAGCGATTGCCATCTGCCCTCCGTGACCCGGCAAGGGTAAGAATTCAGGCAACTGACTGCCTGTAACGACTGTCAAAGATCTTAGAATGACACCCGGGACCGCCAGCTTCACGTGACCTCGGAAACACGAGGAGGTCAGATGATGCCGATCGAACCGCACGTGGCTTAACAGCTACGACCTCCTAAAATCTTCAAAGAATTTTGAATACCAGTAAATATGTTAAAGTGCTTTAAAAGCGAAAATATACCATACTATAACACTTTCGATAACTCACGTTTTGAGCTTTGTACTTTCGAAAAATATTACAAAAGGTTTTTTATTGGTTTCTAAATATTTATCAAAATATATGGTTTGTAGCACGTATTATAGATCACATAATATAACAGTCATATTACGTTAAGATGACGTTACTAAAACTGTTATGATTTTCTGTTTACTAAACAGCAAAAAGTAAGTCGCGCTCTCGAATATTTTCCAGCAAAGTATAAGCTCTGTGAGTTATCTCAAGTGCACGCCTCACTAAAGTTAGTCAAACACACTAGTTGTAGTTTAAGGGAAAATACATGTCTGAAACTATGTCTAAGTCGTAATGTCTAAATTACCGCGTATACCTGATTTACATAGACTAGATTAGTCCTAGACCCTATATGGTTTTTGATATAGTTTTTACAATAAGGAGTTGCGAAGTTTGCGTACGTGTTCTACTCTTTAGGGCTATGTTCACCAACGCACTAACGGGCGGTTAGAGCAATAACTGGTTGATTGACGGGTCAGTCGGTAAGGGCAGTAAGATCAGTGGCAGTCGATCGATTGTGGAGAGTTTAAATTTAAACTATGGTTTTTGTATGAAAGACAGGAGTTTAAGTTTAAACTCTCCGTGGTTTACGCTATAAATTTATCCTACGGCCCTTAGTGTGTTGGTAAACTCAAGCCTTAATCTAAGAGACATATAAAACATCTTTGATTCTACTTTAAATTGTATGAAAATTTAATTAAATTGATTCGATTTTTGTTTTGGAGAGATGGGTCCTAGATTTTGGGTCGACTTCATAGATTATTACCCATTTATGTATCATGGGTATAAGTGCCTATTGCTCAGTTAAACTATGGTATTAATGGTTTTCTTATACGTATTTTTACGAATAATTGAATACGTATCTCTTGATTCAGTTGGGTATGCAAACGAGAACTCGGTGTGAACTTCGAGAACGTAGCGTTTAGTTGTCGTATAGAGCCTTTAGTTATAAAAAGTTAATTTAGATTTGATGTTGTGGTAAAATGAACTAGAAATACATCTTCTAGTTTGAATGTTTGCATGTCTTTCGGTTTTATAGATTGGTGTAGTTTTTATTTTCAATATAAGTAATTAAATATTTTAGTAGATATAAATTATTTCGAAATTCTTATTTTCTATGATAATATAGTCGAAATCTCATTATTTTTCTATAAAGCTTTCCAGCTCACAATAATTCTAAACTTAATTGAGCACGTCCATATATTCTAAATAGCACTGAAACCAACTCTTACTTAAATTGTTCGAATTGTGATGAATTTTCTGTTTTTGTAATGTTTGCTTTCTGAATATTCTTATTAAGAAACAGGCTGCATTTTTTTATTAAATGTTGACGTAATCTAGCTAGATATTCGTCTAGATTACGTCAATTGAAGTCCTAATTTATGAATAATGTTATAATGTGTTTGATGCAATTTTTGATATTGATTTATGTACTTAATTCCCTGTATACTGAGCGATTGTACCTCTATGTCCAATGTATGACAATATTATTGTGCACACTATATTCCTATCTACAAACGTAGTTTCCTTTTATATATTTTTTCTTTTGAAAATGTATTGTATACTTTACGAACTGTAGGTTCAAATGTATCAAATAATCTACCATGACTTTTCCGCGTGTTTTAAACTTGCTAGTCGCTAGTGTCTACGTAGAATATGTGTATAGCGTATCGTAAAGCACCTGAACAAAACTGCCATAAAATCTTTTACGTAGAACCTGCAAGCGAAGTTATAGTCATGGTAGAGCTACAAAATGAAATTAATTAAGACATTCTTATGTTTTGGTTAGAATTAACATCACTTTGTGCAGGACAAGTAGAAGTGTTTCGTTTAATATTAACATCTATTGAACTTGTAACTCTTTTTAATCAAAGTGGTGTTTATGTATCTTTGGACGGTGTAGTACCTACTGATATTGTTTAAGATCGCGGTATATTTTCTATGTGCAAAAGACTTGTACGTCCTTCAACCGACTTTTTATAAATTGTAAAAGATCCGATTTCGAATTTGTTTATGAATAAAGAATATTTTACGGTTCACACTAGTTTTATTCCAATCCTTTTATATAACTTTCAATGTATGAGTAGGTAGGTAAATAATAACTATTATTTCGTTCAGATCATCGGTGTAAAATAAAATAAAAATATATTGAATATATTCCTTTATTCATTTGTACTTAGAAACAAATACAGAATAAATTATACGAACTTGCGTGGAATGCAACGAGACGGAATAATCGTTGTTACAATCTGTTAATAATGTTAAATTATATTCTTATCGGTCGAACGCCAAGCATTTAATTAACTTGCGACAATTTATATTTAATACATGCATCCAATGGTTTTTGTATGACAATCTTTATAATCTTATAAGTAATGTCGTATATCTACATCAATACTATACGAAGACGTAGTCATTTGTCTTAAATGACAATTGGCGTTCAACCCTTAATTACGTTGGACATAATTTACTTGGTTTTGGGAGAATTTTATAACTAAATTCGCCTATAATACTTGTTATTGCAACGTTACAAACATAATGTATCACAGATAAGATAACCGACCTAACGTCATACGAACAAAAATCTTGAGATTGCTATTCATCAGTTTTTGAGTTAAGCGCTAAGTAGAAAACTATGATTGAAACAAAACAGTGTATGGAATGGGAATAAATCTAATTCATCGGTCCTGCCGCGGGTTTAGGGGAAAAGTTGAATCCTTTTTTGACAAATCACAATATGGAATGTATAATCAATTAGGACTAATTCGCTTCAATCATAGTAATATAAATTAATTTTGTCATAAACATAAAAATGGCACCCTGCGTCAGTAAAGTACAAATCAGACTTTAATAAAAAAAGTAAGAAAAAACTTAAGTCTAAGTAATGTGTATGTTAATAAATTAATCATGTTAAAATATTGTCAAAGTAACGTATAGTTAATTACTCTACGTTATAATGTCATGTTTTATTTAAAAATATTTTTGTTTGGACATACTATTCTTAGGTAACGAATAACGATATAAAGTCAATGAAATTCTCGAGATAATAATTAAGTTTCAAAATCATAAATCCGAAAAGAAAATCCTTTAGAAAGAAGGCCTCAGAAAATTATGAACTACTGGATTTTTTATAATAGGTTAAGAAGATTGGATTATTTTGAACTTTAAAACTGGTTTTTTTTTATTACTGCAGCGGTTAGCATCTATCGAGAGTTCCATCGACTCGTACAGTCGACCACATTAATATAAATATAAAGTAACATGATCGACACGCGTATACATTGTACGGAGAAATGGCACTGTTGGATATCAATCAATACTTTAGGAGTCTCACATGAGACAGCTTTGTTAAGTTTCATATCAATTTATACTTTTTACTTGCCGTAGATAACTTTAATCTGCGTAAACAGCTACCAACTTACCCCCAAAATATAATTTTCAATCCATCTACAATAGTATTACAAAATGTTTTGTAGATGGATAAAAAAATGTATAAATTATTATGGGGATATTTTGGTGTCCACAAAGCAAGATTTTTTTCTGTGTATATTTAACAGGTTCACGACGGCAGAAGGGACGCTGCTGAAGTTCCTACTGACGACTTAACCGTGGACAGATAGATACAGCTAAAGAAACAAACTAGTACTCCACCAAGCCAACTAGGAGCCTGTCAAATGTGACGTCAGTCGTCACCCGCACAAAAAGGTGCGGTGGGCGGGAAGCCGCAGGCGGTAGCGCGTATGCGGGCGGGAAAGCCGCATTCCATCCGAGTTCCTAGTTGGCTTGGTAGAGTAGTAGCTGGCAACTTCTCGTATAGTTGCTATTCTCTATTGCCTCAACGATTGTGACGTGAATAGGAAGTTATAAGTTTGTGGCAGTAATTGCCAAGCCGAGTAACGCTAGCACCTTCTAACCCATTTCCAGGGAACGGGCCAGTAATAATTTATACAAAGCATAGAACCAACATTTCTAAAGTCATAATTTTCTATATAATATTCGAAACAATACTTCTACTACTATATAAAACAACATGAGTATATTTCGGGACATCGAAAAGGGCATATTTTGATAAATTTTTATTTTTATGGATAAATAGTCAAGCAGTATGAATTGCCTTTGAAATGCCTGTACAGGGACACTGGTAAGTTCAAGACATTGATGGTGCTAAGTATGGTCTACGTACACTAACTAGTGTATTGCTGTCCTTCTCATGGCCATAATGCGTGAGTGAAACAACAATATTTTTAGCTATGTCAAAATTAGCTTAGTCGTAACTTGGAGACAACAAAATTAGGACCAATTGTATTGATTTCAGTAAGCAAGATAAATACATACAAAACTTATTTAAATTTTGTATAAGACTTTCAGTTTTTTACATAGATATACATAAGAAGTGAAACGTGGCGTGTGAATTATTGCAAACTGACCCATAAGCTAGTGTCTTAAGAGTCACAGCATGACTGTATGTATGGATCGCGATACGGGTCGATGCTGGCATAGCCCAATGAAGACGCGAGTAGTAATTTCATGAACAACCTACAGTCACATAATTTATTGGTCATAGATTAATTTTGGTTTCCGCGAGGGCGCTTAAACTAAAAGACTAAAATATGGAGCATGCGCACTAATAAAATGCGGCAATTGGGTCTACGCTGAAGTTGGGGTACTTCAGTACATCTAACAACAACAAATTTATTAAACTGACGTGCCGACAATAATAAGTAACCGCATTTTTGGAATGATTTTTCTTAGGGGGCGGTAGGTATCTAGTTAAAGCGCGCGCGCGAAACTTTTATAAATCTATGTTATAATTCTACTGTCAACAACGTATTTTATTATAAACGTATAAACATGGAAAACGTGGTACAAACTTTCGATGTTACAAAGCTTCGCTAAAAGCAGTCTTAGGTATAAAGGCACCATACCTTTCCACTTATGGCCGGTGCACAGTGAGGACGGCATGGCATGGCATTTTAATCATTCGAATTTAAATACTTATCCAATCGAAATAAGGCGCTCCAGCGGGTGCACCGAGAAAATACTCCGCGATACTCCGAGGTCGATCACCGAGCATTGAAATATATACCTTAATTCGATTGATAAGTATTAAATTCGATTGATAAAAATTAAAATTCCATGCCATGCCGCCCTCACTGTGCGCCGGCCATTACTGATCACAACGTACCTATTTCAAACTACATTCACACAATTCGGGCATGTCTTTCAATTGGAATGTTCAATTACATTAAAAATAAACATTTTATCGACCAACCGAACTTACTGAATTTTCAATCGATTTACGAAGTATTTTCAAAAACAGAATCGTAATTCGATAAAACTGGGGGTAAATTTTGAGACGCTACCATAGCCTTGTACTTTTTAATACTACACGAGTATTGGCTTACATCGCAATTTTTTATAGAATTACCATTAATTCTCACACATTATAAAATAAGCTATTTATTAAATACTGACGAATTATTGCATTTATAGAGAAACAAGTACTTATAACAATGCTGTACTTATAGGTACCTAAAGTCGGCATTTTGTTTTGAGTTTGTCCTTTATTTCGACATTCAAAACAGTACATTTTCTGAATTCAATACTGTTAGTTACATTAATATCAATGGCGAAATCTGCGTGTGCCAAAACCTATCCATATTAAACGCTAAAATCTTTTAGCTATCCAATTTTCCTGCAAAATCCACTTAATCATAATGTCACTCAATTTTGCTCATCACAATCTGTATTCTCACTCAGAAAACGATTGATTTGCCCCGCAACGACAAACGCAACTAGCTTTAGCTATATATCATGGAATAGATATGCCAGTAGCTTGCATAGTGATGCAAGTGGTCTATCGTACGTTACAACCCCCCAAGCTTGTCTGCCCCCTAGACAAGTTGCTTCGTTTACAAGAGTTACTACAAATCGCTACGCTTAAATTTATTGAAATACATTAGACTTACAAGTCGATACGTAGATCACGTGACTTATGTCATTTCCATACATGAAGCGTAGCAATTTATAGAAACGCTTGTAGACGAAACCATTTGACTAGGGGGGCTGGCCCGCTGACAGCATCGCTAGTGTCGCTACTAGACTGTCAGAATATGAATTCTCTATTATACCCGACCGCGTGTCACGGGCACATACGCTGGGGTATAAAAACTAAAGACGATCTATTTCCTTTTTGCGACGTAACACGGATAACATGAATTCCCACTTTTTGGCGGGAAGTGGAAAAGTGATGTTGTCATTTTAGTTTTAATTTCCAAAACTTGTGTTTCCTTGTATTTAATGTGTAATGTTAGTGGAATATTAACCATTATATGTTCATAGATGTGCGTGAGTGTGGGCAATACGAAAAAATGTGGTAAAACATGATTTTCGGGTTCCTCCAAAAAGTCTAGTAATATGTCAGTAAAGTATCCGCCACTTTACTGATAAGGTTTGGGGGGGGGGGGGTATTTTAGGCCTAGCCAAAGGTCTTCCTGTGCTTGACGCAGCAAAACATTGTAATATTATATTTTACTTGACACTTGCATATGCGCAAAGCGACGCCATAACGAAGAAAAAAATAAATAAAAAAATAACATGAATTCCCTATTTGAAAAAAAGTTTCTTTTTTGGTGACCGGGGCAGTAGAGCTTGTACACGGTTATACCAAAGGGATCAGTAACTTTAAAAGAATGCTAGCCACCGGCATGTCCGTTCCGTCCGTGCTTAAGTAAGTACAAACAACAAATCAACAATTGTATATCAACTAGTGTGTAACGTGGCAAGATTATAACACTGGTTAAATCGTGCAATGGCCGACTGAAGTTATATCCTAGACACAAAGAGGTACTTTCATAAGCTCATTATAATCTTTCTTGGCTAACTTGAACTGGGGATTAATTGACGGCATCCACAGCACAGCAACTAAAGTCTGATTAATAATTCAGTGGAGTAAAATGACAGCTTTTTATGTCAAACGTAAAATTAATTTGATCCGTTCATCATGAATAATGTTGTTTTTATTATGATTCTGGTTCAAATTAATTCAATTTTATTTACTAAAGAATAACAAAAACATGATCACTCATAAAACATAGATTCAATTAGAATATAAATTCACATTATAGCTGTCATTTTACTCCACTGAATTAATAATCAGACTTTAGATACCAAATCGACAAAATGGAATCTTGAAAAACTTTTTCCCATTCAAATATCGCAAGTCCATATAACCATACGATGGATTGGGGCTGATCCCAATGTTGAGGAATCGCTACTTTGGACCATTTTGTTAGTGCCCTTACCCCAGGGCCCTAAGTCGCTTATCCATTGCCATTGAGCTGCTATAGTGATTAACCCTCTTATTGGTCGGCCGACCTGGTGAATGTCCTCTGATTGGTCGGTCAGAATCAACCTACCAATCAGAGGGTCGATCACTATATTAAAACGCCACAGTGGCGCCACAACGGCTAAACGACTTAGGGCCCAGCTACTTTGTTATTATCTGACAACAGCCAACCATCACACATTAACACATCTAAGGCCCATAATAAATGCATCTCAAAGTTGAGCTCGTTAAGATGCAGTTTTGACGTTGAATGTTTGGAACATCTGGCAAAACATCTCAAACATCTGAAATTCGATATCAATCTTGAGATCGATTTATGAATACGGGCCTAAATAACACGTTCAACGGGCGAGTCGCTCGCGTCCCTACACTTGTCTCCCACATCCTTACCTTTCCCGTTGATCTTCAGATTCGCCAAACTGACGTAATTGCTGCGCGAGATGCCCGCCTCACGACGCTTTTGCCCCTCAACACCTTTTTCTAGACCCTCAATCTTATTTTTCTTCTCAGGCACTGTAGCCAACGCGGGTATATTATTGATCTGCGAGCTACGCAATAACGGCGCCAATTTCGACTTCTCCACTGCGTTTATCGGCGCTTTTATCTTATTACGACTTAATTCTATGAATTTCGATTCCTCTGGTTTCTGTTCGTATTTCGGTCTGCGGTCTCGGTAACTGAACCTTCCATCCGCGAAGTCTGGCTTGTCTGGCACATGCCGTCTGAATATAGGCGTCATCGGTTTCCCCATTTTGGCTAGTTTGACGTCAGATTTCAATACTTCGTTGTTTAATACCGGTTTCTCGTCCGTTGGCCTGACTCGGTACCTGTTCACGTTGTTGGGCGACGACGGACGCTGGATGAAAAACTGACTTCTAGACTTATCTTCCGGCTCCTTATGTCTAACCACCTCAGCTGTGTTCGGTTTAAATAACCTACTCAACTTCGGCGATAGTAACTTCTTATTGAAAAACCCTGTTTTCTCTGGTGCCTTGTCCTTTTCGACGTTTTTCGCAATGTTTTTAACACCCTCGGCCATTATAGGGCTTTTAGTTAGGAAATCTATGTTATACCGCCTACAGTCCGCTTCGGGAATCTTTCTTTCGTAAGTGAGACACTGCGGGTTCCTCAATATAACATCTGAGACGTCGTAGCTAGGTTTGGATAAAATATTCTCACCCTTTTTGACTATGTTGGCGATGACCATTTTAGAGTCGACGTCCATTTCGTCTAAGATGTTTTCTTGGCTGTTGATCGTATCGTCGTCCGATGAGTCTGAGTCATCGTCTTGGGCCTCCCCGCTGTCGGGTATGCTGATATGCCTGCAGAAAGGTAATGGCGGGTCTATCTCGTGTTTGTACTTGCTCTCCAGCCCCTCGACGGACTGGTTGCGCAGGAAGCAGGGCAGGTGACCATCGTAGTCGGTCTCGTCGACTTTCCTTGTCTTGTTGGTGTTGTCTTGCAGTCGGTTGAGTTGCGAGTCGGGGCTGGTGCGTTTGAGGGGCGGCGGGTCCAGCCATTCCGTTATATCGTCAACCTGCAAATAAATTAACGTTCACTCAATGACCATGCAGTAATTTACATACGTTTTATTGCATATAAAGTGTCGTCGTGAACTTGGGACTATTTATTTACGACGGAGTGTTATAGCCAGAGAGAAGCCCCGCGAATCGCGAGCGCATGTCGGATGAACCAGCCTCACTTTGAACATTTATTTATTTCATAAAACATACAATTGCAATAGAACATAGTAGGTACATAGTCCCACAAAACCGAGCAGTCGGTTTGACTGTGGGATCGAAATTAATTATTAATTAATTAAATTAACATTCTGTTGAGCGGGACCGCTTGCGCGAGGAAAATACCGAGAAAAGTACCCGAGCGAGTTATCAACATCAAACAAAGTCGACAAGATAATCAGGACGATTAAAACACAAACTTTCAGGGAGTGAGAAATACGACAGCGGTGAGGCAAGGCAGCGTGTTTACTTCGGACAAGGCACATACTACTTGGCGAGGTAGCATCTCGATGATGTAGGAAGGAAGAGGCAGTTTAATACTGAATTTCAAAAAACGCTGATGCAGACGTCTTTTCCGACAAACATAAGCTTGAACACCAATTTCCATAATTTTAACTTCAAAAATGGCGGACTTCCATACAAACTTTCATCCCCTGTTACACCTTATTCAAATCTTATTTCGTTAAAGCCTACGGGGGCAAATTGACATTTTTAATTTTTTTACTTAATTCTACCTCCGGATCGGAAACACGAACTCGACTGACCTACTAGGTTACGAATGCTCATCTACGTTACAAAAGAAACTTCTCTACCCAATTTGATGCTTCTACACCCACCGGTTTAGGTCGTGCGTTCTGTCCTGTGTAGTGGTATCTTGTTGTATGAAGTAGATGTGTGTGTTACCTTGGTGATGTTGATGGTGCGTCCGTCGTCGCGCAGTATGTAGCCGGCGGTGTGCAGCGCGTGGTGGCTGCGGCTGCGCCCGCCAGCACCAGCACCGGCACCGACACCGGCGGCACCAGCACCAGCACCGCGCGGCCGCAGCCCGATGTGCGTGGCCGACACGCACTTGCCGAGCGCGCGGCCCTCGCCCACCGCCCCCTGGTCCACCGTCACGTTCGAATTCGACTACCGACAATATCGGACACTTTATTTACTGTCAATTCCGCAAAACTAAAGTTGTTAGATATTACGCTAAATAACTAATATTGATTTCGGGTCACTTATTGATGGATTTGAATGAAATTTCTAATGTTGACAGTCGGAATAACAACCAGCTAGAACACTCCAACCTATGAAACTAGCGTCGAATGGGCGCACTGGCCCCTGACTTCCGACCAAAACACTTTATTTAAGTTTTTTTTAGAAATCTTGTATCTTTCACCTGTCACGTTGGGTTCTGACTATCTGAAACGTGGGCTTTGAGTTGGCTTAATACCTCCACAATGTGGTGGACTACTGTATGGCTACTAAAGCCTCTAAATACCCCTGAATGGGGATAAAAGTCGTGACGTATATTTCTTATTTTTTTTCTTGTATCTGTGTCCATGAGAAAAGAGCAAATTATTGCGCGACGGCTGCTAGTGGGACTAAGAGAGACATACCTTGATGAGTCCCGCGTCGGGCGCCAACAGCTCGGCGCTGCCGCGCGAGGCGGCCGCGGGCGAGCCGTGCGCTCGCCGCGCGGCGCCGCGCCCGTACTGCGCGATGTCGGCCAGTAGCGACGCGCTCAGCGGGCCCGGGCAACTCAGGTGCATTACCAAGCTTTCTAGCCAGATCTCTATCACCTCGAACGGTGGCCTGGGGAGAGAGATAAACACTGAGGCCATACTCCACGGGACGACTCAAAACTCACACTCAAAGCTTTAGCAGGAGGCCCTGCGGCAGTAGCCGGGCGGCGGTGTATTGGTCCAGCCCCTCTAGACAAGTGGCTTCATCAACAAGCGTTTCTACTGGTGCGTTCCATTCACTGTTAATTTTGTTATTTTCGTTCACAAATCTCGTTCCATCGCACCAACTTGTACTGAAAGTGATCATTATTATCGTTTTTATCAGTTTTTGTGGACGAAAATAACAAACATTACGGTGAATGGAACGCAGCATATAAATCACTACGCTTCATGTATGGAAATGACATTACGATAAGTAGATCACGTGACTTATGTCATTTCCATACATGAAGCGTAGCGATTTATTTATTACTTGTAGACGAAGCAGTAGCGTAGCTTGCTTTAGACGGGCCCTGTCTCAAAATTTGTCGGGGGGCCCAAATGAAGGGTAAAGAATTTTCACACACGTTCGGGGCCCCGTATCATCGATACGGCTGATACGGCGGTAGATACTCCCCAAGACGAAGGTGGTTTAAAGGTGGTAGAGCCAAGCTGTAGCCGATTTACTGCAGCTCATATACGAGCTGGCTCGACCGGGGTAGTACCACCCTCTCACAGAACATCGACGTAAAGCAGCTATTACAGCTGTGTTTTGAACTAAGTTGAGTGAGAGAGCCGAAAGCCCAAACCCCCCCCCCCCCTTTCCGTCCCACTCCCCTTTAGGTCAGCAAAGTGCGCGCAGTGTCTTTGGTATTGCAAAGATCTATAGGGTAGCTGCTTAACATCAGGCGGGCGCAGAAGCTTTTTTGCCACCGCAGCCTATAAAAAAAGTAGCCACTAGTGTAGTGTTCCTGACCTGGCGTCGGGGTCGAGGTGGCAGGCGAGGAAGGCGATGCGGTAGAAGGGCTCGGGGCAGGCGCACGCGCGGCAGAACTTGTCCACGAACACCGGCTCGTTCAGACCGAAGTCCCCGCGCCGCGGCAGGAAGTCCGGGTCCGCTGACACGCGACCTATTATCTACAACAAACATGACAACATCACGCAAGGGCGGACAAAAACGTGCATTTATCATCATCATCGTTATTCCAGCCAAAAGACATCCACTGTTGGACATAGGCTTCCGTCGAGGTTTTCCACAACGACCGGTCCCGTGCTACTTGCATCCAGCGGTTTCCTACGACCTTCACTAGGTCGTCGATCCGCGTGCCTTTAATAGTTATTATTTTATTTGACACAGAAACAGTTTTGCTTAAACAATTTTTTTTTTCAATCAAGCTACCTCTATTTTTAAAAGGTACATTCCTTGATGGACTATGTTTTAGAGGGCAAGACAATCTACTTAATTTAAAAAAAATAAAAACTTGTCTGCCTGACTGAGAACGCAAGGTTAAACCGGTGAGTCTAGAAGCATGAAATTTTGCATCGGCGTTTCTTATACAGAGTGTTTTAAAAGAACGAAATAATACTTGGGGGGTTGGATGAGTATTGGGAATAGAATTAAATAGCATACAAAATTTATTTAAATTCGAAAAAAAAACAGAATATTCAACTTATCCGGGAGAACAGTGTCACACTCACCTCGCAGAGTATGATGCCGAACGAGAACACGTCGACCTTCTCGTCGTACACGTTCCCGTTGATCATCTCCGGCGCCATCCAGTACGGGTTGCCGACCACCTGCCCGGACATACAATTACAACCATTACACGACATTCATCGAATGTGTACCTACACACCGGGGTGTGTGTGCGTGATAGATGTAGGGGTTAAATGGGTCCAAAATGGGTCAGTGGACTTATGACGTCATGTGTCGCAGAAAGTTAGGGGACCGTGATGTGTGATGGATCCGTGAACAGCCGTGAATTAGCAGTGATGTCTTCCAGCTGACGGTGATATGTGTGTATGTGTAATAAAATATGTGTGTGTGAGTGATAAAATATGGGTGTGTGTTTGATATAATATGGGTGTGTGAGTGATAAAATATGGGTGGGTGTTTGATAAAATATGGGTGTGTGATAAAATATGGCTGTGTGATAAAATATGGGTGTGTGATAAAATATGGGTGTGTGTATGTGTGTGTGATAAAGATATGGTGTGTACCGTGTATCGCTTCCGTCGCAGCGTGTTCTGCGCGCGGCGGCGGTCGAGCGAGCTGCTGGCCGTGCGCTGCACGATGCGCGCGAGACCGAAGTCCGCCACTATCACAGTCTTGTCCTGTGGACGTATTCAATATCATGTAGTTTTATAATGTACACTTTCATTTTAAAAAAATCAGGCGGTTCGTAAGCTTGTTTGCCGCCTTAGGGCGAGGCCCCACTAGCGCGTTGCACTGCGTCGTCGCAGCGGATTAAAGGGTAGACGGGCGACAGACGAAGCGGGGGAGGGTGATGCGCCAGTACAAAATCTTGCGACGACCCAACGCAACGCGCTAATGGGACCCGGCCCTTAGAGTTATAAAAACATATAATGAAATCTTTCACTTAGAAATTCTGAAAATGTTAACCAAGATTTGCAAGCAACATAGTAAAAATGATTAAGCATTCTACTTGAATAACGTTTCAAGAAAAAATGGAGATAGACGAACCGCGATCGTAATAGGACAGTACACGCAAATCTTTTCAAGTTTTTTAATGTAACAAAAGCTTAAAGGGTCGCTGTATGTTTTGATGCTGGCTTAGAAGGGGATGTAGGAAGTAAATCAGAGCACCAACGGTGAACCATGCACTTGGTAGGCAAGAGTGTGAGTGTGGCAGTTGTTGTTGTAGTTGTTACCTCTCGCACGAGGCAGTTGTGGGAGTTGAGGTCGCGGTGGATGACGTTCATGCGGTGCAGGTAGCCCACGCCCGCCGCCACGTCCCGCGCCAGCGCCGCGCGCACGCCCCACGGGAGCGACACGCCGCGGTCCTATACACAACACACACTAATATTAGCCCTTTTAACATCCCACTTCTGGGCATGGGCCTGCCCTCAATGCAAGGGGGATACGGGCCATAATCCACCACGCTGGCCCTTTTGAATAGGCGTGAGTATTAACTGTTTACGAGCTTATTCACCGAATCACTGTGTACGCGACGAACGAGTAACTGGTGATTTTTGTAACAGGTTATTTAGCTGTAGCCCGAACTACATCATAGGTATTATGTCACCGGTCACCCCATAGACATGTAAAAGTAACAAATAACAATCTTTTTTTTGTATACAAGAAGCTAATAGTGACGAAAACCATAGGGTTACAAAAATAACCAGTTACTAAAATCACCTATTAAATAACCGGTGACGCTTTTGACGTAACCGGTTACTTTACGTTTCGTGAAAATAATGTAACGACACACGTCTACTTTTGAATGACTATATGTTGTTGGCCATAGTGGCCTCTACAACTTCACCCGGACAGAGGCGAACACAAAGTGTGTTCCAGCCGTAAGGGCAGGGGGACAGCTGGCTCAAGGGCGTCACGTTAGGCACGGCCTCGGTGCGGGCTGCTGTCTTAAAGAGAGAGAACGGGGATTGCCACCGGATCACTACGCGACCTCGCTGAGAAGATCCGGCAACAAATGTCAAATGCCTAGGTGCGTCTAGGTCACAAAGCAAATACGAAAAAGAGATGTTCTTATTAGATTTTCCTATGATACAACGCGTGGAAATTGGCGCGGGTGGTGGGAGTTAAGAAATGGGAGGCAATTTATAAGATACCGCCCCTCCCGATTAGGGAGGGGCCGCCCCTCCCCTCCCCCTTCTATCTACCGGCAAATAGCAGAACTACTCGCTTCGTTATATGTCGATGTCAGTACATAGTTCAACTGTTTCACACTAGATGTCACTAAGTGTAGGGTGATAAAAGAGACGTAGTCGTCATCTAGTGTCGAACAATTATATTTGGGATTCGAACGTTGGCAAGACGTCTGCACAGGACGAACGCCGACAGCACACTGACTTAAGCCAAGCCTACTGTGATCACGTCAGTGGCCTAGTTGAACCACGTGGCCGAGTTGCTTGGACCATGTCCTTTCTATATGTGGTCCGTGGGTAGTGTTGTATGTGTGTGTGTACCTGCAGCAGCTGGTGCAGCGTGCCGCCCGCCACGTACTCGGTGACGAGGTGCAGCCGCTTGTCCTTGTACAGCACGCCCACGAACCGCAGCACGTTCGGGTGGCTCAGCGACCGCAGCACTGCCACCTGACACACACCAGACACTACACATACACACGTTACCTTTCGACTCCCAGTCATTCACTCAACAGGAGGATAGATGCGGGGGACCAAGGGACGAGGGACACGTGCAGGTGTTATACTCCACCAAGCCAACTAGACGCTTGGATGGAATGCTGCGCTTCCTCGCACACCCGCTCGGACACCGCCACCGCCCTTTTGTGCGGGTGACGCCACATTTGACAGGCTCCTAGTTGGCTTGGTGGAGTAGTATGAAACACGACGTAAACACGCGCTCGCGCATATAGTAAAGTTTGCCAATAAAGGTATACAGTAATATGTTGTCTCTAACTAGTCTGGTTTTCTAGTAGCCGTAGGTAGCACATACATAGTTAAAAATAATGATATGAAAATATTTACTAAAACCACCAGACGAAAGAAAGGAAATATAATAAATCAAATTTTCTTCTAACTCCTTCTATTGTTTTCTTTAGATTAAATTCATGCAGATTCCAAGACAACTATTCCCTGGGATTCGTCAAATCACACCCAATCTCACGTGGGGAGAGGAGGGTCTCGGCAAATATCACTTTATTTTTTTCCGCAACAAATAGTTCAAAATTGCGACAAAACTGGGGTTAAATGAAGTATAACATGTTTCTCCACTAAAATAGGGCTTTTGAAAATCTCATGTGAGATTGGAGGGGGAGGGGGAGGGCGTCGAAAAGTCACCAAAATCGCCTGAAGTAATTTATGGACGCCCCTTAAGTGGAAGTCAGGAGAGGCCGTGTCCAGCAGTGGACATCTTCAGGGTACTGACCTCCTTGAGGAAGTTCCTCTGCGCGTCCTCGTCGACGCGGTACAGCTGCTTCAGCACCATCACCTCGTTGGTGTCGCGGTGCGTCACCTTGTACACCTCGCCGAAGAAACCAGACCCCAGCAGCTCACCCTGGGGAAGACACAGCACGCAGTCAACTAACAACCTAACAACTCTTTACACAACTGTCCACCCTGCCTACTTTTTCTATTTTTTTTCTACTTGCTTAATCTGGGAAATAGGAATCCAGGGCAGTGTCTTCTTTCTTTTCCGACATGAGTCATTTAACACCACGTCGAACATTCTTCGTTGGATTCTTCATTGGCATTCTTCATTGGACATTAGAAATACAGGAACATAAACGTATCAAGTTTTTGGATTACAATTTAGTATAAGCACCTTCAAACACTTTTATGTGGATCATGACTCGATTGTTATCTGTTTTGTGTTCAATAAATGATTAAATAAATAAATCAAGGCTGCATTTTATGGAGAACTAAAGGAGAGGTCTCAAAAATGCTAGTAAAAATGTCGCCCTAGTTTAGAATATTCTTTTAATCAGTGTTAAAATCACCAGTTTTAGGGAACAACGCTCATTGAAAGTGGAGTTAATAAAGGCACAGACCTGCAGCAGGTCGCAGGCTCGGAACACCTTCTGTCCGGGCGCGGGCTCGGCGCGGAACGAGCGCGCGCGCGACAGGTCGCACAGCACGCCGCCCGGCTCGCACCCGTCCACACTGCACGGAACATTATATCAGACAACCAATGCCAGGCCACCAACCACCGTGTTGGAGTCTGACTTAACACTCGACACCTCTCTTCATCATCATCATCTGCCTTACCTTATCCCATTATCTGGGGTCGGCGCAGTATGTCTTATTCTTCCATTCATCGCGCTTTGCTGTCATACTTACACCCACTCCAATCTCATTCATATCACTCTTTACACAATCCATCCATCTTTTCTTGGGTCTTCCTCTCGTTTTGTATCCTTCCACATTCATATTCAGCACCCGTTTAGCCACATGCTTTTCATCTCTTCTCATCACATGCCCAAACCATTCCAACCTCCTACCTTTTACCTTATCTGTTATAGGCGCTACTTTGAGACTGCCTCTTATATACACATTCTTCACCTTATCCATTCGCGTCACTCCGCACATCCATCTCAACATTCGCATCTCGACACCTCTCTTATCAGATCAATATATTACTATATCAGAAAACCAATGCCAGGCCATCCAGCACCACGTGGTTGGAGTGGACTGACATTAACACTTATAACAGGAGGCTTACCACAAATTCTTATCGCGATTCAATTACAGGAACGCTTTAACGTTTCAGCGACTTTTTGTGCAATGACGTACCTTATTGTCATGACAATAAGAAACGTCATTGCACAAATGGCCGCTGAAACGTTTAAACAAAACTGCTATGAGAGGTGGTGGTAAGCCACCAGCTCTCCCATCTCAGAGTCTTTCTTATCTCTGACCTCGCGATAATTTGTATTCAATCCAATCAGATTTTTGGTAAGCTGAAATTTTTTGCTCTCTTAATTTTACACGTTTATTGATTCCATTATAAATATTGATGGTGACGATCCGTAAGTGCTTACTCTAGCTTACACAAATAAAAATATTTGACTTGGACTTTGCCAATTCGAATCACGACTAAACCAAATGTGACATCTATCTTGCTCATACGTGACGACCTTGAGAAAGAGTGTACACTACAGTTACAGTACATACATGACTTGAATTTATTTATACTTACACATCCAACAACTTAGACATACTGCTGCTCCGCTCCTTATCTCCTAGTAGCGGGGAGGAGGGCACCTGCCTCTTCTTGTTCACCCACTTCCCCCCATCCTCCCCCTTCCTCTTGAACAGCCTCTCCTTCCTCCCCTCCAGATCCCTCCCCCCTTTCAACTCTCTATCCGGACCCTGTCTATTCTTCAAGTCGTCTTTATTTAGTATCTTCCTCTCAACGGGTGATATGATCTCGTGTTTCGTGTTGTGTTTGTCGTCTGTGTCTGTGTGCGTGTGTGTGTTTGTGACGTTGCATATTTGTGTGCGTTTGGACGGGCTGGTGGTGTCTGGGCTGTGTTCTATTGTTAGCTGTGGAAGGAAAAAAACAAAGGTTTAGAGTCGAACAGTTACAAGTTAAAAAGTAGAAGGTACGGTGTGGTGCAACCACCGTGTTATTTTATCTCCAATGTCAGGGTTTCTTACGAAGTTTTCTTTTGCCTTTCATCAAATGATGAACTCAAATGATGGTTTTTGATGTTAAAATGAAATTCGCACATGAAATCCGAAAATTGCAGAGGTGCGGAGCGATGCGAGCCGGGGTTTTGACCTCTCCACTTTGTCCAACAAAATCACATAACAATATTATCAAGTTTCTTCCAGAAGTTCGTTCGTTCGCTCTCGTATGAGCTAGAGGCAAACTATGGTGTCAGAGTTGTAAAGCCGTCCGATGGCCGATGGACCCTGACATGGCTCAACGACTGTGATAACCACTCAAGGGGCACTCCAAACTGCGAACAAAAACCCTCAGTTCCTCAGCTGCCGGCTCGAAAGCTCCTGTGTAAGTGTTACGTACCTGTATGACGGCGTCGGTCCGTGCGAGCACGCGCTCGATCTCGTCGAGCGGGCGGCTGTGCACCGGCGTGCCGTTGATCTCCAGGATCTTGTCGCCGATGTGCAGCGTCAGCAGCCCGCACGACGAGTCTATCCTGTTACACAACCATTTTTTATTGGGTCTTTGCCCGCCACACACCAGTTACAACTGCTGCACTAGCACACCCGATCCTGAAGAGACTAATCGCGAGATAAGTCGATTTCGTCTCATTCTCTTCTATGTATTAAGCAAGAGAGAAAGCGACTCGCTGCGACATAATGCAAAAGTCTTATCTTGGCTTGTGTGCTAGCCCAACTGAAAGGCCCTGACCCTGACCATCTTTTTCGATAGTAATTTTGATACTAATTTACTACGGAAATGTGTCAAAATTTGAAGTCCGAACGAAACGGATTAATGCTTGCGTATCGGGTTGGTAATAGGCTCCCGTAGTCACCGAAGAGTTAGGCGAGGAGAGGTGCTCAGCAGTATAAAACGTTTAGCCGATAGAATTATAGTGCTGTTTTGGGGGCAAGCCTGTTGCCCCCAAGCCAAAATACCGATTACATTCCCTTAATGCCCAGTGCGGATTGGCGAACTTCACATGACTACACACAACCCATGTATCCGAACTAAATACATTCCTGGTAAGGGCCTTTCTTGCGCCCATCTGATTACACTCCTCGGGTATTATGTATTTATCATTAAAAAAACCCAACAACAAAAAACATTTTGATACATAATATTCATGCCTTTTTCCTTCCAATCACTGTTTTCCTCCACTAGTATTAGTTAATACACAAGTACCTGTATACAACACCAATCCAAAATAATACATGCTCATAAAATCTATTACAAAAGCTATTAAAACCAAAGACAGACTACCTGAAAAACACGAGGCAAACAGCGAACAATTGCTAGCGCAATGGTAAACCACAGCACACGACTGATTAAACTTATTAGTAAGCGAGACTGAAATAGAATTATCAGTTTGTACAATATACTTTTACTTATAATTATATTGGTAGCATATCATCACAACACCTACTATACATGCAAGTATATACTATAGTAAACGCAAGTACTTGCTGCAGACTAGCTACAAAACATCAATCTCGAGATATAAATTGAATTACTATTACAAGGTATGAATAATAGTGTAACAATTTTAAAGGGTTAATCAATATCTTTAAAATATAAAATAAATAATAATTTAGCAATTCCAAACTATCAAAGTAATAAGGTAATAAGGTATGATTGCAAAGATACAGGTTAAATTCCTTGAAAAAAAATACCCCATGTATGTACATTGTACACATTCATATCCCACTTGATAACCTCTTGAAATATTGTACACTATTATTATGTAGAATTACTGAAATGAATGTGGCAAAGGCGTAGTTATGCAACTACGCCTTTCCATAATGCTAAGGATACAGGACAACACTAGACACTAAAACTCTCACCCCCAAATTCATAGAGATTTTAGCCAGTTTACAATGGTTTTGAAAAGCATTTTTATGAACAAATGTGATTTGTAATTGCAAGTCGATCATAACTTTCTATTAATTTGGGGGTCAGTGTATACATCGAGTGCCTACGCGTGTTCACCACCGCGACACCTTGTTACAGTTGTAGTGGCGGTGTCAGTACACAGAGTGTCTTGTGTCATCGTCTATCATTAGCACAAGAAGTGCGATGTCGGCATATTTTTTATGATCATGTCTGCCACAAATTCAATTGTTAACTGTTTAAGTATTAAGTATATTTTGACTTACTTTAAACCAAACTCATGGAGAAGTCCACAAAAATAAAGCGTTACACATACATACACAACTAAACAGTTCGCTAAACAATATAATAAATCTAAAACCAAAGTCCAAACTGTATTAAATAAACGCATTGTATCACTCTCCATCGAAAACATTGTGAAAAACACTGATAAACAGTAAAATATGTGTGTAAACGAGTGTTAACTATCGTACAGGTTTGTATGGAATGAATGATCAATGTGTATCTGAGTCAACACAGGATAATATTGACATAAGCGAAGATGGGGATATTTGGAACTTGTCATTTGGACTTTGGGCTTAATTATTCAGGCGTGCTGGCAGTGCAGTTTTGCAATGAGAAAAAACTGCACGTCAACGGGACCAGGCATTATACAGGATGGTCCAGTTTCAGTGGTCCAAATATTTTTTTCAGTTAGAACATACCCCTACTACTAACTACATACTACTACATTTAAGCCCAACATATGTTCTGCGAAAATTAATGATTTTTTAATGTTTCTTCCTAAAATTCCTACTTAATTAATGTAAAGCTCTCTAGAACTGAAACTATTGCACTAAATCGAATCAAATTTGATGTGGAAGTACTATAGACATGTAGCTAGCAAGCAAAGAGCCATTTGTGGAATTACGGCCAAATGTTAATACGGGTTTAGAACAAACTTTAAAAAATCATAACATATAAACTATTAATTTTCGCGGAACATATGTGTAATGTAATGTAACGTCACGACTTTTATCCCCGTTCGGGGGTAGTCAGAGGCTTGAGTGGCCATACACCACCACATTGTGGAGGTACTGACCAACTCAAAGCCCACGTTTTACTAGATAGTCAGAACCCAACGTGACAGGTGGTGAACCGTGTCGCCGTGTATACAGGAACTGACTATTACCTAATCCCGAGGGATAGGTAGGTTTCCTCACGATGTTTTCCCTCACCGTCAGCAAACTGTAAAACACATGATGCGGAACATATGTTGGGTTTAAATGAGTCGTAGAGGTGTCTTCTACCTGAAAAAAAATTTTGGACCACTGAAACTGGACCATCCTGTATTACGGATTTTGCCAACAGCCTACGTCTTTCTTATTTCATAAGATAGTATATGCAAAAAAAAGTATGACATGTTACATCTTATCATGTTACAACATATCGTGCTAGCCAACCCTTTGAATACAAGCAAGCTGTCTTGCGCTTGCGCATCGCATGCTACACACCAGGCTCTGTGACGTCATCTACATCTACATAAAAAAATATTACTATAACTCGATTTTTTCAACTAGACAAACGTCAATAAGACACATTGCATTGCTATTACAAGAACCCTAGAAAATATTTTCTATATTGGGTTTATGTGGTCCGCGTGAACCCGCAAAGGTAGCCAAACACTATAATCAATTCGATTCTCTATGGCAATCGCCAAGAGATGGAGAGATGATTTGAACACCTTTGAACAACGTGGCAGTAAATAGCCCAAGATAGAAATGTGCGGAGAAGTAAAAGGCAGGCCTTTGCCTTTGGTATAATTCAGCTAATTTCTTAAAAAATAAAAAAAATAATTTGCTATTGCTATTGAATAGTTGACACTGGAAAAACATCAACTTTATTTGCTGTATTTGCTGCAATGTGATTCAGCCAATATCAACGTAGTGGCGAAAACACATGTTATGAAGTAATTTTAGAAGGAAAAATATTTTGTCAATGTCGTTTGTCTAGTTGAAATCATCTGGTATGGGTTGAGTATCGTATCCCATGGTGTGTGACGTCATGCGCAGGTACCTATGGCAGGTGAGCTGTATGCAGAGCGAGAGCGCGGCGCGGAGCAGCGCGCGCGCCGCCGCCGACAGCTTGCCGCCGCAGCGCGAGCTGCGCCGCCGTTAGTGGGTTAATTACGACGACCATCACACCACACTCAATTCTGGTTCTTTCAGGGGGGCTATGGGTGCGTTTCCACTGACGCGGAGCTGGACGGAGTGGAGAGGAGCGACCGTGAATTGGCCACAGTCACAGGCAGCCATTGGATCACAGTACTCGAAATCTCCACGCATCAGACATCGAGCACTGTGATTGGACAATTCACGGTCCGCTCGTTTCCATTGCGCCCAGCTCCGCGTCACTGGAAACGCACTCTAATAGCGCCACATACCAACATTGCCAAGGCAATTATTTTTCTGATTTTCTAGCAGAATCCTCAGCAATTCGACTAAATTTCTGTAGAATAGATACACATTTTATGCTATTCGTGACCATTTTACGGAAATTTAGCGGATTCTGACAGAAAATCATTATATTGGCAATGTTGCTATGTGGCGCTTTTAGACCCCCAGATAAGTGTTACTGCATTCAACGTTAGTCAGAATCCTTGCTTAAGAACCTGAATTCAGAGTGATTTAATTAATTCTAAACAGCTACAATTAATTACTCCAGTTAATTCACAAATTAGAGGTTATTTTAATCTTATGTTGTTTTTATTGTTAAACCTAAGTCAAAACATTGTGTAAATTGTAATGGGGACGCAATAGTTTTGCAACAGATAACGGGCGTCACCGCGTGGTCCACCCAGAAAAGCTTGCGTAATGACCTCGACCGTTATAAGGAGAGAGGGGAGAGGCAAATAGAAAATGAAATGTGGAGATAAATGGGGGAGGCCCAGCCTTCTTTGGGCCCAGTAGTAGGATATGTAAGTTTCACGTACTGTTTAAGCAAATCCGTACGATATTGTGACTTCTCTTGTATTCTCTTTTCTATGCCTCTAACTCCGAATGGGTCTAGCGAATAAATATTGTCAATTTAATTAAATATAGTCAGTGCCCATTGAGTAAAATTAAATGTTACGGGCCACCATTACATTATACACGCACTGAAATGACTATTATTAGCCTTGTTTATTTATGACTTCTAAAGGCGGCTACTCAAGATGCAATTTCGTATTCAATCTGTCGATTCAATTTGTTGAAGTAGTAGTAGAAGAAATTAGGCGTCAATTTGCCTCCTCACTGCGCAATCTGTCAAATCAACTCATTCAATTCAATTCAATTCAAATCGTTTATTTTGTTTAAGCCTACGGGGGCACTTACAAATTGTCATTTTACATTTTTTCTTAAATTCTACCGCCGGATCGGAAACGCGACCTTGACTGAGAAGATTGCATTGCATCGTGAGTAGCCGTCTTTAATAAATAGTAATAATAATAGCTCTTTTAACGTCCCACTCCTAGGCACGGGCCTCCCCTCAATGCGAGGGGGATTCAGGCCAATAGTTAGTAGCTTAGTTGAATGAAGGGTATGTACTCACTCGGCGACGGTGAGCGGTGCGGGCGGGTGGTGGGACACACGCACGGCGGCGGGAGGCACCTCCACCACGCGGATGGAGTGCGGCACCCGCACCGCCCGCGCCAGCCCGCTGCCGTAGCACGACCCGCTGCCAACAACCAACATATTTTCACCAGTGTCTTGGCGACCAACATTTACCAACATTCGAGCACTGCGTTGGCGACAAACATTTACCAACATTCGACTGCTGCGTTGGCGACAAACATTTACCAACATTCGACTACTGCCTTGGCAACGAACATTTACCAACATTCGACTGCTGCGTTGGCGACAAACATTTACCAACATTCGACTGCTGCGTTGGCGACAAACATTTACCAACATTCGACTGCTGCGTTGACGACAAACATTTACCAACATTCGACCACTGCGTTGGCGACAAACATTTAGCAATCTTTCTTGGGCTTTATCTTAGTGACGATTTGCGAGCGGGGTATGCATGCGAGTGAGATGAGACCCGGGACCAACCATCCTTTAAAATCCGCACTCTAGGGACCAAAGTTTCCGAAATACACACGCTTAATTTACATAAGATGTTACGATCGACCAATCACAATCCATTATTATTTTCGACACACCAATGACAATCAATGCGTGGCCTCCGCTCCCGCCCCGCAATTTTTATCCGAATTATTTTGATGAAACTATTTTTAGTGCGGAGTTCAAAGGATGGTGGGTCCATGGACGAAATGATCTCGCCGCGCACTTGCACCCCGCGTAAATTGGGAATCCGCCAATGGGATAAGGCCTACCTAAAATAAGTGGCATAGGGTACGTACAAAGTGACTCTCCGGCCCACACCAGGACTATCACTCATCGCATATTGCTGGGAGACTCTCGCGCGGGTCACTGTCAATGTTTGGCACTTTGCGCGCACTTTCCGACGATTGGACGTCATTGAGTGTCGTTCCATATTTAAAATAACTACACAGGGTGTGTACACAAGTTTATACACAATACACAATGATCATACACCAATTTAGTTTGTGATACTACACACAAATTGAAACACTGATGTTAGTGACAGGCAGTTCTGTTATATTAATTCACACAAAGGTGAATAATTAATTTATTCAGTGCACTGCAAAAACACGACCATCATCGACAAAGATATTCGTAATTAAATACTTAGGCCGCGCTCACTTTGGATGCGTTTTCGTCCGAATTTTACTCGTGCATACACGTACGAACAACACGAATGATCCCGACCTTTCAAGTACTACGGGAGTGCGCACACTGGGTGCGAGTTACGTACACGTACGACCAGTGTGCGCACTCCCGTAGTACTTGGAAGGTCGGGATCATTCGTGTTGTTCGTACGTGTATGCACGAGTAAAATTCGGACGAAAACGCATTCAAAGTAAGCGCGGCCTTACACCTCTAAATATTATGACGCTCATGAGGTAAATTTACTGTTTATACGTTACATATAACAAATATGCCATTATCATATTCACTTGGAAATGAACTTTAAATACAAACCAGTAGAATTAATTTTACGGTGTAAATGTCAGAAGCGAAAATGGCACGTCCACCATTTAGAAATGTTAATCGAAAATATGTTGAATATACGAACAAATATAGTCTATATTCGAATGATTTATGAACTAAAGCGATGCTGAACTGAACGGATAGTGGGGTGGCAACCAAAATGCGTTGATTGATGGTCTCATAATAAATCAACTGAGAGATGGTTCAAGTAGTAATGGTCTTACAGTATTATTGTGCTTAAAAATAGGTATATTCTGAAGGTTGGGAAGTCACCCTTACGTCACGAATTGCTCATATCATTTCGTCACCGAGTGGTGAGACCGTAGAAAAATGACATAAGGAGGTAAAATGCCTGTAGGTACGTTAACAAAGTGGCAGGAGTTTCAAATTCGAATGACATCGAACGGCGCATCCGCCGTTCATATTTCCATCGCATTTTAGGGTCCGTTCAGACAGACCGGCTCGGAGAGAGCACATTTTTTCATTTCACTTCTTTTTTAAATGAGAATGCTTACCGACCTAACGCGCTCAATGTATAAAAAAACTCAACCTTATTTCAATTACCCAAAACTGTTTTTTAAACGCGATAAAAATGTGCGCTCCTCTCCGAGCCGGTTCGGTGTGAACAGATCCTTATGCATTTTGGAATGCGCGCAGTGAAGTCCGGACATACGCGCGTGCATCTTCCACAATGTTCATTAATTGTGAATAGACATTTTTTTTTTTTCAAATCTTAGGGCATCCTTTCCCAAAGTTGGCGATAACGCCCCCTTGTGGGCGCTGCAGGCCTAAAGGGGGCGGTAAGAGACCCAGAAAAAAAAATGGGGACGTTGTGTAGACTCTACACAACGCCCCCATTTTACGCGTTTATTAAACCACAGTTTGTAAGTGATTCCGTAGGCCTAAACAATATAAAGGAGTGTAGTTCGACTGACCAGTAGAGGTTGGAGCGCTCGACGAGCGCGTAGGGCTCCCCGTCCTCGACGGGCGCGGCGCACGCCACGCACGCGAAGCACTCCGGGTGGAAGCGGTGCTCGCCCGCCGCCATCACCGGACCCGTTATCACCTGCACATAATAATAATAATAATATCCTGGGACATTTTCTACACACGGCTACCTGATCCCAAACTAAGCAGAGCTTGTACTATGGAAACCAGATAACTGATATTACTACATATACTACTTTTTTGTTTGTAAATACATACTTAATATACATATACACCCAGACTCGGGACATACAGACATGTTCATGCACACAAATGCATGTCCCGGGTAGGAATCGAACCTACGACCTGCAGCGTGAAAGGCGGCATCACGCCAACCATGCCAACGGGCCCGTCAAAATATACTAGTTATATAACCGTTATCACCTGCACATACAACATATACCTGCAACACTTGTACTACTCCACCAAGCCAACTAGGAACCTGTCAAATGTGACGTCACCCGCACATAAAGGCGGTGGCAGTGTGCGGGAAGTATGGCGGGCGGAAGCCGCCATTCCATCCGAGTTCATAGTTGGCTTGGTGGACTAGTAGGGCCAACTAACCCCGGGTCTCTACCCAATGATGTAATAAGAAAAGAGGTAGATAGGTTACACGACAGTGTTCACAAATGGCACGAATGTCGCGCGCACGCACACGTGGTCAGCGGCGGCGGACTGGTACATCGCTTGCTTTCATGTCATATTATATAACCACGTGATAAAATCAGCAATGTACGTATACATGCAAAACAACTCGTCCATCAGATCACGCGAGACTGAGCTCAGGTTTTCCAATTAGAAAAGTTTTTATGTGCCACTTACAGAGAGCATATAACCTATCTACACTTTTTTATTGAATATCTTTGTAAACTACACAAAACATTTTCAGCTTAAAACCTTTCATTGAAATATTACATGAACAACCCTGATAGTTGTTGGGTCCTCTTATAGTACAGAGTGACTTCAAAAATTCAATAAGTATTTATTGTCTTACTCAGTGTAATCTTTTTTTTGTCTGGACAGACTGCACAGAGAGTGTGCCACTTACAGAGATCATATAACCTATCTACACTTTTTTTATTGAATATCTTTGTAAACTACACAAAACATTTTCAGCTTAAAACCTTTCATTGAAATATTACATGAACAACCCTGATAGTTGTTGGGTCCTCTTATAGTACAGAGTGACTTCAAAAATTCAATAAGTATTTATTGTCTTACTCAGTGTAATCTTTTTTTTGTCTGGACAGACTGCACAGAGAGTGTGCCACTTACAGAGAGCATATAACCTATCTACACTTTTTTTATTGAATATCTTTGTAAACTACACAAAACATTTTCAGCTTAAAACCTTTCATTGAAATATTACATGAGCAACCCTGATAGTTGTTGGGTCCTCTTATAGTACAGAGTGACTTCAAAAATGCAATGAGTATTTATTGCCCTACTCAGTATAATCTTTTTTTGTCTGGACAGACTGCACAGAGAGTAGGTACCTGTGCGCATTGCTGACAGCTCTCCCCGTACCGCGCCCAGTAGTCTGCCTGGCAGAACAGCAGCCCGGCCTTCTCGAAGTACCACGTCGACAGCGGGGCGTCGCATACTGAGCACCTGTACGGAAACCATACTCAGAATAACATTGATTTATTATTTTATCGGATACTTTTTGAGTTTATCGCGAACAGACAGACAGACAGACACGGCGGAGGACTTTGTTTTATATAATATGTAGTGATGGTACAGTCAGCAACGAAAGTCGCTGAACATTCTGAATTTTTCAAATCGATTATACTCTTTATTCTACAAACGTTGGTAAACCTTTATAAAACCAAACATTATTAACATGTCTACATTTTGTTTCGATAAAGAAAAAATATGGATTTGATGCAAAACAAAAGTGTGCAAGCTATTTGAAAAACTGAGAATGTTCAGCGACTTTCGTTGCTGACCGTACTCTAATGTTAAGGATACACTAGACACTAGACACTAAAATACTCAGTGTATACATTGAGTGTTCACCACCGTGACACCTTCTTACAGTTGTAGTGGCGGTGTGGGTACACTGCGATACACTGAGTGTCTAATGTTTGGTGAAGTCGTGTACATGTAGCATAACATAGCAATCACAAAACTTGTGCTCAGCGCACCACTTACGGCCGAATACTCAAAGCCTACTTAAATATTTAAGTCCCACTTAGCAGTTTGAGACGTCGTTATCTGTCATTTTTTGTATGGCGCGTCAAAGTTAAGCAGCTCTCAAATTTAAGTTGCGTACGAGTATTCGGCGGTTAATCTGTTACTGTCATTTGCAATTTGACAATACACTTATTAAATACATAAGAAGGTATGATTCACGGGAAGATGAGGCATATTGGCACTGACGGATCTGCTTAAGTTATTTAATGTGAGCGAATTAGGCCCGTATTATAGGTATACCGCAAGTGCGGTACCCCGCCTTAGGTATGCGCGGGGAGGTGAGAGGGTGGGACGGCAAGAGCGATGACGGGTGGGGGAGTGGGACGGCGAGAGCGATGAGCCCCCCCGTCTCGCCGCTCGCGTACCTAAAGCGCGGTACCGCGCTTGCGGTATAACTATAATAATTTGATCTCAAGATTGAGATCGAACTTGAGATGCTGTTTTTGACAGATGTTCCATACATTAAACGTCAAAACTGCATCTTAAGATCGATGTCAACTTTGAGATGCATTTATTAAAACGGGCCTGTCGTACTGTGTCCATGGACTCCGTTTAATAAGAACGACTATTTTGGACAGTAACATGTCTCCGTCTTTTTGTAATAGTTTTTTGCGGGTTTATGGCCCTGTCAATCCCATGTGGCTATACCTAAATACTGACCATCCCACCCATGGACCAGTTACTAAGGGGACTGGCCCTAAGCAAGTCGGCCGAGTGGTCGGCCTAGTACTAACATCGACATAAAACGAAGCGAGTAGTTCAACTATTTACCGGTAAATAGTAAAATGAAAATGAAAAAACAATGGCCATGTTTTGTTTCATACAAATATCTAATAAGGGCACCTCTTTCTTTAGTCTTTACTCTGTGATCCCCCCCCCCCCTCCCTCTGTCACCCTAGTAGTTAACAATACCACTAGTGAAAAGTTTTCTCTTTCGAGTATTTTTCTGCACTAGCCAGAATTTCAGTTCTATGACATTTTAATTAAATGTTTTTTGTGTTTTTATAGGACTGCAGTGGCAAAAAAGCGTACGGCCCGCCTGATGCTAAGCAGTTACCGTAGCCTATAGATGCTTACAATACCAAAGGCATTGCTCGCACATTGCCGACCTGAAGGGGAGTGGGATGGAGGGAGGAGGAGGGGAGGTGGGAATACGGCTTTGGTATTGTAAGCATCTATAGGCTACGGTAACTGCTTAACATCAGGCGGGCCGTACACTTTCTTGCCACCTCAGTCCTATAATAAAAAAAAAAATGGAAAGTAGTGTTTATTTGTTACCTGAAGCAGTCTTTATGCCAGTCCTGGTTGAGTGCTGACACGTAGTCATCATCTCCAATGTCGTTCAAGCACCCGGCACAGCTGAGGGACTCTGCAAACATCCCTCATTGGTTCTCATCATCACGCAACAATGCAACCCATATATCCATAAACTATAGCCATTTATCTGAATATACTGCCCCGTTTCCATTCTGCCAGCGTTGGGTATTTTTTATATACGACTTGCCCTTTGACTTTTGTTTTGACATTTCCAAACTACACAGACAAAAACAACCATAAACATAGTAGTGTTGTTTCTGTTGATACACTAATTGTAATGCCTTTTCATAGTCATAACATATGAGAATACCTTTATATCTAACAAAAGTTCAGTTGTGTTTTGATGATAGCCAAATTGGTATTTATAGCAGTGAAATAACATTATATCTTGTTGTTATGATCTTGTTTAACCCCATGTTAATAGGTAATTATTATGATCAAGTGTTTATCCTGAACCTACCAGTCTTGCCGTAAGCATACATTTTCCTTACAGAGTCTTCTATAGTGTCTTTGGTGTTTTATAATAGATGTATGGTTTTCATATTATTCTATTAAGTATATATTAGGCACAGATTAATAGAAGTAGGCAGATGTAGTCTTGGCAACAAACAATGTGAAGCCAGATAGCATTTTATGTGTGCGTGACAACTAGGAGCGGCACTAGGGGCACATATATCTGTGTGCGTGTAAAGTTGTGTAGTTATAAGGCGAGATTGTATTCGCTTTTGTGTTTTGTATTTACTTTGGTGGCCTCACTTTCGTGTTCTATGCACTCCATCTGTAGCTCCTAAATCTATGATATTAGGTATTTATGTGACAATATAGTTGGAACCCTATTTGTGTAGTAAAGGGTTTATTAATAGAGTATGAATGGACTGACTCACTAGCAAACAACTAAATGTAGGTACCTAACAACACAACACCAATAAGTTTGTGTATATCTTACTATAAAGTGTACAATGTTCGGAATATGTTTTAACACTTTAGAATGGCGTTATTTTCTGGAAATTGTTGCTATAGTTCTAAGACATTAATTTTAATTGATTCATCTAAATATCCTTCAACTTAGACGTTTAGATGCGGAAGCAGATTAGTTTTAAACTGCATCAAACAAGCATTATTTTAGAATGCACAGCAATGAAATATCCGATATTTATTGTAAGTTTTGCTTTATTATACAAATAACAACTTTAAGTTAAATCTTATAATAGGCGAGGCACAAGCAAACAAAAGATAATTTCATGTCAAGAAACAAGTATCGCCCACACATTATCGCTAAGTTATGCGGCCAAAACATGACTAAATGTCGCATTAATAACACTCGCAGGACATCGGGAATAGCAGGTAAACTTACCTCGAGTGTTTGGTCCCTCCATTTCATTTCAAAAGGAATGTTTATTCATCAAATTTGTATAATAAATCACAATAGTTCCATGCCTGGAATTCTTTCTACGACTTTAGTGTGACGTACGTACAATCGTAAATGACGTATGAATGACACAATGAATCTGTGTTGCTACTTTAAGGTATGAAATTAACTTCACAATAGCCATATATCCTTTTTTTTTTTTTTTATTAATATTTTGCCATCTGCGATCAGCCCATGGGCTATAATCAGATTTGTTGGTTAGACTTCAGCAGTTCGGGTTTGTACACATCCTGTGATGTGCCACCTCATTTAAATGTTCATTTTTGTGTTGTTTGTTTATATTGAAGCTATTCGTTTCCTTTTCAGCCGTGATGTAGTTGCTTTTTCCAGGAGTGCCACAGCGAGTTGATTTTTGTGTATGTGGAGTCTCTGCTTGTAGGCCTTGTAAGCCCTTTCAATGTCTTCCTTGATAGTTGGGATTTGTAGGTACTCATGTACTTCAGTGTTCTTTGTGAACCAGGGTGCTTAACGTCTTTAATGCTTTGTTTTGAAAGCGTTGAAGTATTTCGATGTTTGAGTGGCTTGCAGACCCCCAGAGCTCTATGCCATATGTCCATATCGGCTTCAGGATGCACTTGTAAATAGTGATTTTGCTTTCTAGACTAAGTGGGGATTGTCTTCCTATTAGCTAGTGGAGATTTCTGAATTTTATGTTTGCATGCTCCCTTTTAGCCTTTATGTGTTCTCGCCAGCCATTAATCCTAATTATTATTATTTTGTGCTAAATTCAAAACCCAAGTCCCGTGGTCCAAGCAAATCTTTGCTTGATTTGCTTTTTATTGATCATCATCATTTAATTACTCCTAGAGTATAATAAGGCTGCTTACCAAAATTATTATCAGAGTGATAGCGTATATTCAAAGTTGAACTGCGGGTAGCGTTTCATTTTCTTCACTTAACAGTTTCAGACTAGATAAATAAAGCAGTTACTTACTACTAATGTTCCGCATTATGAACTTCAAAACAGCCACACTAACCAAGTGATTTCCCACAGTATTGGGTAAAATAATAATGTAGATATGGCAACCTCTACTGATTTCATAATTACGTTTCGTTACGCATTTTTGTGAGGATTACGAAAAAAAACAAACATTGATTTACAATAACAAAATAATATTTTATTTAGAAAATAATTGTTTACTTAGCTTTAGCAATTTCTTTCTCTTTCTCTACTTCCTTCTTCACTTTGTACTTGTTGAACCTGACCTTGACTTTGACACTCACTTCCAAGCGTTTCAGGAGTTCAGAGACCTTGTCATCGTCTTCCTCGGATTCGCTGTCTTCATCATCCACATCAGGGTTTTCTTCTTCAGGGGTGTCCCCTTCTGGGTTCTCTTCCTCAGGGGTGTCCCCTTCTGGGTCCTCTTCCTCAGGGGTGTCCCCTTCTGGGTTCTCTTCCTCAGGGGTGTCCCCTTCAGGGGCCTCTTCCTCAGGGGTGCCTTCATCTTCTGGTTCTTCCTCTTCGTTGAGGTTCTCGAAGTCAACACCGGAGACTTCCTTGAACCAAGATAGGAACGGTCCAGGCCGAATGAAACCTGTGATAGAGCACCATTGATTATAATGTGATTTTTCCCCAATAATGAGGCATTATAGAAAATATCTATTTGGAAATTGAACTGTATTCTAATGATTTTAAAGTTTATATTCAAACTTTTAAACCAGGGAAAAAGCCAGCCAACTTTTTACATTTTTCTATTCCTATAACTCGGACTATTACGTACATTACAAAATACCTAATTCGGTTCAGCCGCTCGGGGACTTATCCATTGGGGCCCCACTATGGCGTTTTGCTATAGTGATCGACCCAGCCAGTGCCCGACCAATCAGAGGGTCGATCACTATAGCAGCTCAATGGCAATGGCTAGGCGACTTAGAGCACGCTCACGCTTACCAACGAAAAGCATATTTTTTATATATAGATAGATGGATGGCTTCAAGCCATCCCAGTCCAATCAAGCAACATCTGGTGAGCTGAAAATTGTTGACGAACATTCTTGTATAGTCTAGATTTTAAGGAATAGGTAATTAATATACCGGCTGGCAGTCCGGAGTGGCAGCCGAAGTCACCGCCGGCCACGAAGGACGTCACGCCGATCAGGTAGGGCACGCCGTCCGACCCCACGTGCACCAGCGGCCCGCCGCTATCACCCTGCACAAGGACAGTATTCGATTAAATGGAGTCGTCACCTTTTTTTAGTGCAAGTATACCTACTTAGAGCGCGGCTCCACTAGTGCGCTGCGCTACGTCGTCGAGGGTCGACGGGCGAGAGACGAAGCGGGGGAAGGTGATGCGCCAGTACAAAATCTTGCGACGACGCAACGCAACGCGGTAATGGAGCCCGGCCCTTAGTAGTTTCAAGCTCAGACGCATAAAAATATAGTAGCTGTGCCCACGACATCGTACGCGTAAAAAGAAAATATTAGCCGCATTTAAGCCCGCGTGGAATTTAATGGATTTTTATTTTTTTACGCGGAGCACAAACAATTTTTCTAGAATAAAAGTAGCCTAAGGTACTCCTTATAACATCAGCTATCTGACAGTGAAAGTCTTGTCATAATCGGGCCAGTCATTTCGGAGATAGCCGGAACAAACATCCAGACAGACATTTTTTTAAATGTTTTTTTGGTTATAAATACAAGTGTTGTGTGTCAGATCTCTGTCCTTGTAGTGACCACGTTTTACCCGCAAGGGTTGTTCAAATCATCGCACCATCTTCACCGCGGTCTGCCACGACGTCAGTGCCTTCCTAGGAAATAAGCAACACTAGCCTGGCAAGTGGACTGCGAGGTGACGTTGAAGAACTGCGCGCAGATGGTGTTGTCCGTGATGATGGAGCCGAAGACCCTCGTGCAGTCCGCGTTGGACACGGCGCGCATGTACACCCAGTTCAGCACCTCCGGCAACGCGCCTGACCATTCAAATACCATTACGACTGTACTCCATGAAGGCATAGTAGAAGGAGTGAGAAGTAGGTTGTCTTCATACAAACGCGCCGCGCGCGGCTTGTAAGTGTGCGCCATAGTGTCTAACGTAGCCGCGCGCACACTCAAAAAAAATCTAATTGTTACGCCTGCTTAAGCGAGTCGAGATTTTGTTTGAGTGTGCGTGCGGCGGCGTATGCATGCTATGGCGCACATATGCGGGCCACGCGCGGTGCGTTGTATGAAGATGGCCTACTTCCCACTCCTTCTACTATGATGAAGGGGTAGGCATATATCACCAACATTTCGTCGATGGTAATATCCCCCATTCTTCTTCTTCCGCCCAAAGGCCTCTAACAGGGCTTAACAATTGCTGTCTAAATGACAACAACCGAGACCGACTTTTTACGTGCCCTCCGAAGCGCGAAGATGCTCAGTTCGAAATGGTCACCCATCTCTGTCTGATCATAGCACTAAGACAAGGGTGCATGGAGGGACTCACATAATATAAGCCTCGACTTAGTGGGAAGGGAGGACTTGGATGAGGAATTACCATAGAATGATGGATGAGGTTACCTGAAGTCCAGGTTCTGCCGTGTCCGCTGGCGTATACTTGCTCGGTAGCGTAGTTCCTGAACGCCTCGCTCGAGGGCTGGATGCGGATGGCCTTTAGCTGCCCTGTAAGTTTTCATGCGTTGAACATGGTGAAAGCCCAAGGCAGCTTTAACTTTCACATGGGGGGTTAAACAATGCCCTAAAGTAACCGTTGACGACTGCTTGGCGTAATGGTTCGAGGGTAGGCGTGGTTGTAAGGTTTCCCAATGTTAGCATTGGGATCCTGGTGAACAGCTCAGTTAAATTCATTGCAATGATAGATAGCTCTGACTGTAATTTTTCTCGTAAGCTAACTGTATACTGCGGAAGGCATCTATACAAAGAGGACAGACTATAAAATAAATATACAATTTGCTTAGAGCGCTTTCAGACTAGCGTTTTATACGAGCGTATAAGCTCGTTTTTCGAAGCGTGTGTAGGTATGCGCCGTATGGTCGAACCTTTTGCCACATACGAGCTTTGACGTGCTTATAAGCTCGTATAAGCGCGAGCCGCGAGAGACGCCACCACCAATTCGAACGTACACGACGGTATAAGCCCGTGTATGCCTATGCGCGTTCGGCTTTTTGAAGCGCGCGTATAAGCGCGTACCTATGCCGAAACGACCGTAACGCGCAAAAAAATCAATAGTCTGAAATTGTTTTTAGGTCTCAAAAGAAATGAAACACATTGGTGTTACGCGTAAAAAAAACGCTAGATTGAAAGCGCTCTTAGGAAAAAAGGGCACAGTATACAGGAATAAATAAAACTCACTGGTGTAGGTGACGGGGCGCTGCAGCTTCACTATGGAGATGTCGTTGGGCTGCACCAGGCCGGGCAGCGCGTCGTTGTACGTGGGGTGGTTGAACCACTCCGTCGACTCGAAGATGTACTCCGGCGTGGTGAGCGACACCACGCCCGCGCGGATCACCAGCGTTATGCGACTGGGGGCGAAGGGGGGGGTTTAACGTAATACGTCAATGTACTACTCCAAGCCAACTAGGAACCTGTCAAATGTGACGTCACCCGCACAAAAAGGCGGTGGCGGTGTGCGGGAGGTGTGGCGGGCGGGAAGCCGCAAGCGGTGGCGGGTGTGCGAGCGGTATGCGGCCGATTTCCTAGTTGTTGGTTTGGTAGATTAGTAAAGTGCCACAAACTTAACCGGCCTAGTGGACGAAAGACGAACTAAAATATTCAATAGTGAAATTTAGGACTGTAGTTGGAATTGGAAGCATAATACCGATATTATACGGTTCACTTTTGCTTTTCCTCCCATAGGAACAATTACTGGATCAAGGATGTCTTTTGATGAACTTTTTTTATCTTTATATGCATTGATGTATTACCTATTTTCAGATATGGTACCACCTAACATTACAATATCTAGAATCACAACCAATTCTTATCCTAACGACCGTATAATATCAAAGGTAAATCGATCGTGGAAAGTTTAAGCTATTGATTCAGTATGGAAGACGGGAGATTGAACTCTCTCCCCTGGTAGGTACATTGATCTTACGGCCCTCATGAATAAAGAAAGACAAGACGAATGAATGAATGAAGAGGAATGACCAACTTCGGGATATTTTGCATTTGAGAGGAATCATTCTGTTACCCAGCGGTGCAGTGCGCGGCGGTGACGACCCAGTCGCGGGCGACGACGGAGCCCCCGCAGGAGCTGACGCCGCCGGCGGCGTCCACCATGCGCAGCGCGGCGTGGTGCGGGTGCTGCCCCGGCTGCGCCTCCCACCCCGACACGATGCGGGACCCATCCGCGTCAACCGCCTCTGCGGTTATGAATCAAAAGGTTCAAGCGCTGTGCTGTTGTAAAGCCGGGTCTCCTGCCCATGTTTGGATCGACACACTACACAAAATCATCTACACAAAACATTTTGGCTCTCTCTACACACAACACAAAACATTGTTTCGCTATAATCATATCGGCAATCGTTTTTTACACGACTGCCCAAAAAAAGGAGTGTGTTTAGGGTTCATGTATGTATGTATGTATGTATGTGAGATTCTTTATTCTACCATAACTTATAAATGCCTGAATGGATTTGGATGTATGGGGTATCGTTAGAATCCTTACATAGTTCCGGGTAACATATTATTTTTGAAAAAAAAAATAGTATGTCGGTATTATGGCTCAATTTTGAAATGTGAAAACAATATTTTTTTCTTCTGTTATTACAATATGGGTAACAAATGGAAGGCCTTGATGAGCACAATCTAAAACTGTAGAATTTATAGGCATAATTTAACATAGGTAGGGTGTACATGCAAAACAAAGATTTCAATTTGGCTGTTGTCACTAAAATGAACAAAATAAAAAAAAATATATAAAAAAAATTCAAAACACGACTGCCCTGCCAAAAAACGAACTAAAAAGTATAAAACAAGTGCAGTGTCATTGCAGTCGGGGGCTCTCTTAGATTAAATATGTTCCACAGAACGGTCCCCCGACTGCAATGACACTGCACTTGTTTACATTTTAAATGCGTCCCCTCATAAAGGCTAGAAAGAAGAATAACAGAAGAATTCTACCTCACTCCCCGTAACCCGAGAGGGAAAAGTGTAGATGTTTTCCATTAGGCATGGGAAACAAACACATTGTTTTTGTATTGAGAACGATGTTTTGTGTACACCTTCATGTGTAGTGTGTTGAGGAAAACACGCGCAGGACACCCGGCTTAAGAAGCTCAGTGTCTACATCTCACCTTTTTCAATTACATTTTCAATGAAATCAGGCTGGACATATTCAGCAGATACCTGTAAATTAGAATAATTTATGAGTACACCTAGTTATTTCAAGTCATAGAAAGGTTTCGTTGACTTGCGTATGCATTATGAATACCTATGCGTGTGATGACTGAAGAGTTTCTGAATTCTCTAGAACCACTTGGGTTACCTATTACTTGATAAATCCTTCGATCGTTTCAACATGAGGCATAAGTCTTATAATAGCCTAGGGGCGAACACGTTGGGCTAGCAATCAGAAGGTCCCAGGTTCGATCCCCGGTGGGGCATGCACCAATGGATGAATTTTCATCTATGTGCATAATTTACAGTTCGCTTACGGTGAGGGAAAACATCGTGAGGAAACCTACCTATCCCTCGGGATTAGGTAATAGTCAGTTCCTGTATACACGGCGACAAGGTTCACCATCTGTCACGTTGGGTTCTGACTATCTGGTGAAACGTGGGCTTTGAGTTGGCTTAATACCTCCACAATGTGGTGGTGTATGGCCACTCAAGCCTCTGACTACCCCCGAATGGGAATAAAAGTCGTGACGTTATATTTATTTTTATAGTTTTCTGCTACTTCGCACGATCACGTTGGTTAGCTGCTAAGGATATATACTTATGTATGTTATAATAGACAACGAAAGAGTAGAACTAAAGGTGTCAATGGTGAAAAAGAGGGAAGTTCCTATAGTTAGCAATATTTCTTACCTGAAGAACAGCCCCAAGTAGTAACAAAAAACCCGCCTTCTGCAACATCTTAGATCCCACTGTGGTTTGTCGGATCTCGTTCAAACTTATCGGCTCGCAAACAGTGGCAATAGACTTACGCTCCAAATCACTGTAATTATATCTGATAGGGATCTGATAAGATTGTTTATTAGAATATCTTATTAATTAAGCGACGGCCTGCGGGAAATCAGAGGTGCGCTATCGGTATCTTGATGCTGTTGGGGTAGGCGTAGGGTGGACATTGATTGTGTGAAAGAAGGAATTTCCTAAAGATATGTGTAGGTACCTATTGTTTTACTTTTCTAAAGCCCTGTATTCAAACTCTTGTTCAGAGAATATTATGTAGAAGGCAAGTGGAACTTGAATGAGCGTCCGGGTCCTTTCCCATAAAAACTTAACTCAGGTGCATTCAATAATGACTGATGTGCGGAAAACATTTGAACTTATCCATAAGTTTTGCATGTTGTTGGCACACCTACTTCAGCGTAGTAGGTATAATAATTATCGTAATTAAAGGTATAGGTAAGTTTACAATATCAATCATGCTAACTTTTGTTCTGTAGAGCGCAGTTAACTTAACAAATAGAGTACCGAATACGTAAAAGCAGAGAAGTTGGAGGCATATCTATCTATTTAGGAGCCATTCATAAATTACGTCACACGAATTTCATGATTTTTAGACCCCTCCCCCCTTATCACAGCTGGTCACATTTGCGAGACTCCCCCCCTCCCTGTGTGACGTCACATATATTTTACAATTTTCAGAAATTTTCCGTTAACAATTTAAATGTCGGTTTTAATACTTAGATATATTAGATTTTCGTCGACGTCACAAAACTTAGGACGTCGACGATCGTCGACCCCCTCCCCCCTTTACGTGTGACGTAATTTATGGATGGCCCCTTACCAATGATGTATTATCTCTCTACAATGGATTTATACGTTCGAGTCGGTTACTAGTCGCTAACCCCTACGTAAAATATTCGTACAGGAAGTTGTTAGTTCGTCGGACGACCTAAGGGGCGCTGTATAATTTGTCATCGACTAGGAATCGTTATACTTTATGATGGACTACTCTAGTGTTTATTATATCTACTTCCTTAATAAGCCAGGCTTAAAATCAATTTCTTGAAGCAATCATTACCATCTACTACGTAGGCGATCGATTAGAATCGCTCGCATCAATCATAATCGGCGCGATAGTATCACGCAGTTTTCAAAACTATGATTAGCAGGCTGATGGCTAGAGGATAAAGGGATTTTATCGCCGCTAGGCAAACATGCGAACACTGATCGTTATACTGTGGGACTTCCTCAATTAAACTAACTTCCGACCAATGCGCTCTATGATATTCCCGCTCCCCGCACTCTTCAACCTTTGAAATCCCTTTCTTTTGGATTATAAAGCTGCATTTATAAACAAATATCCGCTTATGTAGTTACTAGCGGTGGTAGAGCCAAGCTGTAGCCAATTGACTGCAGCTCATACGGTCTAGCTCGACCGGGGTAGTACCATCCTTTAACAGAATATCGACGTAAAAAGCTATTATGTTTCAATCGCAATCGCCTTAGATGCGGCTCCGGCGACAACAGCTTGTTTCTTTTGAACATAATTCAAATTAAATAAAACTCGTGATAAATATTCTATACATATAATTATAAAACACTCAACAACGCATCAGCTAAGTATATCACATCTACTTCCGCACCGATGACTCGAGCGGCCGGCGGCTGGGCCAAGACTGACACTAAAGTACCTAAATCTAATTAATAATTCAGTGGAGTAAAATGACAGCTTTTTATGTCAAATGTAAAATTAATTTGATCCGTTCATCATGAATAATGTTGTTTTTACGATTCTGGTTCAAATTAATTAAATTTTATTTACTAAAGAATAACAAAAACATGATCACTCATAAAAAACAGATTCAATTAAAATATAAATTCACATTTATAGCTGTCATTTTACTCCACTGAATTAATAATCAGACTTTAGGACACAGTGCATGAAATACATCTGTCCCGGTGACAATGGCGCTAGTGTCTTCGTGCGACCGTGTTCAAAATTAAATTTTCATAAAGAACATGCTCGTTCTAATTTTGGTCACCGGAACAGATAATTACAACAAGTAAGAATATAAGCAAGTCTTTGCAGACAAATCTCTTATAATTTTCATTGTATTTTGACTTAAGTGTGTCGCTTCTCACCCAGCTTGCCAGCCTTAACAATAAACTACGTAATATTACATTATTTTACCACTGGTAACACTAGTTTCACACATGTTGTACACTCCGCGACTCACATTGTCTATGAAATAATAACAAAAAACTTAGTTTTTCCAAAACACCGTACATTATACGATATTTTTATACAGCTGCTTTAATAACAAGGGGGGTAACGACCTATTGCATCAAATACTTCAATATATCAGGGAGAAGACATTTATTTTCACTAGGAATCCAGCCATTAAGGCTCGCCACATACATACAGAATTTCCGTACGGAATTCCGTTTCGAAATATCGAATCGGGGTTTCCGAACGCGATACGTCCATTCATTACTGCGTTCGGAATCCCCGATTCGATATTTCGAAACGGAATTCCGTACGGAAAATTCCGTATGTTTGTGACGGGCTTACACTTCTAGCAGAAAAACTAATCCGATCGTTGCCTTGGGCAGAGAAAGAGTTGTAATGCATAAAGTGACAGCTGCAACGCGTGTTTTCTATGTCTCTGTTCTTCTCTGTCAGCCCCGACCGCGTTATACCGGTCAGAATCAACCGACCAAACCATAAGACCAAGCAGTCGTAACTCGTAACATGATTAAATAATGAAAATAAGTTTATTTGTTTGTATTTCTAACATCTAACGTGTTGAATGGACACTAGCTAGATGCAAGAATAATATTCTAACATTACTCTAAACCTCGTTTCAATGCAACAGGTCATTTTAACATTGTATCGGATACTTTACTAGAACAATAATATTTTCTCTAAAATTAGGCTTCGTTTTCAGACCTCCATAGGAACGTAACGATGTAGACTTACACAAACTCAGCAATATTCATAATATTTCTCTATGTGCAACATTTTATGTGATAAGTTCTAGTTAAGCTCATTTAATTTTAATATAACAATCCTATAAAATGTTTCTAAGACCCAGTAGACATATTTCATAAGTCTGCATCTCTGCAATATACAAATAATAAATTAACAACTGTTTTATACTAAATGGAAGTTTAATAAATTGAGGGCCACTTGTACTAGAGATGTGCCGAGTACAGCCTGACTCGAGTACTTACTCGAGTACTTAGTAAGTACTCGGGTACTCGAGTACTCAGATTATAGAACTCGAGTACCCGGTACTCGAATACGGGTTCCGAGTACTTGCTGTAACAGTTGTAGTTTTTTTAGAAAATACGTTATAAATCGGGGCTCTCGCCAAAATTTTCGCCATTTTCTCCAATTTTCAGGAGTGCAAGTACAACGCAGTAATTAAATGTGAAGCTCGGACGTTCAAACGTCCGAGCTTCACATTTAATTACCACTCAAGTGGTTAAAAATACATAATACAAAAGTACTCGAGTCCTATTAAGTACTCGAGTACTCATTACAAGTATTCGAGTACCTGTCCGAGTACTCTGACTCGAGTATTTACTCGATTCTTTTTTTAACGAGTACCAGAATACTCGAGTACCAAAAATAGCGTACTCGGCACATCACTAACTTGTACCATCCATCTTACATATATTTAAGTTTTAATTAAACAACATTTCTGATTTAAATCAAACATGTTTCTTGCACCAACATATTTAGTGCGCTAAATACGTTTATCCAGCATATTTTGGTACAAGAAACATGTTTTATTTAAATAAAACATACAAATAAATAATATTTAAGTGGATGGTACACTTGGCACTAAGGTTAGTGTCTTAAAAATTGAGATTACTATTTATAGTATGCTAAATTAGAAATTTTCAAATAACATAGTCATGTATGTTGGTAGTAAAGTTGTAAATGAATATTAAATAGGCAAAATAACTGCAATTTTACACTGGAATGGGGATAGTTTGGCATTTCGGAGGTACAATACCTGTATACATACGCACACACGCAAAATAAATAGTTTTAACAATTAACAGTAATATTTTAAATAGTCAATAAAGCACGCTTTTGAAATCCCAAAACTTCGTCAAATATTAAATTTTGATATAACAAAAATAAAAATAATTAGCCTCTATAAGATCTAATATTAGTGGAGCTATTCAATCTCGTATTGAGATTCTAAATTTTCAAAAAATGTAGACCTTGCTTTTTCAACCTAAGGCTTCAACAATAGAAAGTATTTAGGCCGCGTATGCACTAGACAAAATGGTTTGAGATGTGCTTACATGATAAACAATTGTTGATTAGTGTTTGTGTAAATAAATAACGTTTTAACGTTAATACACTCTTCAGTATAAAAGTAGGAAAAGCGAGTGAAAACATTGTAAATTCACCATTAAGTAAGATCATATCTTCAATAACGCACGATTACTTATTATTCTATGAGTAACCATTCCCACAGATAGTTTAATTGCATTTTTATATTATTCGTAAAGCAGCTAGGAATGGCTTCTTTGTAAAAAGGTTGAAGTTAAAAATAACCGCTATATTGCACAGTACCATATTATGGTCAATAATGGCATGCGCACAGTGGCGGACGACATAGCAGAGCATTTAAAATTTATCAATCGAATTTACAACTTATTCAATCGAAATAAGGCGCTCCAGCGTGCTCTTCGGTGCTCCGAGAAAACTGCGCTGCGATGCTCCGAGGTCGATCACCGAGCATTGAAATATATACCTTATTTCGATTGGATAAGTATTAAATTCGAATGATAAATTTAAAACGCTCTGCCATGCCGTCCGCCAATGTGCGCAGGCCATAACGCAGCAAAGATCATTTTATGAGCAATACCATTATCGCAAAATCAGATTATAATCTGAGTGTTTTTCCTAGCCCTCATTAGTGAGATAAAATATAGGAGCTAGATAATACAAATAATTAATGTTTACTGATAAATAAATTTCATACACTCCTCCAAGCATAAAAGTGAATAAAATCATACATCTTTGTTGTAATGGAACACTGCTACGTAAATTACTAAACACACAAAATATAATATTGTTAATATTGTGCAAAACTCGTCACGATAAAACATTGTGCTGTCGTTGTTAGTAGAACTTTAACATAGTACACAAAAATACTGTGTGTTAAAGTTGTAAATGCAGAATAAATACATAGTAAAAAGTACTGCAAATGCATGAGAGGGATTATATTATGTTTACCTTTCGCGAGAGGGCGCACATTACATTCATTATTAAAATGCCCAAATCTCCTTTATTTTATGGACTCTTTTCATCTAACCTTTTTTAAAAGATTGCTAGCAAAGTGAAGTTATCGATTGAGGCCATTAGTAAATATATTAATAAATGGATCTCAAGTCTGGGCACCTCAAACGTAAATACAGCACCCTTATAGAATCACACGCGCGTCCGTCTGTTCATCTGGCACAGCCATTTTCATAATAAATATTAAATGGAACGGTCGTCCGTATCTGATATTATCAGCTAAATATTAACATATCTAATATTTATTAATGGTTACCATTACTACTTAGACATTTAATATTAATTAATATATAATTTAATATATTCAGAACAGTAGCGACACCAAATGAACTGTAATAGCGACATCTATACAAAGTTACAACATCAACTACAATCGCTCCAACGGGCATCCACTCGCCAACACTGGAGCCAACGTTCGACGCAAATATTTTGCATTGAGTGAAACTGGGTGCTTACCACAAGCTCTTATTGCGATTCAATTATAGGAACGTTTTAATGACGTTTCTTATTGTCATGAAAATAAGGTACGTCATTGCACAAAAAGTCGCTGAAACGTTAATACGTTCCTGTAATTGAATCGCAATAAGAGCTTGTGGTAAGCCCCCTGTTCGAAAAATGGAAGTCTTGCTAAGACCTTTATAATAGTGATTATTTTAATTCTCACTCGTGTTACTGGCCGCGTATGCAACAGTCGACAACTATTGGACAAAACTTCTGCAATTCATGAGCAATTTTTGCTAAAATTTACCCCAAAACCAAGAAGTTGAGCCAAAAATTTGTCGCCTGTCCATCCGGCTTAAACCTACAAATTACATCGAAAACTATTTTGTAATGACTCGACCTTACGGTAGCTAGCGAAGCCAACATCCACGCCACCACTTCGGATCCAACATGCTAAGTACTGTTATAAGATTTTAAAAAACCGCTGCCTCGCTCCAGTACCGCCCACTCCTCTATACATATAACTCCGTTTAATCATACAGCAGAGATAAACTACGATAACATGGCGCGCCCCTCCAATTAATAATGAGTTATTAATGACGTCGCACAGTATGGAAAATGACCGAAAAAACGGACGTGCTCTTTTTATTACTCTATTCGATAGAGTAAATGGGTTCAAATGCAGGAGTAGAACTCCCGAAGTCCAAATGTACTAAGATCCCGAGATATAATTTTTTAAACTTTTTTTCGATTTCATATTATATTCAAAATAAAATATGAAATAAATTATTTTTGTAAATCTACTAGTATCTTACTATGCTGGTTCTACACAAGTAAATAATGAATGAAATCACCACACTCTAACTCAAATAATATAAAATAAATAAGATATTTGAAATAAAAATATATTTTTGTTTTTATTTTTTTATTGCCACATTTTTCCATATTTGGATTCAAAACCTTGATTAATATATTGTCTAACATGTTGTTAGTAACATAAGTAATGTGCGTCTCTAGTCGAGCAACAAATCCTTGGTTTTGTTTTTGTTTGACAGCCGTCTCAGCACGCACACATGCGTTGTGGGTCTTGGTGGGGCGCTTTGTAAATACTTTCACAAATACATACATGGATTTTGACGGGGCGCGCCATGTTATCGCAGTTTATCTTCCATCTGACATAACATTTATCCCAACATTATTACAAATCGTTCATTATATCCAACATTAAATCCAATAATTTGTCATAAGTTACGGTCAAACCTGCGAGCGGCGAGCGGCGAGCGGCAGGCGGCGGGCGGGCGGCGGGCTATGGGTGTCGGCGGTGCTGGCGCGGGTGTCGGCGGGCGCGGCGCCGACATCAGCTGCGCTTGTCGGCGTCGGCGTCGGCGCCCGCGCTCCCCGCGCTCCCCGCGTCCCCCGCCATGAGCGCGGCGCCGGCCGGCTTGCCCTTGCCCAGGAACATCTTGAGCGCGCCCGCCGACATCAGGTAGAACCAGTACAGTTGCGGCAACAGCAGGATGCATATCGATATCTTGCACCCGGTCGGGAGGGATTTTATCGCCTGCGGGAAATAGGATATTTTAGTGAGATTCGAAACGTTTTGAAGAGATGAAATCACACACACACACAGTAGAACTGACTCCCAATCCTCAATAATCAAGTCAGGAAAGAGAAGTGTAAGTAATTTCCCATATAAAATTACCAAACAGCCTTACTTACGTAACCTTTATAAAAATCAGTTTTTTCGAAATCGTGGCACAATTTTTCTACTCTTATTATTAGAAATTATGGTAACGTCTCCCTTGCTATAAATCACCTAAACGTGTTTTTTTTTGTCCGGGCGCTTTTGGCCCGGCCCGCGATCTCCCTCTGATGTGGGGGTCAGAGTCTTTATTGTGTAAAATAATTATTACAACAGTTTCTTTTATTTAAATAACGTAAAAGGACACAGATTTGCATTAACAACAAATAAAAAGGTAATAAAATATACAATAAAATAGTAAACTTGTCTGGCCCTGAACGTGTCTGATACGGAGCTAACATAAAAGTGTAGATAGATAGATTATTAATCCACCACTAGAAAAATAAAAAAATATAAATAATTACACAATTTACACAGAAAGTGGAAAATGGGCGGCCTTATCACTAATAGTGATCTCTACCAGGCAACCTTTGGATGGAGAGGATGGATGGATGTAGTGTACCTCGAAGTAGGCGAGGCCTCGCTCCCTGCTGTAGATGAGACAGACGTAGGGCAGGCTGAGCACGCGGCACGTGAAGAAGCTGGCCAGCATCAGCACTCCGTTGACGAGGTACGCGCGCGACGCCTTCAGCCGCAGCCGCGACAGGATGCCGCGCAGCGACACGAACGGCGTCGACAGCTCCATCAGGTACACGAACCCGAACGTGCAGTCGCCGAGGTCGCCACGCAGGTACTAACCCATAACATATAATTACATCACCCACTTATAAGGGGGCGTCCATAAATTACGTGAAGTGATTTTTGAGATTTTTCGACCCCCCCCTCCCCGTCTAATCTTACGTGAGATTTTTCAATTTCTAGTGGAGAAAAATTTTTCACATAATTTAACCCAGTGTAAACTGTTTCTTGAGGTAAAAAAAAATACGTGAGATTTTCCGAGACCCCCCCCCTCTCCCCCACGTGAGATTAGGTGAGATTTTACTCGACCCCCTCCCTCCCCCTAAATGCCTCACGTAATTAATAGACGCCCCCTAAAGTGTCTTTCGCGGAGCAAGACCTTTGCCGGTCTCCACCGTAAAATTATATTGAAAACACGGATAATAGAACCGACTTTGGAAAACAAACATGCCAATAGTAACCCGCAAATTTATAGAAAGTTATGACAGACTTACACTGTCATTCTCTCTCTCTCTCTCAGCCTGTATCCACCCACTGCTGGGTATAGGCCTCTCCTCTTTCACGCCATTCGTTCCGGTCCTGTGCTAATCTTGTCCAGCAAGTGCCGGCCGCCTTTCTTATGCCATCGGACCATCTGGCTGATGGCCTGCCTCTCTCCCTACGTCGCCTTCTAGGCCACCACTCTGTTACCGCCCTGGTCCACCTGCCGTCATCCCGCCTAATCAAGTGTCCATCTCCACTTTAGTGTCACTGGCATTACAAATCACATTTTTTCATAAAAAAATCCTTGGTAAAACAACCATTGCAAACTGGCTTAAATCTGTATAAATTTGTCGGTAAGTGTACAAGTAATAGTCACCACAATGACGAGGAACCCGAAGCCGCCGATGAAGAGATGGTGGAAGAGTATGACGGGCTCGTGGCAGCAGTAGGCCAGGAAGGACTGGCCGGGCGGCGCGGCCGCGCCGTCGCCCGCCGACAGCGCCGCCGCACCGTTCTTGGCCGGCAGCCGCTTCGCCTTCGCCGGGTCCAGGTTCGAGTTCATTTGGATGTGAACCTATAACGATATTCAACGAAAGTATTAAATAAAAATAAAATAATTTAGCCCTTTTAACGTCCCACTGCTGGGCACGGGCCTCTGCTCAATGCGAGGGGGATTCAGGCCATAATAATGAAAATATTATTTACTCAAAAATGCTTATAATGTTGCCATTATTTTTCAAACCTTCTTCGAGGAAAGTCGATGTTACTGCGCTGCATAAAAGGTGACGGCAAAGTTGTATTATTGTCGCGCTATAAAGGCCTGGACCTACCATCTCGGCCTTTATTTCAGCTTGTCCATCAAGGACTGCAATGCTGACCGCGCTGTGGTGGCCTGAAGCTGCGCTCGGCCTTCAACACCGTGGCCAGCAATACACTCATTACAGACCGTGGCAGTAATGAACTATTATTTTCATTCGATCATTGCGAAGGCAAATGGGAGAACCCACCACTCACCCTCGACTTGTCAACCTACATTATTATAACCAGGCCGATAAGACCACTTCCTTCAGTGTCACTGCAAATGGACTTTTTGCGAGGTCGAAGAGAGAATGTTATAAGAATCATTATTGGAAAGAAAGTTTAAGATCTCTTCCTCCTAGCTTTATCCCATCAGATGGAGTCGGCATTCAGTCTATAATTTGGCTGATTACCGATATTTACACGGAGCGATTTCATTCTACCCTCCCATACCCCACCTAGGGGGACTATCGGCAATCTATGGGCAAGACCATCTATTGCCGAATTTTCGTTTTTCAAGCTTCTGACTGCCCGTAACAACTGTCAAAGATGCAAGAGTAACATCCGGGACCGTCAGCTTATCATCCCTTTCGAAGCACAGCAGGAAAGAATGTGAAAACTTTCCTATGTCCACAAAAAATATCAATAGATCGTCTTTTGTTTTTATATACCTACGCAGGTGCATATAACTCAGTATAAAGGTGGCTTGTGACTGACCATATACATGGACCATATGTCGTAGAAGAAGTATGCGGCGCCGAACCAGGCGTAGGCCTCGGACATGTAGTGCGAGGAGCGCAGGAAGTCGCGCGAGCACGAGTACACGCACACCACCGCGCCCGCCAGGCAGCACAGCGCCGCCTGCACGCCCGACACCACCCTGTACACCACGGGGAATATATGAATACACTACACCCTGTACACCCACTATACAGGGTTATTGGTAAAACACTAACGACCTTGCAGGGGCGTATTACTGACATCAAAAACAACAACTTTTGTTCTATGACTTTTTACAAAACAAAAAAAAATTAACAAAAAATAACTTTCTAAAATGAATGAAATTTTTTTTTTCTCTACTAGAGGAAAGCCATGGTACGTGGTTGGAAGTTTTTTGCCCTAAAGTACCTAAACGTACCATGGCAATTCTCTAGATGAGCATATTTTCTTGTTTCATACATTTTAAAATGTGATTTATTGTTTTGTAAAAAGTCATAGAACAAAAGTTGTTGTTTTTTATGTCAGTAATACGCCCCTGCAAAGTTGTTAGTGTTTTACCAATAACCCTGTATACACTACATCCTGTATACCCACTATATTGTTCACCTACTTGAGACGCCATGGAAAGTGGACGATATAGGAAGTACACGACATGGGACCTTATCCCACAGGCGGTTTGCATTTTGCGGGCGGTTTGCATTAAAGTTATAAAGTTCCAATTTCATTGACAAAATACCGGAATATACCGGAATACCGGAAGCCCAACCCCTATACCCATTCCCCTCAAGGTCGGCAACGTGCTAGCAATGCCTTTATGCCTTTGGTATTGCAAGCATCTATAGGCTACGGTAACTGCTTAACATCAGATGGGCCGTACGCTTGTTTGCCACCAAACCTATAAAAAAACGAGACCTGTTTTTACCCGACTACGGCAAAGCGGAAGTGTTATGTGTTAGTGATACTAACTTGTTGGTGATGTCGAGCACGTCCCCGGAGCTGAGCCGGTACTTGTGCCGGAAGCGCGCGCCGGCGCCGGTGGACAGCGCGAGCGCGTTCAGCAGCTCGAACAACGTCATGAAGTACACGAACCCGAGTGCCGTCAGCGCGCTTCCGCGTTTCACTGAGATCCTGGAACGAAATTAAAAAAAAACTTTAACTGTGTTGCTACAAAAAAGTTTTTATTTATGGCCAAGGAAGGCACACTGTCAGACGGTCCACCTGATGGTAAGTGGTAGCCGAGGACATCTGAAACTTAAGGGGAGCAGACGCGGCGATCTGACCGCCCCGTCCAGCCCAACCGTAATAAAAGGAGCCTAAGTTACTCCTTATAAATTCAGCTATCTGCCAGTGAAAGTCCTGTCAAAATCTGTCCATCCGTTCCGGAGATTGGCCGGAACAAAGAGACAGACAGACAAAAATTTTAAAATTGCTTTTTTGTTCAAAATACCTTACATATGTAAGTTCAAATACGCTTTCATATGCCTTTAGCTGTTGACATAATAAACATACACTTTAATTGGTATTGAAACAATTATACAACAGACATGCGGGCTGGCCGTTACGTGCCAGTATCGAGAGAAATGCAAACATCACTTTATCTCAGAGTTAAATCGTCGCCTCGTAAATTGCGAACAAACAAAGGCTAGATTAAAGTATATACATGAATCGATCTATAGTACGTTTTTTATACTTGTCCTATTTGGTAAGCAAAGATGGCGTCCAGCGGGGCGATTGCGTAACTTTTTGTCAATGTTTCAATTGGTTTCGTATATAATTGACACAGGATGAACGAAACCAATTGAAACATTGACAAAAAAGTTACGCAATCGCCCCGCTGGACGCCATCTTTGCTTACCAAATAGGACAAGTATAAAAAAACGTACTATACATAACAATTGTTTTCTACCGGCTGAAATCGAAATCGTGGGCAATATTTTGAACCTAGACTCTACTCTACTATGACTCTACTCTTTGGGAATATAAATAAGAAAATCTATTGATAAAAAATATTGCTCGGGTAAACAAATGAGCAGACCATTTAACTGTTATACCTTACCTGGGCAATAATTTTTGATCAATTTATTTGTTTATTAAAATATCCTAAATATTCTGAATCGTGTGTAGAATCACCGTTTAAAATATTGCCCACGATTTCGATATCACCCAGTATATCCACCTTTTTCCTTTATAACAATGATTTTACTGTAAAGTGGGAGTAGGCATCCCCAGCTCACTAGGCTAGCTTTGTATTTAAATACCTAAATGAGTGATAATATTAAATTACTATATTTTCTAGTGACAATGGTGCTGCCTGCTCGCATTGCGTTGTTGTTTCTGGGAATGTACATCAATGCATTATGCAATCCTATGCATTAAGAAAGCGAGAGCGCGACTCGGTGCGACATAATGCGTGACAAAAGTCTTGTTTTAGCATGTGTGCTAGCCCCACTGATCTGATGAGGGTCAGAACTATACGAAAAAATGAGACACGCTGTTAGGGAACGTACCCATACTACGTGACCCATTTAGAGCGGATGGGGGTAGGGGGGGTCTTCAAAATACCACGCATGGGCACAGGGGCGGGGGAGGGGTTTAAGTTTTCGTCACGTAGCCGCGTAGTCAATATCCTTAGGGATCTCTCGCACTTTTTCCAAAAAAATCGCGTCAATTTTTTTTTTAACTTTCTGTTTGTAAAAATGATTTATGAATTACTACGTGAAATCCAGAGGGGGGGGGGTCTTGACATAAACTATGGGTGGTCACCGAGGGGGGAGGGGGGTCAACAATTGAAAAAAAGGGGCATGTAGTATGGGTAGGGTTGCCATCCGTCCGGGTTCCCCCGGATTTGTCCTAGTTTAGAGGGCGTCCGGGGAGCGTCCGGGTGGGGCTTCATTTGTAGTCCGGGTTTAAAAATTTAAAATCTTTGGCCTTCTTACGCGAACAGATTAGGCTGAAATTTTGCATAAATAATGTTTATGACATACTTTTTTTTTTTCTATATACTTTTTTACATGTCCGGGTTCTGGGCTCTAAAATCCGGAGTTTTCACGCGTCTTGTCCTGGTTGCCAAATTTTAGAGATGGCAACCCTAAGTATGGGTAACGTACCCTTAGCTAAATGTACCTGTCTTCCTACAGCTCTGTGTTTTTTAATCCGGCGTCATATAGGTACATATAGGTGTGTCGGATGAGTGAAACTTGTTTCTGAATTTTGTGGAGATATTAGATGATCGAGGTCAAGGTATTCAAGATTGTGTTAATAAACATAGCCGTGATAACATTTAAGATAATGGTCTTATGCGTAGTAACCATTTGATTATTAGCTAAATAATACTTTCTGGTAAATCATACGCAACAAAATGCTGTTTTTAACTCAAGAAAGAAAGACATTATGAATACGATGTTACAAAGTAGTATAGCTGAGTAACTTGCGTTAGGTTCGAAGTCTTCTAGTAATGTGATAAACTGATAACGATACTTTTACAAGGTGGTAGAGTCAAGCTGTAGCCCATTGACTGCAGCTCATAAACGGGCTGGCTCGACTGGGGTAGTACCACCCTCTCACAGAAGATCGGCGTAAAGCAACCATTACACCTGCGTTTCGTACGATGAGTGAGAGCCGAAATTCCACCCCCATGCCCCACCCCTTCATCCCACTTCCCTTCAGGTCGGCAATGTGCGAGCAAAGCCTTTGGTATTATAAGCATCTATAGGCTACGGTAACTGCTTAACATCAGGCGGGCTGTACGCTTTTTTGCCACCGCAGTCTTATAAAAAATAACTTCACCTATTCTTTAAATACTATAATGTAATTATGTAGTAGGTAGTAGCCCGAAGAACTGATGGCCGATGGGGCAGAAAGGTTCTTGAGTGGGGACCACGTACCGGAATACGCAGCGTGGGTAGCCCCCCACAATGTGGACCAACAACCTAGTGAAGGTCGCGGGAAACCGCTGGATGCAAGGGGCCCAGGACTTGTCGTCGTGGAAAACCTTGGGAAAGGCCTATGTCCAACAGTGGACGACTTTCGGCTGAAATGATGATGATGACATGTAATTGCTTGCATTTCCGATGGTGCCATCTCTATCTATCTACCCGTCTGGGCGCGCTAACGAACCGTAACACTTAACTGCGCGATAATACGGACAGTGCAAATTTATAAACAGCGGCGACCTTGGCGTGCGAGCACATGGCCCATCAATTGCACTGAACACTGAACCATAATTGAAGGTTAAGAAGGTTTATTCTTGGTGATTAATATGTAGGAGAATTAGTGCCTTCATTTTTGAAGTGAAAACTTATTTAGCGGCGTTGTGCACTTTTCTTGGGATGGGTAAAAAATGTTAAACTCGCGACAGGTCCCGTGTCCTGATCGAAAATTCGTAAGACGGAGGGAGAGTAGACCGTCGGCGCGGCGTAGGAGAGAAAGTAATATCCCCATCTCTTTCTACCGCGTGGCGAAAATGTATGCCTGCTCATGCTGTTTCGTTTAAGCAGCGCAGGGCGCTTGCGCGAGTGTGCGTGTGTTTGTACTACATATAAATTGTCATGTTTGTGTACGATAGCGCAATAAATGAATATTGTATTTAACCACATATTTGATAGTACTTTTATACTGATAAATAAAGCAATTCGTGCGAAATTATTCCCAAACCATTACAAAATATTTAAAAATGCACAACGTTAATGTTCAAGTTTTCACTTCTGCCGGCACTCCCGGAGTGCAACCCGTTGTTTTTTAAAGTTATGCTTAAGGTTCGCAAGGTAAGGCGTTTTATCGGTGAGCATAGTGAACGTGCGGAGAGCTAGTGAGATCGCTGAATGCCCTGTGGCCCTAGCAGTGGTTATTGGACGGTTATTATTGCATATTGACCCATATGCCAGTGTAATAAGGTTCAATGCACGCATCATCTATAATTCTATACAAATAAATAAAATTTAAGTGTCTGTTTGTAATGTCAAAACAACAGCTTTTTACTCAATGCTTACGAAAGTACATAACAAAAAACTATTTTTTAAATATTTTTGTATGTTTGTTCCGGCTAATCTCCGAAACGACTGGACCGATTTTGACGGGACTTTCACTGGCAGATAGCTGATGTTATAAGCAGTAACTTAGGCTACTTTAATTTCAGCTTTATGTGTGTATATACCTATCCTCAGGGTTGAGCGTGAGCACCAGGTTGGCTGACGCGAACAGCGCGGCCGCGTTGCACCCGCCCAGGATGCACATCGCGGTCCGATGTTTCGTCTGTAACCAACCAACATGAACTTGAGTCACGTGACACTAAATCAAAAAGTAATTCATCCAGATGAACTGATACCCAGATGGGCAGCATAGCAAGGGTGTCACAGGCAGGTTGGGGGGGCAAGATGATACAGGGTGTGAGCTAAGTCACTAGCACCCTCTTGCCCACATCCTTGTATCATGTTAGTACTATCGTAAGATTATCAGCTATGAAACTTTTTTTTTATAAATATCACCAGACCAACTGTAAGCCGGAAACCCACCGCGGCGCACGGAGAGGCCACGCACACGGGCCACGCCTCGCTTTGCAAGAAAATGTATGCATGACGTCATTTCGTACGTAGCCTCTCCGTGCGCCGCAGTGGACACGATTGCATACATTTTCTTGCAAAGCGAAGCTAGACCCACGTGCGTGGCCTCTCCGTGCGCCGCGGTGGGTTTTCGGCTGTATGGTCCCAAACTAAGCACCGCTTGTACTATGCATGGTACCCATGGTACTATGGTACCCACCATGCAATAAACTAGAGACGATTTTATAAAACTACTCGTCTTTTCCTATTGTATGGTTAGTGGCCAACCTGGGGGCTTACCATGACCTCTTATCGCGATTCAATTATAGGAACGTTTTAACGTTTCAGCGACTTTTTGTGCAATGACGTACCTTATTGTCATGACAATAAGAAACGTCATTGCATAAATGGCCGCTGAAACGTTAAAACAAAACTGCTATAAGAGGTGGTGGTAGGGCCCCTGGTGTCATAGTTGTTCAAGCCACCAAAGGCCTCAGACAAGGTTCAACAACTCCTGCCTACAACAACCGGGACCGACTTTTTACGTCCCCTCTGAAGCATGGAGACGCTCAGTTCAAATGCCACTAAATGGTCACCCATCTCAGATTGACCTTGCCAAGGGTTGCTTAACCTCCGTTCGTTTACCGATCAGTGAATGCAGCTGGCTATAAGCGCCTCATTAAACTACTTCAACTGTGGCACTACTAACAGTTAGACAAAACAGTGAATCTTAACACCCCTCTTTGCATTGCGTTCGTGGTTAAGAACCATTTTTATTTTTTGTAAAAAAGCGGTGGCAAAAAAGCGTACGGCCCGCCTGATGTTAAGCAGTTACCGTAGCCTATAGATGCTTACAATACCAAAGGCATTGCTCGCACATTGCCGACCTGAAGGGGACTGGGATGGAGGGAGGGGGAGGGGGGCATAATGTTCTTCACTTATGTGACAGCAGGTACATATTATTATGAGGTTTGCATACGCAATAAGCAGGTTTCATGACTCAAGGTTCACAGTTTTAAATAGACAGCTTGATTATGTGCTAACTGTTTTGAGTGACTCACTTTGATTCTATCATCAATCAAGGCAACGTGGCCATAGTGGTCAGAGTTACCTATACCAAACATTCCAATCTCAATTTTCTTCAAAGAATATCACTTGCTCTCTGTCTGGGTATCATAACTCCAAAACAGATGGATAGAAATTAAATACAGTTGTGTTGATAAATAAATAAATAATATCCTGGCAAATTCTTTTACACACGGCTACCTGATCCCAAACTAAGCAGAGCTTGTACTATGGAAACCAGATAACTGATATTACTACATATACTACTTTTTGTTTGTAAATACATACTTATGGTGCGTTCCATTCACTGTTAATATTGTAATTTTCGTTATTTTCGTTCATAAATGTTGTTTCACTCGAACTAACTTGTACTGAAAGTGATCATTATTATCGTTTTTAACAGTTTTTGTGGACGAAAATAACAAAATTAACAGTGAATGGAACGCACCATTAATATACATAATTACACCCAGACTCGGGACATACAGACATGTTCATGCACACAAATGCATGTCACGGGTAGGAATCGAACCTACGACCTGCAGCATGATAGGCGGAATCTTACCAACCATGCCAACGGGCCCATCATATCAATAAAACTTCCTTGTTTGTAAACATTAGTATGATATTTCATCGCACTCGATGGGATGCTCTTCCTATTGGGTGAAAGGAAATATGAATAAACCCCTTGTACCTACTATTTTTAATTGTTTATTTAAAAAAAAAACACTTGTTAATTTTTATTTGTGTTATGTTACAAGATTTTTACTCAAAATATGGAAGGAATACTTGTTAAAGACAAGTTTTTTTTTTTAAATAAATGTATTATTATTATTAATTTCCAAACATTTGATAGTCTTTTGATATGAATTTCAATGACATACTAATAATCAGTGCATATTATAACTAGGTATTTTCTTATACATACAATTCCAAGGCCCTGCCTTCATTGCTATTTATCATATTTATAGAATGGGAACTTTGACCTACATGTTAATGTATGATTGATAAACATTATTATTCACGTCATATTCATACGAACTCTATAATAGAAGTTTGAGCTTTTTTCGGACTGTTGAACTGGTGAAATCGTAGATTTAAGAGTTTTAGAATAGGTCCCCCCCCCTCCCTCCCACACCCCTTCAGCAGGGATATTACATATCTCAGTTGACAACTGGCTTCGGTTGTTCACCGAACTTTGATGGTAAATTAGAATGACTTATCATAGGTATTATGTATTTCTTGCAGGGCTAACCTAACCTAAACTCACTGTACCTTGATATCCATTCACCGAAATACGTAATACCAATATGTCATTCTAATTTACCGTCAAAGTTCGGTGTACAACCGACGTCAGTTGTCAACTGAGATATGTAATAGCCCTGCAGGTCAGCAACATGAGAGCCATGCCTTTGTTATTGCAAGCATATGCTTACCATAGTTACCATAGCTATATAGCTATGATAACTGCTTAACATCAGGCAGGCCTTACACTAGTCTGATTTTTAATTAGACGAAGTAAACTGACAGGTGCAAATATCACGTTTCGATATAAATAGAACAAATAAGGTTCAAATTCATAGAACAATGACATTTTCAGCTGTCAGTGTACTTCGTTTAATTAAAAATCAGACTATAGCTAGCCACCTTTGTTATATAAAAATAGGATCCTAGAACTATAAATGGTGCGTTCCATTCACTGTTAATTTTGTTATTTTCGTCCACAAAAAGTGTTAAAAACGATAATAATGATCACTTTCAGTACAAGTTGGTGCGAGTGGAACGAGATTTGTGATCGAAAATAACGAAATTAACAAAATTAACAGTGAATGGAACGCACCAAAAGTGGGCTTGGTGGGGTACATTATAATATGTGCAAGTGGACTGTGATAGTTATCAATACCATACCAATGCCATAATAGCAAAATAACTATGACCAAATAAGCTCATTTTTAGTCATTAGAAATGGATTACATGCATTCACATCAATTACCTTTTTTATTATCATAAAATGTCATCAAAAACAGAATAATGACACTGAAAGACTAAAATTTAATGACTAATGTTTAAATTTTATTTAATGACTGCCTACATGCTAATTGAAACAGAAAATTTTAGGGTAGGCACATTACAGATTGGGTAGGTAAAATCATTCATCTATCTGTTTTATTTAATTAAAAATTGTCTGACTGACCTACCTAATAGTAATCATGTTAGCCCTCCGAACACCTGGCTTCGATATCAATTAAATATTTCCCTATAGCCCAATTAAATATACAAGTTCACGAACATTACACAAATTAAAATTTACCTTTGAGATCATTGGTTCCATGTTGTCGATCTATATAGTCACTACACTATGTATGCAACATAAACAATAACTAAAACATGTTAATTTGTGCGTGTTACAATTGGAATTAATTTTACTAAATTATCAAAATTTAATTTTCATATAATTTCAGCAATCGCTCGACGACTTTCCACACGATTTTTCTATTTACTAATAGGGATGGGACGTACATGCGTTTAACGATACGCTATATTCAATTTCAATATTAATACTAGATATTCGGGCAATATCGAAAATGCGATATCAGGTTTTTATCTCACTGAAATACTTAATATTTTAGCTAGATACATATGACACACTGAAGTAAGTAAGGTAGTACTGATCTTACTACCATATCTGAGATTCTGAGTTGAGTTGAGTTCTGAGTTGTGTTTCTGAGTAGTGTCTTTAGTACCACTTTGTCACAAACTTTATATTGTGTCTTAAGAACTCATCCAAATGCCTATAAAACAGTATAAACTGCATTTACAAATTGCGACCGCTAATATCTACTTCACAAAAGCACGCAAACCAAATAGAAAATAAATAAAATAAAATCAGGCACACATGATGCGTAGAAATAATAATAATATGGCACTACCTGCCAAAGATAGTTGATACTGATTATGATAAGTGTCCGATCCCCTCGCTATAGCCGAATCCCCAGTCAAAACAAATTCCATCTTCTAAATTCAAAAGTTTCGCTCTTAACGGTGGAGTTTTTCCAGTCGTTTATTTTCCTGCCAGGCCAGCTCCTTGACCATCTGATACCCAATTTTCTTTTTTCATAGTTGCTATATTTCCTCGCTGTATATCTCATCACCAGCTGCAACTATTAAGTTCTATGTCCAATATTTTTTGAACTGATACTGAATCTTCTAAAAATATATGTTGAAATATTATAATAAAAGATATGGTAACATCCCTATGGACTAGTTAAAAGACTAAAAATATAATGACGTTTTCGTATTAGTTCTCTATGGCCGACTTATCCCAGTCCCCAAGCCTGACAGAAGACAGAGAATATCGGTCAGATAAGTAGCCGGGTAAGAGATAGCGATATATTTTGTAGTTTATAAACATAGCGTTTAAAGGTTGTGAAATACAGCACCGGTACAAAAACAAGACAAAATATCAAATCGCATATTATATGCGTTAAGAAAGAGAGAGAGCGACTCAGTGCGACATAATGTGTCACAAAACTGTTGTCTTGGCGCATGGGCTAGCCCTGCAGTTTGGCAAAACAAAGTCAACCTAAATAGCAGCATTCATAATGTTTAATAAATAACATCTGTCCATACTTTTCCATGTCTAAGTCCTAATAACCAATCTAACAAAAAACTACCTGCAAAATACCAACCATTAAAATTTACGATTTATATGTTTTTTCAAACTACCCTCATTATTATACTTCCTCGAACTTATTGTTGAACGCCTGTTCTGCTTTCTGAGGCTTATACTTAATAATAATAGTGTTTTCCTAAAGTTTTAAGAATATTATTTTACAAGATGGATGTAGATATGGATATGGTGAGGAGTTTCAACTTTTTATTGGTTTTGGCATTCATATTATGTAGTACATTGGTGTAGGAGTCGGCTTTAGGTAAATGACGCCCCCACAATTTATTTTCTTGCAGGAAGTAAAAAGAAATCATAGTTTCACAAGTCCTAATACAAAGAGAGCTCCTGTTGCTAAAAGAGTTGGAAGAGAGCGTTGTCACAGTTATCATGCTTTAACACCAAAAGCTTCAAAGTGTGCTCGAGAAACTCGATTAGAAGTTCCGAAAGTGAGTACCTACTTACTTATCGTAGAAGAATCTCACTAGTTTAGTTAAGTAGGTAGGTATAACTTTAGTTTAAAAAAAACGCAAAAAAATAAAATGTCTGTTTTCTAATAGCTCAATCAATGCAAATTATGTTTGTCTCACGCAACGCGCCTGTATAGTGTGTTTCAGACCCCCTTATTCTTCAGACTAATAAATTCACGGAAAATTAAGATCGTTTCCAAGGGCCTACGAACAACTTCTTGTTTCCATGCATGACATTTTAAGATTTTTTTTTTTATAACTGAATGCAGCATTTTAAAAAAAAGTTCAGTTTTTGACAGCTATTTGACAATCTGACATTACTTAGGTACGTTCAGAAATAATGAAACGTCTACCCTTTTGAAACTTTTAAAATTTAATTAAAACTCCCTAGAATTAATTATTTGGTAGAGTAAAATAAATAAACGCAAAATTTTATAAAGATTTTGAGTCAACTTGTATTTGTTGCTAACTTTATACTCGATTTTATCATCAGTAAATGTAGTGGCTGCAGGCATTACCAAATATGGAGTTTGCTCGTTTTCCTAACCGTCCTCCCTTCGATCCTTAGTAGCTCTCAGTTTTATTTTCTTTTAATTATTTGTGTTAAATTCAAATGTTTTCATTGCATTTTCTGGTGTAATAATAATAATTTCTTCTATTTAATTAACCGTAAGTTGGATATCTATAATATTCCTAGTGTCAAAATATAGGTCATTAGCTTATAGGTTATGTTATAAGTGAAATAATCGTCAAATATTGTTTGTATCGTTGTTAACTGGGTGGTTTCCGCGTTGCAGATGTCGTTTAGAGTGGTGCGCAGTTCTAAATTCCGCCACGTTTACGGGCAGGCCCTGAAGCGCGAGCAATGTTATGATAACATAAGAGTGTCGAAGAGTTCATGGGACTCGACGTTTTGTGCGGTGAACCCCAAGTTCCTGGCTATAATCGTCGAGTCCGCTGGCGGAGGCGCCTTCATAGTACTCCCACATAATAAGGTGAGTCCACTTCATTGAATAAACCATTGGCTTCTCTCAGGGTGCAGGCTAAACACCAACATTATTGTTTGGTATGGATTACAATGTGAAAATAGCCCAAATGTATTCAATACTACTGCGATTTACAGGTGTTTTCGATTTATTGGAATTCAAACATTTAATATGGTTAATTACACATAATTTCAATAATTTATGAGCATTCTTCATTGCGTTACAGTGGTAATAATTGGGTGGTCAATTTCTGTGATGCGGTGAAGTATTCAAAGAGGTCTATGTTACCAATTGTACACCCAAGTTGTACCTCAAGTCCAATACTTTCTGTCATGGATGCTGTATTGTGTTAATATTCCAACAGACCAGCACCTTTATCAAACGCAAGACCTACTCTTGAGGGTGAGGTAGATAATAAGCAAACCCCCATATTTATAGAAATGATGGACTTAAACTGGCATTACAAATCACTTTTGTTCCCAGAAATTCTTCGTAAAACTATTTCAAATTAAAGGCATTCAGAAAAAAATTCATTCATCAAACCTTTCAAGCTTTTTCTTGTATTTTTTTTTAAATAATTACTGAAGAGAGATTGTTAACAGAATTTTGTGATTGTTTCATTATAAAGAGTAACTCATGTCGCATAGTTTTTTATGAATTATGAACTTGAAAAGAGTAGGTTAATAATGTTATCGCTGGGCAATGGTCTTCCGTTCAATCATCAATGAAAGAATTGTCAACTATAAACTGAAATTTTTCATTATTGATTCTTTTTCAATATATGTACAAAAAGTAGGTTGTTGTTGATGATTCAGCTTCTTTTGCATCACTATCTTACATGTCCTTGATCGAATGCAACAATTTAAATTTAACTTTATTTGCTTCTGAAACAACTAATAGACTGCTACTGTCTTGTATTCTGAATTTTAATTTTTATTAGGTAGTTAATAACGCTAGTTAGACAACCTCTTGATGCAGTGGTTTGAGCGTAGGCCACACTTTGCCCTGGGGGCTTACCACACCCTCCTATAACGATTCAATTATAGGAACGTTTTAACGTTCCAGCGACTTTTTGTGCAATGACGTACCTTATTGTCATGACAATAAGAAACGTCATTGCACAAAAAGTCGTTGAAACGTTAAAACAATACTGCTATAAGAGGTGGTGGTAGGGCCCCCCTGGTCTGAATGTCACTGGCATCCACAGTCCATTGTATGGTAGCCATAATACAAGTGTTGTTTAGTTATGGACCATACCGTTGGTGTGTAATCTGGCGATAATTATTTATTATACGTTTTTAGCTTTCAATTCTCAGGTGTCGAGTCCAGGGCCTTAAAACAAGTTATATACAATTAACTAAGCTACTATTCTATACACATTTTTGTATTTCAACTTAGAAAATTATCAATATTGTCAGTATTAATCTTTTTAAAATAAAACTATATTTTTTTTATTTAACCCACATCGTCCCACTGCTGGGCAAAGGTCTCCCCCACAACTCTCCACTGCTCTCTGTCATTGGCCATTTCTGGCCAATTGTGGCAAAATTGTGGTTCTTTATAATAGTCATATGCTATTTAATCTTTAATTGTATTTAACCTAATGTAATATGGCCTAGTGATAGATCTATTAGGAATTCTCAGGTTTAATGAAGTCCAATACAGTTAACTTCTAATTACTTTGGATAAGGTAATGATGTTACGCAAATGAATACCACACTTATCTAAACCAAACTTCAATTATATAACACATTATTCTAAATGCTTGCATTATCTAAACTATGCCTACAAAGTGTGTGCAAACATGGCATCCTGTATTAGTAATTTAAAATCATCAATTTATTTGGTGCATACAGATTAGATTGTGTGTGTTATGTCATTTCCTCAGCATTTAAACTATACTTGTGGTTTCCTAATGATTTTGTTGTAGTGCAAAATTGTCAGAACTGGTTATACTTCCTTGCACACTATTAGTGTATATCCTACCTTACAATGGTCTCGATTGTTATAAAAACAAACCAATTATTGACCACAAGCTTGAATACCATCCAATGGTGAGTGAGGAATATTGGCCTGGCGATGATCCCGGTATCACCGACACAGAGACAAATTATTTGAGATTTTCGCGTCACGGGAATCGAAATGCTAAACTTATAACTCAGTAGAAGATTCCCCAAGTCATTGAACTTTTCCTTAACCATCAGTCCACTAGTACTGGCTGAAGTACATCTCATCAGCTGAAACTAAAGCCATTGCCATCAACTGAAAGTACTGCATTCATCATTCAGAGAAAAATAATATGAAACTTCGAAATCCGAGTCCCGCTCACGCTTGACCAGTTTTTTTTATCAATGGCTTCCCGCAATGCAGCGCACGCGGCGCCGCGGCGACAGATAGCGGCCATTGTCCGGCCGATATAAAGGAACAATGGACTGTGCCACCGCTAAAATAATGGCGGTGTTGATAGTTGATGGGCTAAGTATCTGGTGGGCTAAAGCTCACATTCCCTAGATGGTCTTGAGTCCCCTGGATGGTCAAAATTGTTTGTCAAATAATATTCGACAACCAACCCCATTAGATCTTGGAGACATCCACTTGCAACATGCTCGTTTAGTTTTAGTTATTCTATTCCGTTTTCATGCTCCGACCGAAGCTAAGCGTTCTATCTGCCTACACAAAATTTCCCTTTCTAAAGAATTTAGCCATGACGTCACTCATCAATCAAGTCATCCCAATACAGCCTAAATTATCGCTGTCCCGCCCCAAACTTTTTTTTATCGGAGGTGGAAGATAGCGGTCGCCACGCGCCTGATAAACAATAGAGCTGCATAATGCGCTCGCGCAGGCCACACGGACACTAATGGACATGTCACTGGGAATTCTTTATGCGTGTGTCATAAGGGTGGATATTTTTAAATAACTTAGTATTCTTGACGTCATCTTTCACGAGACGTGAGAACCACTATGCTCTAAAAGCTGAACGCAACTGTAGAATTACTGCATGGATATTTTTGGAATGTATCGATTATTATCTTCATATTTAATGCGATTATTTGAGTATTAAGTGTAACTCTCTGCTCATATCTGATGCATGGATTGCAGAAATAACTGGAATACAAATTATTATAACCAGATTTATAAGGTTTATGAAAGGTAAAACTAATCTCGAGCATCCTCACATTAGTTTTTATTAGCGAAACTAGCAATTTGGAAAAGGACGTAGTGTAGGGCTTTAAATCTATGAGTTGGCACTTGTTTCTTCTAACTTAATCAGTTTTTTATCAACAATCACAAAGAATCTAGGGAGGCAAAGTCGAGAGAAAAGATTGGGCAACTCCCACCATCTTTTCTTGAGTCAATTAAAATACACTTTTCCGGTATAAACAGTACCTTAAGTAACACAGATAACATATCATTGTGCAACAGATACGGCGAAACAATGGCCGATACACGAGCTTACGCACGCTTCTAGCAAAAACACCACCCCGATGGGAATTAACAAGTGTTGTGTCATTCGAGACATTATTACTTAATCACCGTTAATTGTCGGATAGGAATGCCAGTAAAAAACGATTAATGAATTGCTTAGAAATGCTCTAAACTGTCTCGTTTTAAAGATTCCGGAAACAGAAATGCTTGAAAAGAAATATGATATCACACGTTCCGTAAATTATATATCTGTTGGTTGTGTCTTCCCTATAAAAGACATGGTTTGGTTGCAGTTTCTAACGCGATCATAGCTGCGTAGACCCTGGAAATGTCTACAGAGGGTTTTCTTCAAGTTCACATTGCTCCATCCTGAACCATGTCATCCACATAAAAAAGTGGAAGTCATGGGTATCCTTCTTTCCGTTGTCATGAATGTATGATAACATATTTTCAGTATTTCAATCTGCTGCTGCTGTGTACCGCTTTGCGTTCATGTTCACGCCAACTCGCAAAATATTCATCGCTATAAAAACGTCACATCGTTGCATCCAATTCATTGCGATGTCGTAACGTATCGTATCTAAAAATAATGTATTTACACTATACAAACATCATTGACATTGCGTTATCGGCCTTAGATTACGGATACCATAATCCGCGGCCTAGTCTCAATCCATTTTGCGTTGCAGAACACACACCCTAAATTCTAATTTTGTTGTCATTTGTTGCTGTTGTCTAATAAGTCCAGATTTTGCTAAAGGCGATAAAAAACTCATCATTCTGCAAAACTTTAAAAGTGAAATCGAAACATAACGTGTACATTTCATTGTGTATGCTTATTATCAAGTGACAACGCGTTTTCATCCAAAACAGAGACCCTGGACTGTTTTAAACTCCAAACCTAGAGATTCACAATTATCTTTCAACCCGTCACATCAACTCTGTTACTAATTCCCTGCCTCCGAAACGTCCAATAAACATAATGCCGTAGGCCATCGTGTCAAGTTCGCCACAAAACCTCGGAATATGTCTATAAACAGTCGGCCGTTGTAAAATTAACGCGCCCCACATAGCAATGTGTACGCGGCGTCAGAAAATAGAACGGCCCGGAGTAGTTTCTGGATGCCTGTTGCTATTTCGCGTGTATCCTGTACTGAGTCTTTCATTTGTGGTGGATGATGGAAATTGGAAATGATTCATAATGCTTCTATCCTGGTGCTGCCAATAATCTAAGATCATTTAAACATTTATTTCATTTGGAGCCTAGTTAAAGAGTCGATAGTTTTAGGCAATCTATGCAACAAGACTAGTAAAGGCCTTAGGCACAGTTAACATTTTCAGTAGTACACCTCGCAGTATGCTTGAACCAAGAAAACTTTCTTGGTTTAACCACCTACTAATTGCTGACTTTGAAACGTTATAATTTTCTACAAACCATATTTAGTAATGCATCCTAGACTTCTGAGAAAGTCTTCCCGTACTCTTAGTTCCCTTATTTTCCATAATTCATTATATCCAATGACATCATTCTTCACTTGCCATGTTCCGACGACTAAGGAGAAATATTAATACAAATAGCGATTCTATGGACCACAAGGTCGGCAATCAGGCGAGCCGGGAAGACAGGCGGGCGGCTGATTGCGGGTTCCGCTCCGATGACGGTCCTGGGCTATCATTTCGGAGCGAAATATTCCGACATTTTGGAGATTGAGATGCGGATGTGGTAGAGATAGTTGAATCGGAAAGTATTTTTATGAATGAATACTATAGAAAACAATCAAATAAAGAATATAAGCAGCGCTTATTATAGAACAAAACAGAAACTAAGCAAGAATGATACCTGATTCCCTGAAGAGCTAGGTCAAGCCAGCATATTATTGCTATCTGCAAAAATCACGTAGATATACAAACTACCGTTCACTCATCATCTATTTCAATAGATCACAGACCTGCCAATAGAGTTAATATTCAGCGTTTAATTATAAACTCAGATGGATGCCAATGAAGGAAAAAAATGTGATACTTCAGCCAACGATGATTCAGACTTATTTTTACAAGGAAATCAACGCGTTATACTCTATAAGACATATTGTTACATGACTAATGCATACGTTTGGCTATCAGACAAAGAAGCGTGTCCTCCCATAAGTATATAATATTCGCAGAAACATTGTTCTAGTGTTAATACTATTAATATAACATTAATTAGGGCGCTGTTTGTAGGTTCAAAAATGAATCGTTTACGTATATCGCAGTTTATTAGACATCATCTTCAGTCTAAACTACGCTTTAGAGGATCATGTTCCACCCATGCATTGTTAGTTTTCCATTTTATGGAAAAAGATTCAGAAAACAGCAACTCATAGAAATACTTTGTTAATGCTATCCTATATCCTAGTACCTCTTGCTTGCTCGTTGGCTGTGAAACCCGATAAGTATTCCGAATAGGATCTGTTATCTATACCCAGCATATTCCTTGCTTCGCCGATGGCGATTGTTATACAAGACAATGTTTCATGATCGTTCCATAAATAGCAAAGTTATTATTTAAGGAAAACTATTTATGTATGTTTGTGTATTGGGTAATAATCGCGGTAGACGGAAATCGAGGGCTCGCCCACGCGCTCCGAGAAAAGCGGGAACGCGATAGCGACGTGTGCAATACGCGCGAAACGCGATCACTTGCTGAATTTCAATACTGAACTAGTCTTGGTTAACCAGAAAATGATTTAGCAGAACCTTCACCCGCGCTTCGAAAAACCCGTTGTTGCCTTAAGTCCTGGCTTACTTTATATTGGTCGCCAGAACATGTCTTAAGTCTTGAACCTTGATGTTACAGAGATGAAAATTTCAGGAGTGAAGTTACCTAAGCAAGCAGTTATTATGAACCGTAGGTATTACATAGGCCAAATTTTTGTAGATAGATTGAGTCTATCGAAATAATCAATTCAATTCTGAGATGTAGCCAAAGTTTGGTAACATAATAATTTCCGAAATATCGTGTTTAATGTTAACGACTGCCACAGTCAATCACCGATGCAGTAAGACCACTCCGCTCGCCCGCTCGTGGCTTCAGAACAAAATAAATGTTGTTTAACCATTTCCATTGTCAATGGTTGCACTTCAGGTATCGCCGTCTCATCATGTTATACTGTTATAAAGAGATCGCACACTCGTCACATTCGCACACATCTTCCTAACCTGGAAAGTCGGCAAAGGTCTTATTGCCTCTTACTTACACGCGCTCTAAACGGCTTATCTGACGCACGTTTTAAGAGACGGAGCCATATGCAGCTTGTTTGTCGTGTCAGATCAGGGGCTGTATGAGTGTTTTTTCAAGAGGAGTTTCATTAAAAGTTCGAAGAAAAGTTTAATCCTCCTTTTAAAATGTACCCATTAGCCGGTAAAGTTAGACGCGGTTGACAGAATCGCACTCTGGGAATTCGCACAGTAATAATATTGGTCATTTGGCACCAAGCCATCTACTCGGAACACGACGAAACGCATAAATATCCGGCCCAACGTTTGGTCAAATATTACGGTGTATGATGTAATCTCACCTGGTTGGAGTAGGCATCAGAATACCGCGTCTGCGAATGCGCTCGAGTGACCTATTTGATGACCACGTGTCATACGCCAATATTGGACGGCATTGGTTATTGATAACAAATAAAAAAAGAAGCGTTTGGTGGACATTATTATGCTTTGTATTGGGCCTTTAGAAATGCACGTTTAGGTAATTAGTGTCTTACAGCTAGAGTTTAGATATTAGTGGCCTCAATTCGGCCTATGGCTATTTGTATCTGCGGTGGTTTCGTTAAACAAATATATTTTTACGTTTTATTTATAATATTTTGACATCGTTCACAACCTACTGTAATGTTTATTTCGTTATTTACAACATCTATTTATACATTGTTGACTGAAAACTACTAGGGCGATTCGGGAATCTGGAGAGGCACACGAGATGCCGCATATAAATGCTGATTCCGCTATTTTCACTCCCCGTCTCATATTTTACCTCGACGACTTATTAAATCTCATGTGACGCGACCTACTTAGCGATTTATACTCTAGTTGTGGCGCCAAAAATGTTTAATTATATGTTTTCGTGTCCGTTAATGAGTGACTTTCACTACGTCGTTAGTCCATGAGAAAGTTTTCGCGCGCATTTCAGACGCACATAATTAATTAATCCGCACTGTGTTTACAGATAATTTAATTATATTTTTACGGTGCCAGCGATACTTTCACATTGCGGCGGCAAATTTGCGAATGAGGAAAATTTTTAAATAATTTTTTTAAAAGGTTAACTGCTGAACTTTAGCTCGCGTTCAATTTGAGTCAATTGACGTGAAGGTGTAATTTGATGTTTTTAACTGTTGGCCTCGCACCTGTGACCGATTTATATACATCCAATAAAGGTACACACAATGCGAGCGTGTCACATGTATGGGTGCCAGTTGAAATTGTAAACGAATGAAACTTATAGACAACGACAATGCTTATAGAAAGCCTTCAAAATCCTAATATGATAGAACATGTTTTACTTTTCATCGTCTTTGCTAATGCCAGTAATGAGTTTCGCACCCAAGGAATTGAAAATTACTAATCTATAATCTTCTTCCTCCTACTCCTATCATTTCTTTTGATTAAATTCGTGCGGGATCCAAGACAACGTAGCTTTTCCCAGGGGCTCGTCGAGGGTTAAACCTTGGCGTCAACATTGGACATCGTTGTCGATACTGGCTTACAGGAGTAACAGTGGTGGAAGTGTGTGGCGGGCCTAGTACCCCATTTTTTTTAAATACAAGTCATCTTTATTAATGTCCCTGGTCCTAACCATGCCCTAGCATAAGGCAAGCAATATCAATTTCATTTGTAAATAGATTGTTTTATTCCAATGTGTTGCAGGTCGGCCGTATACCGGCGGATCACCCGCTAGTGGGAGGTCACAAGGGCCCTGTGCTCGACATCGCGTGGTGCCCGCACAACGATAACGTCATCGCCAGCGGCTCTGAAGACTGCGTCGTTAAGGTACGTTCGTTCAAGACGCTCAAGCCTCAAAGGCGATCACAGCAGTTTGAAGTCCTTTAAGATAAATAGATGAGAATAGCACGTTGAGGTCCTTTATAGATAGATACCTTACGGGTGCGAATGGCACACTGAGGAATAATTTAGATGCGTCATTGAGAACCTATTTAGATACCGTGCGGCCCGCGCGTTTCTGTCGCTGATAGCGACAAGGTCGTGGCCGGGCCGTGAGGGTGGCGATAGCACGTTAAGGGATTAATTAGATGTCTTACAGGGGGAAAAGCATGTCGAGGAGCTTTTTAGAAGCCTCACAGATGAGAATAGCATTTTGAGAGCTTATATATGTTGAGAATGGCTCAATAATGAGAATAGCATGAAGCAGCTATTCAGATTGAGTTACGAATAGGGTTACCCAGAAGAATAAAAAGACCGGAGAAATTCAGGTCTTTCTTGTAAAACATAAGATCTCACCGATATTAGATTTCTTATTCCTTTTATCCCTAGATTGTACCTAAAATCCCCCAGGCAAGGACTTATATTAACGGCCATGTTCGGAGATTTCAGACGCATAGCAACCCAAGCCACCGTATAGGCCAGGGGTCATCAATTAGTTTCGCTCGGGGTCCGTTATAAGAAATGAAATGGCCATCGCGGTCCGCACAACATTTTATAGAAAAAAATATTTATTAAACAAATGTAATTACGGAAATAACAAAGGTATTTTTTTACATATCAATGAGAAAATTTTCATTTTTTTTGTTGCGGACTATCTGTCTGAAGATTTCGGCCCGGCCGTTTTCGAATTGAGGTCAACAAAGATCATGCGGGGGATACATACATACATATACTCACGCCTGTATCCCAATGGGGTAGGCAGAGACTATAGATTGCCACATGCTACGATTTTGACACACCTCTTTTGCTTCATCCACATTCATACATCTTCTCATGCACTGCCGTCGGTTGTGGGTGCTACGGACTTGACCTTTCTGGAAGAGACCATTAATGTGGTCGTGAAAAGTTCTCCTTGGGCGCCCTCTTCCGACGCATCCAGTCACTTTCGCTCCGTATATCTCTTTCGTCAATCGACTTTCACTCATCCTCTCTACGTGACCAAACCATCCTAGCATACTCTTTTCGATCTTAGTCACCACATCATCCTTCAGCTTGCATCTCTCTCTTATCACACTATTCCTTATACGGTCAGCAATGGTGACTACATTGGTGGATACATTTTTATTAAATTAAGAGTACGTAATTTGTAGTAGTGCAAGTTGCTGTGTTCTCGCGGTCCGCACAAAATGGTCGGCTGTCCGGATGCGGACCGCGGTCCGCCATTTTGTGACCCCTGGTATAGGCTATAATTTAATTCATACTCGTTTGCTTGGCCCAGGTATGGCAGATCCCGGACGGCGGGCTGTCGCGCACGCTGACAGAACCAGTGGTCGATCTGGTGTACCACCAGCGCCGCGTCGGCCTGGTCCTCTGGCACCCCACCGCTCAGAACGTGCTGTTGACCGCTGGATCTGATAACCAGGTATGTTCTCCATCTGATTAATCTTAAAAGTTTGTTTTGTATTATCGAAAACGGCCGTCCGAAGGCCTCTGACATGGCTTGATAGCGGGGCCGCCAGCTTTATGTGTCCTCGGAAGCACGAACATACAGAATTGTAAATTGTTAATGCTACTAGCATGCTATTGTTAAAGCTAATAACTACTACTTTGAGGCTCGTGTCCAGGAGCGGGATGTTAAAAGAGCTAACGTTATTTTATTATAATGCTACTAGCAGGCACCAACCAGGTATCTGTTTTTGGATATGTGGTATGGTCTGGTGTGGTGTTATGTAGATTTGTGAATATCCTTTGGATCGCAAGGCGGGCCTATTCCCACTGGGCGACAACGGCTATTAAGACATAAGCCATGGTGTGTTGTTTCAGATAGCAATATGGAACGTGGGCACGGGCGAGGTGCTGCTGAGCCTGGACTGCCACCCCGACCTCATCTACTCGGCGTGCTGGAACTGGACCGGCAGCAAGCTGCTCACCACCTGCCGCGACAAGAAGATCAGGTAATATGCGTGTTACCTCACCAGCGAGCAGGCGAATGTCAATAGAGAAAACATGTTTATATGAAACGAACGTCTCCTGCTATGGTAGCTATACAATTAAGTTATGAAGAGCACTATATTAGCGGCACGTTACGAAGGCCGGTTTGACATGTGGGGGGAGGAAGAAAATGAATCTTATTATAACGAAATAAGACGGGCCGCTTTAAAAAATAAGAATGTCAAAAAATGATTGCGAAAATGAATCTTATTCCGTTATAATAAGGTTCATCCTTTTCCCCTCACACATGTCAAACCGGCCTTCATAACGTGCTGCTACTTTAAGACCTAGTAAACCGCCCTTATTGACGTCACTTCTTAATTTAGACGGATTATATCCGCCGCCATATTGATAGTCGTCCGTTTCATAAACTGGGAGATACTACTTACTCTTCTAATGTAGAAGTTCATATCTTTCGTCATCAACTTGCAGGGAACTGCACATATGAAATATTTAATTAAATGTAAGAATTAACAGATTTCAACACTCATGTGGTACCCACAGAAAATAGAATGCAGGAGAATGGCGATTGATCACAATTTGTTCTAAAATAGGTGTTGCCTATCCCTCTAGCCGAGATATAATAATTTCTCCAAATCATAAGCTGCATAATCAGTACAGACTTAATGGTGTAAGATATTTTTATTCAGCTATCTCCCGCTATTTTTTTTTTTTTTTTTTTGGGGCCCTCTGACTTGGGTCAAAGGGGTTATTTTGTGCAATTTTTTAGTTGCGATTTTCATGGTTTCGTCGCGATTTGGATGGTGTTTACATTATCTCCCGCTATTAAGTTACCTGTGATTTGTTGGTTAGTATTTGAGCTGTTTGGTCTCGTGACATGCCCTGTCCGGTAATGGAGATCATTTCAAGGTCAACAAATCAAATCTAAACCAGCACTATAGTGGTATAATAAGCTTTCTCATCAATACAATTTTGAAATCATCGAAATCGCTCCATCCGTTGCGATTTTATAACACATTTTATATAATGTGCGGCCTGCGCGCTGTACCCGCGCCGGCCCGCGCCGGCATTCACTACAAAACGCCCGTGGGCCATGTGACGTCACAACAACCGCGTGCGAACTTCTCTAGTAATTTGGTCATCATAGCCCATTGGTTGTGCGGTGGGTAATAGTCGTGTGTGTCAGGATCATCGACCCGCGCAAGGGCGAGGTGGAGGCGGAGGCGGTGGCGCACGAGGGCAGCAAGGCGTCGCGCGCCATCTTCCTCAAGCACGGACTCGTCTTCACCACCGGGTCAGTACAAATACAATACTAGCTTTTGCCCGCGACTTCGTCCGCGCATAATTTGTCCCACGGGTACCTACTATCGGGATAAAAATTCTATGTGTTAATCCAGGTTATAAGCTATCTGTGTTCCAAATGTCATGCAAATCCGTTCAGCAGTTTTTGCGTGAAAGAGTAAGAAACATCCATCCATCCAAACTTTCACATTTATAATATTAGTGGGATGCTTTATTTTTACACTGATACAACTAGACACGAGATACAATTTAAATAGTCCTTTAGCGTTAGTCGGCAACGGGAAATGGATGAGAATGGTAGAATGGAAGAGTTTCGTATTAGATGTTTAGAAGCATGCGTTTGCACAGTAATTAATTATTTCTGGCCGAATAGTGGTCCAGGGTTTATAACATGCGGTTCTTCAAAGGGCATGATTACAGTTTCCCTTAAAGGTCGGCGCCGCGTCTGCTCCTCTTAAGCTGCAGATGTCTTGGTTAGCGGTTTCCACTTACTATCAGCATTAGTAGCACAGCTAAACGCAACAAGACACAGCGCGAGATAAATTGATTTTGTCTCATTCTCTCCTATGGATTAAGGAAGAGAGAGAGCGAGCGAGAGAGCGTGACAAAAGTCTTGTCTTGGCGTGTGTGTTAGCCCCACAGGTGGACATTCTGACACTGTTCCTTCCTAGCCAGTAAAAAAATAACAAAACGAGGACCTTGTTGAATTGTGTCGGTATATCTGGGGGTCAGGTTCAGCCGCATGTCGGAGCGGCAGTACACGCTGCGCACGCCGGACGCGCTGGCCGAGCCCATCGTGACGGTGGAGATCGACACCAGCAACGGCGTCATGTTCCCGCTCTACGACCCCGACACCAACCTCATCTACCTCTGCGGCAAGGGCGACTCCGTCATCAGGTACTTCGAGGTCAGTACCAAACGGTGGTAGGTACCACGACGATATCCTCGAACTGACGGAGGCGACGGCCAATGAGACCAACGTTCCACTTTCATGTTCAGCTAAAGCCGGGTTTCCTACGCGTGTTTTACTCGCCACACTATACGAAAAACGTTCTTTACTCTAAATAAAAATAATGTTTTTGGTTTTGTCCGATGCAAACAATTCTAGACATTTTCTCCTTTCGCTGTAAGTAGGTACTTACAATAATTTTAAAAATAAATAATTCTTTGCGAAATTATGTTTTACGTGGAATAAAAATATTTGACCAAGAGACAATGTCATGTGTCATGTATAGTCGGGTTTTAGTTTTTAAACTGACTTTTTATTTAATTATTTTGGAGGTAACAATATATGTATATATTTTTGAAATGTGCTCATCAAGCTCTTTCATTTGATGCCCCACACGGTTTCATAAAAAAATGTATTTTTAGTTCAAACATTATGTCCTCTAGAGGGCGCCATATGCAATTTTATGTGACGTCACATAGCCACAGCGCGCCATTAAGCCGCTTCTAACGATACCTCATTTGTCAAATTACGTCAAGTAGTTTGAAATTAGGCGGGAACAGATGCACATACATACATACCGGTCAAAATCATAACCCTCCGCCGTAGTCGGGTAAAAAGCATTTACTTGAAACAATTTTTGAGGTATATTTGAACCTTGTATTGCTCGCAGGTGACTCCAGAGCCTCCGTTCGTGCATTACATCAACACGTTCCAAACGCCTGACCCGCAGAGAGGCGAGTACTTTAAAACCCTTTGCAGTAACAACACGTTGTACAGTTTTATAATGTAATACCGTAAATATTGGCAGGTATCGGCATGATGCCGAAGCGGGGTTGCGACGTGGCGACCTGCGAGATCGCCAAATTCTACAGGCTTAACAACTCGGGACTCTGCCAGGTAATTGTCGACAATAGAAACCGGTTTTTAAAAGGCGTCTTATATGGGCCATATTCTTCTTTGTTCTGAGTAAAGTCTTGGTTTCATAGCGAGATGTGTAATGATGCCAATGTGGTTCCCACCACACGGACCTTCTCGGCGAGGTCGACGTATCCCCACTTCCGCCTATAGGTGCGTCTGCGTGCCTAGTAGACGCACCTAGGCATTCGACAAGCCCGCTGAGTTTTTTGCCGGATCTTCTCGGTGAAGTCGCGAAGTTCCGGTGGTAATTTGCCCCCGTTCTCTCAGAGACAGCAGCCCGCACCGAGGCCGTGTCCAACGTGGCGCCCTTGAGCCAGCTGTCCCCCTGCCCTTACGGCTGGAATGCACTTGCGTTCGCCCTCTGTCCGGGTGAAGTTCGGCTCCGGTACCATTCTGGATAAATGGTAGTGAGCGATCACGGTGCAACTCACACGTTGAGTACTAGAGCGTATGCTCTGGCGGCAGGACCTACCTTAGATGGTCCCTGACGCCTCGGTAAGGGGTTGCCAGGTATAGTGTGCCTCCTTTTTATAACCATACGGTAGTAAGGGGGGCCACTATAATAAATCTCTTTGAACAGGTACGGGTTCTGTCCGGGTGAAGTTGTAAAGGACACTCTGGCCAACAACGTTTAGTCCATAAAAAAAACCCAATTTGGTCGTCGTCAAAAGTCATCCACCAAGAACTTTGCAATTGAATGGTTAGTATAGTGGTTGCAAGTGATTCCGGGGTTTGGTGCAGGTGGTGTCGATGACGGTGCCGCGCAAGTCGGAGCTGTTCCAGGAGGACCTGTACCCGGACACGCTCAGCGACGAGGCCAGCCTCACGGCCGACGAGTGGCTCGCGGGCGAGGATGCCGAGCCATGCACCATGTCGCTCAAGGTACCCCCCCACTACAGGTGGACCTGGACCTGGACCTGGACATGCTCAGCGACAAGCCACACGATAGGCGAAGGGCTTATTAATAGATAGTTCCTTATTATATCTCTTGTACATAAGCATGTTGTTGATAATTGTTTTAAAACATGTTTCACAGTGTTAACAGCAGGTAAGTTATGCTTTGTTGTTGATGAATAACTTATTTACAAATTAAACTGACATCTATAGTAGCTCTTGATGCACACGAGATGTTACATCATGGGTAGTTGAAGATATCCATTTGGGTCTATCCTCCGCATCGTCTTGAATGATTCTGTTGGCTTCCTCTTGCGATTCTTTTGTTTATTGTGTTTGTGTGTTGTGTTACATAACTGTTTTATTGATTTTTAAACTGTGTTACTAACATTTTTACAATGTGTTGTGAATTTTTAATTTCATCATTCTCTATTTCCCTACTTGTATTTTTATGGGATGCTTGCAAAATATTCCAAAGGGCGTACACATTTACTTTCATCATAAGGTAAAGTTTTTAATAGATTGCCCGTAAAATAAGCAGACTGCAAAATGATTTGCTGCCATGATTATTTTTCAGATTACTATTCTGGTCGCTCAACATTATTCAACACTTGATTCATGAAATTACAGAAATCAATCCAGTTTATGATGTCGTCCCTAACACAACACTGAATACAATACCGGTCAATTTCAATCTCTCAACATTCAGCAATCTCAAAAATTCCAATGTCATCCCCAAAATGCACCGCCAACAAAATCGTGACAGACAGATGCTATAAGGTAGGGCCCCCCTAACCAAACTTTAGGAGCGCGCGTTGGTTGTGCAGGGCGGGTACGTGTCGGGCCGCGCGGCGCAGCAGCTGCACGTCAGCAAGAAGAACGCGCTCGCCGGCGGCAAGGACCGCGACAAGGACCGCTCGCCCACTCCCGCCACCGGCGCCCGCCGCGACGACAGCCACGCTGGCACACCCGCCTCCGCCACGCCGCCGCCGCATCTCACCGCCGCCATCGTGAGTACACCGACACCAACACCACCACCAACTACAACACCAACACCGCCAACTAAAACACCACCACCACCAACTACAACACCAACACCAACTAAAACACCACCACCACCACCACCAACAACAACACAACACCACCGCCAACACCACCACCACCAACTACAACACCAACACCGCCAACTACAACACCACCACCAACTAAAACACCACCACCACCAACAACAAAACTACACCACCACCAACAACAACATCACTACACCACCACCAACACCACCACCACCAACTACAACACCACCACCACCACCACCACCACCACCACCACCACCTCCTCCACCAACACCAGCCGCTCACTTCAACAACATCATGACATGCATGCCACTGTTCACTAACATTCCTTATGACTAGGGTGTGACAATTTGGTAAATGGTTTGTAGCACATTATAACCTGCAAGTTATTCGAAATGTGATCAATGTTTAAAGGTGCGGCGCTTACACGGGCAATTAAAATTGCTCAATTCAGCCAAATCCGGTCAATGGTGACGTGACAAAATATAAGCAATTTACGGCAACGGCAACAAGCAAGCACTTTTATGTTCTGCCAGATATAAAAACGTGCGGTAGAAACACCACCTCTCTGTAGATAGCGTACTATGACGTCAGAACGGCTTCACTTCACTTTTAAAAAGGCTTCCATCGTATTCATTCACATAAATTATACTCTTGTGTCTAGTTTCGTTTAGTCGCTAATGGTCAAAATCGCAATTCGTCAAGTGACTGAAAAACCATCGAAATCGCGATTGGTCCATATCGCGAATGGTCAAATTAGCAAAAAGTCAAGATCGCAATCGGTCAAATAAGCGAATAGTCAAGATCGCAATTAGTCGAATTAGCAAACAGTCAAAATCGCAATTGTTAGTCGCAACGTTTAGTCGCGAATGGTCAAAATCGCAACGTGAAAAATACACATAATGATCTGAAATCTTGACGATTCGCCATTGACGATTTGCTATTTTGACAATTCGCTATTTTGACGATTTGCTATTTTGACGGATTGCGATTTGCATGAATTTGACCAATTGCGATATTGACTATTCGCGACTAAACGGTCTAGTTTGCGTGTAAAGTTTTGATCACTTAAAAATTGCGCTTGTAATGCCTTGTGTCTTCCAGGAAAAACAACTCTCGGATCTAGTGGACGAGATCCGCAAGTTGAAGTCGGTGATTGTGAAACAAGAGAACCGTATCCGCGCTCTAGAAGCGACCGCGAAGGGAAGCGCCACGCCGCCGCCCGCCCCCGCCCCCGCCCCCGCGCCCGCCCCCGCCGCGCCCGCCACGCCGCCGCCCAATCACGACGCCGAGGACGCCATGGCGCCCGACGAGGTCTGAGCTACTGTAGGTAAGGACTTTGTGCTTTTCATCTAGGAGCCCTATGGACATCAAGTGTGGGGTGCTATAAGTTATCTATCCAACGAATTAGAGGCTATGCACACGGAGCAACTTTAGTTGCCGAAACTATCAACTTTTTAATGGTTTTTTGGCAGTTGCAGCCAACAATTGCCAGTTGCAGCAACAGTTGCCGCGTTTGTCTTATATGAAAACAGCTAGTTGCGAGCTGCCAGTTGCCGCAAAAGTTGCCTGTGTACATAGCCCCCTCTTAAGGTACCTCTGACACATTGCACGGTTAAAATATATGAAATGGACCAACCATGCTCAGCTTGTGTCGTTATGAATGTGTAAATTGATCTCACAGCAAGCCAAACCTCGTCAATATGGCTTAATATTTACTATTATTTCCACATTATTACACAATGTTCATTATTAGAAGGTATTCCAAATAATATAGCAGAATAATCTCGCGACGCCATAGATGAAAAACACAAAGCGGACGTGTTAATATTTATTCTGTAATTCTTAATCATATGTATTGAAACTAGCGACATCTATTGTAAATGCGAACCAACATAAAGATTATAGAGTTTATATTAATTTAAATAGCAATAATGAAAAATCATAATGTTTCATTCAACGACGATTTGACAATAATTCTTAGCATAAGCTGCGTTTATCATTAGGTCCCCTTTATACACGGCTCACTGCGGTCATCAAATGCTGATTTATGTCGGCCGTCTCATGTGTAGGCAGCTTAATTCAACTGCCGAAAATCCGTTTGCGAGCTTGAATGATGTAAATGTTTTGATGTTTCATTGTTTTTGTCATAATTACGATGTGTACACTGGCATGCACAAATAAAGGCACATGCTAATGTCAGTTACTCCTGCCTGGAAGAAAATCCTTCAATTTATGGACTTAGAACTATGGTACTATAAATAAAGGTCTGAAGGGATAATTTCTTAAAAATCAAGTGCAAACAGTGAAAGTAAATTATAAAAAGTCTGGAAAGTTGTGGTCCATTGTTTGTGCCCGCCAGTGTACACCGCGTTTATTTATTTAATATAAACAATTTTGTAAATAGTAAGATTAGTAGGTGAAGTGATAATTACGCGGAATTAAATTATGTGCCTTATTTTTCATTAATGAGCTATTTACTTCTTAATGTGTCGGTCACAAGTCATTTTATATACTTTTTTATGTATACAGCCTCCCCACTGTTGGGTAAACCCTCCCCTTTGTCAAGGGGTGGTCATAGCACCGAACTGGCACAATATGGTTTGGTGAAAACTTTATTAAAACAATTGGCGGTGTACATTTTTTGCATGTAATTTAAAATGGAGCACAAATTAATTAGTTAGGAATGATGATATCATCACTCTAAATCCCTTACGTGGTGAGTAGAAAAGGTCGAGTGACAATAAGCATTGGTTCTATTACTTGTAATTATCCTGTGAATTGACAATAATTTATGGAATATGTATGTAATTTATAAAAACAATGTCATAGAGGTTAAATACGTTTTGAATTCTTTTTTGGCACAACGTATCAATACTATAAAAAAAGTATCATTTGTTTCTAAGATTTCGACCAATTTATCGCTTCATTATTCCTCACTTGTCGACTGTTAGTCAAGTATTGTCGAATTTCTATTCTGATAAAGTATTCACTAGACTGTTTTATAATTATTATACGGCCAAAACGCAATATATCTTATACAATTATACTTCATAATACATACATGTAATTAGAACGAATCAATTAGGGTATAAACTCAATACTATCGCTATTTAGTCGTAAGCAATCTAATGTTATTTATTATCGACTTAACTTCATACAAATGTGTCATTATAAATTGAAGGAGGCAGCGCAAGTTTTTGAAGTTTCAGTAGGGCTAGCATGCTCGCCAAGATAAGACTTTTGTCGCGGATTATGTCGCACCAAGTCGCTCTTTCTTACTTACGAGATAGCATAGGAGAAAATGAGACAAAAATCGATTTATCTCACGTTTAGTCTTGTCACGGGATGTGCTAGGCCTGCTGGTTATAATTTTTGTAATACGTCCTCGGCGCCACTGCCATGTTCGATATGTGACATTTTTGTACGATGTTACCTAGTTCTAGTTCACACGCTCGTTTTTCTCTAACATACAAGACTTGAATCATTAATTGAATTTATTTATTTGAAACTCCGTGTGGACGAGGCTTTAATTCTACAATTAAATATTTTGTTGGTCGCTGAATATGATTTTATATTCTCTTAACCGGTGGCCCCACGAAGATATACTACTGGAAAAGAGTATACGAAAATGTGCTGACAGCCGAAATATTCCCAAGAGTTATCAAGTGACGCTGCTAGACATTTTACTGTCACTATACAGACTAGTACATGATAAATCTAAATGATTCAGCGACACAACAGAATATCTAATTCATTCGGATAACTAAAATGTATAAGTTAGGCTCAGGAGTCCAGTAACTTGGTGCTTTTTGTATATTTTTATATTTCAAATAACTTAATAAGGCGCTACGCTTCTAAACAAATTACTGGCTCAATGCATTATTAATTATTTACTATATTATTCTACTCCTAGACGTTATGTATGTTTGCTGTTTTATATTTAATTTGGCGCCACAACCCTAACACATCTATGAGATTTTTTTTTTGTCGCAAAAGATATTGTTTTATAGTTAATTGTTATACCAATTTATAACAGATTTTAAAGTATTAATTTTCCTTTCATCACCATTGGATACCATTCTGTGGTCCTTGACAGCTAGTCATGTCAGTTATGAAATTTTGACATTTGACAGATATAAGTCGCGCTGTCAGTTTTGACAGTTAGTATTATAGTTTAAATTTTATAAATAGTGAATAGTATTATAATTACTGATCAATTATTATTATTTTTCACGAGTAATAATTGTTATGATGGCGTAATTTAGATGTTCGTGTTTTAGTATCATGACAAGGCAATGTATGAATTTGTATGGAAAATGCTTGGTTTTTTACCTTTTAAATGAAAATTCGCGTAAATTAGGGTGACGCACCCAAAAAACGGCCTTGTGTTTTATATTATCGACAATTGGCTGTGTCACCTTACTTGACTCCAATTTCTCTAGTATGTGAAGCTTTTGTATTATTATCATATTTTGAGTATTTACATAGCATTTTTTAACCTTTTTGTGTAAAAATCGCGCTCTTAATGTACTTAGTGTAAATTTACATGAACAATAAGGCTGGAAAGTCAGGTTGTGTAGCGGTAGAGAAAAATATAATGTTTCTAGGAATTCCAAATAAAAAAATGGGATTCGTCCGGTAATATCCCTTTCGCAAAGTTGTAACTAAGGCCCGTATTAATAAATCAACCTCAAGATTGAGATCGAACTTAAAAGTTTTTGACAGATGTTCCATACATTAAACGTCAAAACTACATCTTAAGATCGATCTCAACTTTGAGATGCATCTTCTATACATATAAAATTCAAAGTCCTGACTGTCTGATATATCAACGCACAGCCTAAACCACTGGTCCTAGAGACATGAAATTTGCAGGGTGTGTTCTTTGTGAAGGTATCCACTAAGAAAGGGTTTTTCGAAATTCCACCCCTAAGGGTGTAAAAAGAGAATGAAAGTTTTTTGTTAGTTTGAATTCTGCGCGGACGAAGTCGCGGGCAGAAGCTAGTTTATTAATACGGGCCTTCGACGACGAAACTTTGGATGGATAATAAATAAATGATGATGATCTTTCTATCGATTTATTAAAAGGGGGACCTGTCTTATTGTATCTAGCGTTACACACCAGGACAGACACACGCCTCAGTGTAAATGGTTCGACTGTTGATTATGTTAACGTTAAATAATTTGTAATGGTGTTTTTTTTTTCTTTTTACCACCGCTTTAGACGCTTCCCTAATTATTAATAATGTATTTCATTTTTGTAATGTGAGTGATGGCGCGAATATTTTAAGTTTCATCAAGTTAGGGCATAGTTATGACTTGGCGGAATGCACTTCTTGTTTCCTGGACCATCTTATATCCCTTAAAGGGCCGATGCACACGACGACTTTTTCCTGTCTGTATGTGTTACGCGTGTTCGACAGGGGTAGTACCACCCTCTCACAGAAAGTCGGCGTGAAGTAGCTATTACAGCTGCGTTTCGTACGATGAAAGAGCCGGAAGCCCAACCCCCCTTCCACCTCCCTCTGTCCCACTCTCCTTCACGTTGGGCGTTGGCAACGTGCGAGCGATGCCTTTGGTATTGCAAGCATCTATAGGCTACGGTAACTGCTTAACATCAGGCGGGCCGTACGCTTGTTTGCCACCTTAGTAACATAACAAAATCGACGGTAGTTTAAAAGTCGTCATGTACATATGCCCTGAAGATGTTTGTAAATGAACGCGTCACAAGTTCAAAATATTCACGTTTATGTAAATATTATCCTTTTTATTAGAAAACGTGGCGAGTCAAAACTGAAAATAGTAAAATATGTTAGCGCACAATTTATATTAAAGATTGTATGAAGATGGATAAGAACTTTATTGCCATAGGCAGCTGGTTTACTGATAATAATTTCCAGAGGGTTTTACTAGATTTTTTTTGAAACTAATTTTGTCACTATTATAATAACATTATAGTGACAGAAAAATGAAACAAAAGCCTAAAAATGTGCCAAACATTATTCTAAATACATATTATACGAATAAAAAGCTCAGTTAAATGTGAAGAAAACATTTTTTTTATTTAACATCTTATCCATCTTAATGTAATCCGTAACTAATATTATATCTTATGTAATCTGGTGCTAATATGCCGCAGTGCCAACGCTCTGACACAGGTACTAAATTAAATAACACAGTACAGTATCCATACAGAATGAAAGCACATAGTAAACAACCTTTATATCGGCCTTATTGTGGACTTTTTTGAAAACCCATAAGTTCCGCAAATGTAATCCTTAAACATACTGTTTCACTGATTTGGGTTGGCTAAAGTTCAGTCGGTATGGAACATGTACTTGATAGTAATAAACTTCTCAATTTGTCAATATAATATTAAATATAGGTGTTAAGTGCCTTGTTGTGTTTTAATAAGTAATACTCAAATCATTAATGTTGCTACGAAAGTTGAACAGAAATATATGTTTATTTTACTATTTTCATTGGTTGTGTCATTTCAAAATCCTACCCTCAAAGTTGTATTATAGAGATCATATTCTCTTGGCATTGGGCGATAATTAATTGCAATTGAATTTAATTGCAATAAAATTGCGGAGTCACAATTAACAATCTATTGTGATTTGTTTGTGATTGTTAATTGTGACTTCCACATGCAATTAAATTCAATTGCAATTAATTATTGCCTAACACTGTCCCATGGGCATCACGGACAATGAAAGAAATTAATTAAACTTACACATTTATTCAACATTGAACTCCTCATCGAACTGTTCTTGAGTTATTTTCCGCTTTTTCAGCTTCTTCATAAGAGCGATGTCCGCGGCCAACTCCTGCAACTCTGCTTCCGTCACCGCTCGCCGTTTCCGCTTCTTACCGTCGGCGGTTTCATTCTGTTTTAAATCTTTCCGCTTTTTCCGTTTCTGTTTCCGCTCTTCCTTGTTTTGTTTGGCTTGTTCCCAGGACTCGGTTTGGGCCTAAGATTATGAAAAAATATAGAATGGGTTTCCAAGCTGGGTAGCAATTACACAGAAGTAAAAAGGAACAATGCGTTATTACGATAACGTCTCGCTCACACACAGGGTGAGAGCGAGATGCAAACGGGACCCTCCTCGCCATTTCAAACTGAAGATGCGGTTGCGGTGGTAGATTAACTGTCAAAAATTGTGACAAAACATAAATTGTCGTCAATTTCGTCAACAAATTTATGAACCTTTCGCGAGCGCTTAACTAGATGCGGCCCTACAAAGAAAAAAATGCGCCAAATTACTATTGTCGTGGTACGTCAGTTTTGGACTTTGGTTGCTGTCAGATGTACTGAAGTACGCCGACTTCAGCGTAGTATCTGCTGCCACATTTGACTAGTGCGCACGCTCCATCTAGTTGGAGCGCCCTCGCGGAGACCAATCATTAATCTATGTTAGTCCGAGTAATCGCGTATATTTGCATAACTTTGTATGAAATCCTTACCATCTTCTTTTTCTTCTTAGAAGGCCACACACCAGTCTTCTTATACTCGTCCAACTTATGTAACCTGCTCGTCTCCTTCTGCTTATCCTTATATGGTATACTATTGAAGTCTATCTGTTCTTTTGGGCCGATGAACTGGTCTTTGTGTTCCTGTTTTACTTCTGGCATTATTGGCAGTTTGAGGAGGCCATAGCTGGTCGCTATATGGCCTAACGGCAATTGTTTGAGCTGAAGCAGGAGGTTGCACTCGTGTTTTGAGTATGCCTGCATGTGAGAGACGAACGCGCGTTGACCTTTGTCCAGTATTGACCGGTCTTTCATTTGTTGGTCGTGCAGGAGAGATAGTACCTGTAGGAATAGGAAAATGGTTAGACCATGGACCAGTTTCTAAGGCGACTGGCCCTAAGCAAGTCGGCCAAGTGGTCGGCCTAGTACTAACATCGACATAAAACGAAGCGAGTAGTTCAACTATTTACCGGTAAATAGAACAATGAAAATGAAAAAACAATGACCACGTTTTTTTTCATGCATATATCTAATAAGGGCACCTCTTTCGTTAGTCTTTACTCTGTGGGTTAGACATTCTATGTTTAGCTGGATTTATAAAGATTGGAATAATCAAGCAGCCCTATTTTTTTAAAGAGTACTCACAATGTCAGGTTTAGAATAGTAGTATGGGATCATCTGGCGATTGTTCTATTTGCGCAATCTGTATATATCCTTCCTCTGTGTTAGTAGGCTATTGGCAGTAGGAGAATTGACTTTAAAAGAGAAAAAAGGGTTACAAGAATGGTCATCTCTTAAATGTGAGTACTCACCGTGAAGCTATTAGTAAGTGGAAGTGTTCTGATTAGATTTCCCTATGAAACAACGCTTGACAATTTGCGCGGGATGTGCGGGGGTGACGGGGTGTTGGATAACGTATACTTTTCAATTTTATATCTACTGGTCAATAGCAAAACTACTCGCTTCGTTCTAGTTCGATGTTAGTACGTAGTTTAACTTTTTCACACTAGATGTCACTAAGTGTAGGATGGTAAAAGATACGTACAAAGGGTCGCCATCAAGTGTCCAGTAGAATTATATTTGGGATGTGAACGTTGGCAAGTCGTCTGCACAGGACGAACGCCGACAGCACACTGACTTAAGCCACGCCTACTGTGATGACTCAGTGGCCTAGTGAAGTAATGGGGCCCGGGTGCTTAGACCCAGTCCTCTTAGTCTTTGGTCCATGGTACTCACCTTGTCCCTCAACTTGGTAGTAATCTTGATCTCGTCCTTCGACTTCCTCCAGTCCTTCAAGTCGACCATCTGGTTGGTCCTGATGAAGGGCACGTAGGTGTCCTCGGTGGGCAGCAGCGGCAGCAGCGAGCAGCCCGCGGCGCCGGCCCGCGCCGCGCGGCCCACGCGGTGCACCAGCGCCGCCGGGCTGCCCGGCGGCTCCCACTGCAGCACCCACTCCACCTCCGGGATGTCCAGTCCTCTGGGGACATACCAAGCCATTTAGAAACTCCCATGTGTGTCAATAACGAATGAAACTAGCCAGGAAGTGTGGGCCATCCATCATCTCAGCCGAAAGACGTCCATTGCTGGACATAGTCCTCCCCCAAGGTTCGCCGCAATGACCGGTCTTGCGCTGCCCGCATCCAGCGGATTCCCGCGACCTTCACGAGGTCATCGGTCCACCTTGTGGTAGGTCTACCCACGCTACATTATAGTACATATTACATTATAGTTCTGACACGACATCATATTCAATAATGAATACGAAACTTTCGATATCAGTTTGAGGTAGGGATCATTTTTTTTTAGTTTTTTTGTTTTAAGATACCATTAAAGAATGTGTTAATAACTGCCTCTAATAAGAGTTTATTAATTGATGAGTATTTATAACAGAGATAAAATAACCTACTGTCTATGATTTATTGAGTATGCAGCTGCTTACTGCTCCAGAGTTTACATTGAAATGTAAGGCGCAATACACACCAAAGTCGCCGACCCGGCAATACATGTCGTCGGCTGCTTTAATGTGTAAAGCGCTAAACCTGCCGACAGTCTGCGACTTTGGTGTATTGCGCTTTAGTAAGCAAGCGCTTCTCTGTTTCCATATTCAGGTAATCTCAGACTGTCGTCAAATCTCAGTACGAAGACTCACCTCGCCAGCAAATCTGTACATAACAGTATAGTGTTATCGGCCTGTCGGAACTTCTCCAGAATCTTACTCCTCTTCAACTTCATCTTGCCATGTATCGCGAATATTTTCATATCGGGCAGGAACACCGGCAGCACGTCCGCCCAGTAATCGACGCACGCGCACGTCGGCACGAAGAACAGACCTTTCGCTATCTTACGATTCCTTATAAAGTTTAATAGGAACAAGAATTTATCTTGCGGTTCTACTATCACATAGAAGTTTTCTAAGAGTATCGGGGTGCTTATAGTAGATTTCTCTTTGACGCTGACGACAACTGGATTCCTGAGGCCCGCTCGGACGAGGTCCTGGAGTTCCTTGGTCTGTGTGGCTGAGAAGAGGCCGGTGCGGCGCTGGCGCGGTAGATACTGGAGTATGGTGGTGAGTGTGGAGCTGAAGCCCAGGTCTAGGAGGCGGTCGGCTTCATCCAGTACCAGTATATCCTGAATATAGAACAAGTCTAGATAAAGTGAGATTGCAATATGATTTAGACTGGTCCAGAAAGTGTGGGTATTTTTGTAATTTTTCTTATGGATGCTCCCAGTTTATGATATACACATATATTTGTTAAGTACTTTTTTCTTTTTTTTATAGAACTGCAGTGGCAAATAGCGAACGGCCCGCCTGATGTTTTGATGTTAAGCAGTTACCGTAGCCTATAGATGCTTACAATACCAAAGGCATTGCTTGCACATTGCCGACCTGAAGGGGAGTGGGATGGAGGGAGGGGGAGGGAGGGGTGGGCTTTCGGCTCTCTCACTTATCGTACGAAACGCAACTGTAATAGTTGCTTTACGCCGATCTTCTGTGAGAGGGTGGTACTACTAAGTTAGGAACATACAGTAAAATAAACAGACCTATAAATCACTATACTGCATGTATAGTTCAGTAGAACGGTGTCTGAAGGCCTCTTACAAGGCTTAATGACTGCTGCCTAGATTACAACCACAACTGACTTAATGTGCCCACCGAAGCACGGAGACGCTCTGATCAAATGCCACTAAAGGGTTACCCATCTCTGTCTGATCTTGCCAAGTGTTGCTTAGTCTCTGATTTTTTACCAATCAGTGATGGCTGGCTATAAGCGCCCCAATCAGTGTAAGAGTATATGATACTCTATGGACTACTTAAATTAGTATTTTCAAGGTATTTAATTGCTACGTGGCCAATCAAACTTTAATACAAACCAGCTCCTTGAGCCTCCCCGCCATATTGAGCTGCTTTCTCTCAGCGAGCAGGTCCTCCAGCCGTCCCGGAGTGCACACCGCTACATGAGCACCTTTAGACAACGTCTCCACATCAGCTTCCACTGCTCGCCCACCCACCAGCAGTGCTAGTGTTACGTGGGACAACTCCGGCTCTTGCAGGAAGTGTTCTATGACCTAGAAAGGTATGTTATGCTAAGAACCAGTAAATCTCAGTTCAAACAATTACAAAAGACCCGGTTCCGATGCCCTAACTAAGTCCATCACTGAAACTCTGGACTGAACTGAATTTAAATGTACCTAATACAAAGAAAATACAAAAATTCTATAGTACATATACTTATATACTTTAATATCAAGCAATACATAATGCAATATCAAGTTTAAGACTTAAAATTTACGAGGTGGTACAATTCCTATGCTTGCCTTGGGCGCAGTTTCCGATAGTTACGCCCCCGGTGGGTACCTATATAGTTTAAAATATACAACCCCATGTTTTTCACTTAAAATTAGCTTGAAGTTACCTTGAATATCTGCGTGGCAAGCTCACGAGTAGGCGATATAATAACAGCATAAACGAAGTCTTTTCTTAGCGGTCCCTCTTTCCCTTTCTTCAGCAACATCTCCAGCATTGGCACCACAAAAGCCAGGGTCTTGCCAGACCCTGTGACCGCCTCAGCGACAACATCTTTGCAAGATAGGATTAATGGGATCACCGCCGCCTGGATAGGCGTCATAGCCTTAAAACCCTGCTTTTGAATGCAGCTTAGCACAGGCTTTGATAGTCCTGGGGTTACCTTGGACCAGTCTTTGATAACCATTGTATTTTTTTAGATTTTTCGCCGTATAAATAAATAAAGCTCGCCACTCGCCATGTGGATTTGACGTTAGTTGTTTGACATTTGGTCTGACAGACCAGACAGACAGATGACATTGTTACAATGTTGCAAGTACAAAAAATGACGTTCGGAACGGAATCTTCGTCTTGTCTTCGGTTCCTTCGGTTATATTTTGAAAATAAAAACAGTAATAACTAGAAGAAATATCCAATAATTTATAACAAAACTATTAACTATTTTGAGAAAAAACGCAAACTACACTACCGATGTATTGATTTCAAATCGCATATCATTCCATTCAAGCAAATCAATCAATATGGCGCATGTTGATATGACAAATTGACAGCTGTGTTGTGTTCCCCACGAAAGTTGTGATGTTTATTTTACACCTCCAGCCATCTAAAAACTAGTATTTTAACAATGACGAGACCGTTCGGCAACAGTGATAAGCGTTTTTCAATTGACGACGCATTTGAGGAGGAGACCGATGAGGCAATCAAAGTGTACGGTGCGACAGGCGACAGATCGCCTTTGCAGAATAAATTTAAAAATGGGGGAGACTACTTGTCCAGGTGAGACTCTGTCGGGTGCTTACATACCATTTGCAAGCTATATAAATTTCATATATAGTCATAAAGGCCGATCGAAAGTGAGTTTCTTTGTTTCGAGACCCCACGATGTTCGTGACCTTATCTGAGTCATATTTCCTTACTGAGCCACTGACGGTTGAACTTCGTGCCGTTATTCGCATTACAGACACAGTTCGGTGTATTATGGTGCTAATTAGTAGTTAACATTAGCTAATTAGTGCCGTACGCTGACCTATTCGGAACATATGTGTTCTGTTTATTGGCCTTGTATACCTAATGATAACGGTGCGAAGAATTGGAGCGTTATTGCGCGCTATTAATGAGATAAACGAGCTCGGATTAAAGGAATTACGAAATAATGCTTGAGAATTTTGTCACCATGCCAAGAGTAAAAAAAATTTAAGCACTTGTCCTTGAATCAAAACCCTTTTAACATAATTGCCTCAAACTTAGTGGAATCAAGTCTAGTATTCGCCTAAGTCACTGTCATGAAACTATGTTACACTTAATAAACATGAATTTTTATATGCATGCGCACAATAATACTTTAGTGCATATGCTCCAGCTATACCTACCTACTTTCTCTTAAAGGAAAACAATCTTCATGCCTATTAAAAAAGAAATCCTCAGCAGTTGATATTATTATGAGCAGATATTAAACTTGCAGATGTAGCAGTTTTAATATCTGCACAAAATAAAATGCTGTACCTAATAAAGTCATTAACCATTATGTAACTGACTGTTATTGGCAATGACACAGTTTGTTATCTATACATCTAAATAAATAATAAAAAGAAAACTGGTTTCTCTAAGTAACTCACTTAAAATTACTCTGAAAAACTAATATTATTTATACAAGATGTCCATGCTAACAAAGACTTTGTTAGTACCTACTACATCTTTATTCAAAAAATTTAGTATGAACTGGACCAAAGTTCTCTGAACTCTTGGCATTTAAACCAGTATACTGAATACACATCAATTAATTGTATGACTAATACCATCACAAACCGTGTTGTTCATACCTGACTTCATACAATTACTCAGTTGCTTGTGTCTTCTCTTACGAATAAAACACAGATCTATAAAAAATATGGATTGTGGAAAGAAAAATGTAGAACCTGTGTTTGTAAATGTGTTATTGGATAATAATAATAGGTCTGTACAAATTTATTATACAAATGGATGATAGTTGTTAATTAATTATTTTTTATAACTTAATCAAAGTAATTTTTTTAATACTTACATTAGTTTGGGCACCAATTTATTTTTTAGTATTGTAAGAAATAAAATAAGGGCTTGTGTCTATGTACATACATAATAAACTTTCAAACACCAGTTTGGTATATTAATTATATTATAATAATACATAATCAAACAATTGATTTTTTAAATAAGAATACAAAATCTGCGAATATCATTTGTATACACACAGTGCGAGAAAAAGTGGACATACTATTTATGTCTAATGTCAGTCAACAAGCTATCTAAACAATCCTTTCTTTTCGTTCACAGCAAAACCTACAAATGCACAGAAGACACCACATCCAGAGACTCTGATTCCCTGATACACGAATATGTGGAGGCCACACAGTCCATGTATTGTTGGAACCATCCGAAGGTCAAAGAAAACTGGAAGACAGTGTGTGCAGCCGTGGTGTTGCTCCTCGTCGGGGTTGGACTCCTCGGCATGGGAGCATTCGCAGTCGCTGAGCCGGAGAACGGGCTCCAGGGCGCCGTGTTCTTCGTCGCGGGAATGATCTGCTTCGTGCCCGGTGCGTACCACGTCGTGTACATATGGCTCGCCGCCCGCGGCCAGCGAGGCTACGATTTCTATCATCTCCCGTTATTTACTTGATTTATTTTACTACAAGTAATTTGTGTAAGCGTGTAAATGAGTGTAAATTATACGAGGAGTATGAATTTCAGTGTCTGAAGTGTGTTTCGCGATATTTTGCTCTCTAAACGAAATGGATAATAGTTTGTAGTTTGAGGAAGATAAATTGGAATAATTCAAAGAGAGTTTTCCAGATTATGCTTGTTAGAGTTCCGCATACTATAATGACGAATAATTAGGTAAATAACTTTCATAAAATCGAAAAAAAAAAGTGAGTGCATAACTACTTGAGATGCTAATCTACCTAAAATAATCTAAACAATAATGATAATTAAAATATATTGATGATAATTATAATGAAACATTTACTTAATAAAATTGGTGATCTACATATTTATTACAAAAATGCCTAATAAATTATATTGAAACATGTTAACATACTAAAATAATAGAATACTTCCTGTACTCAGATTTAAAGTGGTTATGTATAATTCCTTCCTGACTATAAAAATGTACATAATAATTATAAAATGTTAAAAAATGTTGCGATTTGAAAACTATAAAAAAAAAAAACCTAGGTCTTCTATAATGATTGGAGAATATAATACTTATGTAATTTTAATAGACTATTGAAGTGCCTAGTTGCATAGATACGTATGAAAGATAACTACTGGTTCTTAACATAGAGACTATTACCTACTGTTATTTATTTTTTGTAATATTATGATACCTTAGCTGCTCACTGCATTTTGGCGGGAAATAATAGTTTTTTTTAATAAAAACTTTTTAAATATAGTAACAAGTAAGTATCCATTTATTTATTAGCCCTTTATTTTATACTGTCATATATTTTATGTCCTGCCAAAATACAAATGCTTAGTTTATAGAAGTTAAGAACTGCATAATGCTGGCTGTAATGGGTCGTACCTATTCCTATCTACTTTCATATTAGTATTTATAATACCTACGGATATGAAAAACTTTTTTTAGTAGCCTATTAAATATCCCACTGCTGGGCAAAGGCCTCCCTTTTTGCCTCCATAGGTCCCTATCCTGGGCTTGTAGTAGGCACATTATGTGTATTTATAAAATACAACGAAGGTTGAAGAAAGCTGTATAAAAGTTCTGTGTGCCTTTACAAAATAAACAAACTTACTCAATTGCATCCATAAATTTGTCAAGTTACCCACACTGCTCACCACCAAGGGCGCTGCTGTCTCTGTGAAAGCCCGCCATCTTAACTGTCATATTTCATAGCGTATTTAAGTTTTTGACAGATAGTGCCGATTTTTTCAAATTGTTGAAAATTTGTTAAATTTGTTGAAAAAATACAGTTAAATTACCTTTTCATGGGTTAAAACCGTGCATATAACTGTAAAACAAGTGAAAGTGTGTTAATTTCACGGAATGAGTGATGCACAAGACATTCGTGGGGTCGATGTGTATGAGGTCGATCCTGGCGCCCGCTCTGGAACGCCGGGCTCCGCAGCAGCCGCGGGTGGTGTTGCGAGCCCGAGCTCGAGCAGGGCTGAGTGCTCTACTTCTTCCTCGGAGGATGAAGTAGGAATTGCATCGCCGCCTCCCAATAAAAGGTCGAGGCGCGTCAGAAAACAGGTTCGGACCTGTTCTGATCCGCGATTTGATTCCCTGATGAATCAGGTGAGTCATATTTCGCATTATATAGCTCATTTACCAAGATATATAAGCCCCATGAATCAGACTGTCGCAGACAGCAATTTGCCCAGCACGTCTGCTGGCTCATCACAGTATCTGATAAAGCCATCGACTTCGGCGGCTAATGTGTCCTTGGGCTCTATTAAAGTCAATGTAGAGGATACAAAGGTTATTCCTGCAGCAAATAAAGAGCGTCTAGAGGCACTTATGGCTCTCCAGCTATTTGACTCACCTGCATGGGCAGGCATTAGGTACAAAAAAGCATTGCACACATGCCTTGCAGCGCCGGGCTTCTGTGCTTTGAAGAACAATGAGGAGCTGTGTCATTTTAATAAGAGCAAGGATTTTTACATCTCTACGGAGCAGGTCCTCGCAGGTTTATCCAATGCTGTACTTGAACAGAGAGAGCTATTACGGGCAGGACTTCAAGAGCTTATTAATTGGGCGTCATCTAACCCCAATAATCTTAATCCTAATACTTTGTTTGAGCGGGTATCCACAACCTTTGGACCAGGCTCACCAATTTCAAAGAGCTCTGAAATAATAATGCAAGTGATATGTGGTAAAAGAGCTGAATGTATACAAGCCAGACGGGACCGAATTTTGAAGGAGATCAAAAACCCAAATATTAGAGCTTCTTTACAGAATGTTCCACCAAGTGCAGTGTACTTGTTTAGTCGAGAGTCTCTTGACCCGATTATTAATTCTTTGGGCGGAACCCAAACTTGGCTTAATACACCAAGTTATTTGAGAGATAATTCAGCACCGAAATATAATAACCTGGTGGCGAATGGCAATAACCCTAATAGGAAGCGTTCAAGGAACACTAAGAACACTTATAAAACTAAGCAAGGGAAAAGAAACCAGCCCTTTCGGAGGCCAGCCAACGGGTCTGGCTCAGGAAAGCGAACAAAGGAATGACAATCAAAGAAAATTCAAGGGGGGGTGTTTGGGGCAACACCTAACAGCTTGGCAGGAGCTGGGTGCAAACCAATTTGTCCTAAAATTAATTTCTGGTGGTCGAATCCCTTTCAAATCCAGACCCCCTTTGCAATATCCCACCAGAACAATAATGGAGAGATTTTCAACGAGAGAATCCAAGGATATGACAACATTAATAGAAGAACTATTAGAGATTGGAGTACTCGAGAAACTTCCAGTTATGAACTCGGGGTTTCATTCCAGGATGTTCACCGTGAAGAAGGCGGGTGGAGGCTTGCGCCCCATTTTCGATTTAAGGGCCCTCAATATACATGTATCAGCAAGACATTTTCACCTAATCTCTCAGATGGACGTTACAGAATTCTTACAGCCAAGCGACTGGATGGTGAAGATAGATCTCCACCAAGCCTATTTTCATCTGCCCATGGCAGAGGTCCACAGGAGGTTCCTTCGAGTGATTTACAGAGAAGAGGTTCTGCAATTGACAGCGCTTCCCTTTGGCCTATCATCAGCGCCAAGAATGTTCGCTGCAGTATCGAATTGGGTCGGAGGAAAGCTGCGAAGTCGAGGTATCCGTGCCGTAGTGTTTCTGGACGATTACCTCCTAGCGCACCAGGACCGCGCAAAGCTGTTAGCTCAGATAACCGAGACATTGAAACTGTTAGAGACTCTCGGTTGGCATGTCAATTTAAAGAAGTCGATATTGGAACCTACGCACATACTAGATTATCTGGGGTTAACATGGAACACCCAGGACAATATCCTGACCCTGCCATTATCAAAAAGGACAAAAATAAAAGAGATCATAACAATTCTATTAAGTCGAGGAAGTTGCACTCTGAAAGAGATCCAGAGCCTGTTGGGAGTACTAAATTTTGCCAATCTGACTACACGGGGAGGAAGATTACGATGTCGCAGGATGCAATTATTCTTGAGAAGCTTCAAGCAGGGTCGGATAAGAGAGAGAAGAGTTCTACCAGCATTAGTACTCAAAGACCTCAGTTGGTGGTTAGACACAGTGGACTCCAGTTCAGCCCCATTATACAAGAAGAGTGTAACACATTTTCTTACAACAGATGCTGCAGATACAGGCTGGGGTGCTCAGTTGAACAGCCTTTACCTTGCTGGGAAATGGACAGTCAAGCAAAGAGCATGGCATTCCAACGTGAAGGAAATGTATGCAGTTTATGGGGCAATAAGAGATCAAGCTTCCAACTTAAGGGACTCGCACATATTAATTCAATCAGACAATCGGACTCTAGTCGCGTACATCAGAAACGAAGGGGGCACAAGGTCAATAGCCCTACTAGAACTGACAAGCAATCTTTTAGAGCTATGCGAGCAGCTAAACATAACCCTATCTGCATGCTACCTACCAGGAAGGCTGAATGGTATAGCAGATCGACTCTCAAGAGGTCGTCCCGTACCAGAGTGGCACCTGTTGCCAGAGGCCACCAAGGTTGTTTTCAGGAAATGGGGAGTGCCAGAAATAGACCTCTTCGCAACCAAGAGGTCCACAGTAGTAGAGCAATACGCAAGTTTAGACTCAAAAGATGGCTTAGCAACCTTTTGCGACGCATTCAGTCAGAAATGGGTCTACAATCTCGCATGGGTATTCCCACCACCCAGCTTAATTCCTCGGGTTTTAGCACATCTGAACGAGGCAGAGGGGACTTACATAATAATAGCGCCCCAATGGACAAAGTGCTTTTGGCTAGCAGACCTTCAGATGCGAGCCTTGGAGCAGCCAATATCAATACAGAACCTGCAAAAAGTATTAGTAGATCTGACTTCAGGGAGGTGTCCCCCGAAGATCGACCAGTTGAACCTGCAGGCCTGGAGAATTGCGGGTGGGCGGCCAATATCAGGCACTGGAATCCAGAGGAAAGAGAGTTAATAAGACATAGTTGGAGGGCATCAACACTTGCCACTTACAGGACTCCAATAAAGCGTTGGTTAGAGTGGTGCCAAAGCAATAACATTAATCACAAAGTACCTGATGGTAACAATGTAGCAAGATTCTTGGCTCAATTGTTCTTAAAAAATAAATTTGCATATAACACAATATTACTACATAAATCAGCGATTTCTACTTACTGTGCAACATCAGGTGTAAATTTTTCTAAAAAATTTTATATCCAACAAATATTGAAGGCTATATCTCTGGTTAAACCTACTCCAAGTAAGCCACCTATTTGGGATGTTAAAATCTTATTCACATGGTTAAAGGATACTCCTGTTTCTGATTCCTTATTTGAATTATCTGCAAGAACAGCATTAATACTTTTATTAGCATCTGGACGTAGACTACATGACCTTACTTTATTAGAGATTAAAGATGAAAGCCTTATACGAGAAGATGATATGATAACGCTTTGGCCAAAATTTGGTTCAAAGACAGACACAGGATGCCGGCAGCAGTCTGGGTGGCAACTTTTGAGCCATGAAGATCACCGGATTTGTCCTGTAAAACATATTGAGAGATTAATTGCGAAATCAAGAACCAGAAGGAGAGAAGGAGACAATATAACAAATTTGTTCATCTCAATTACTGGCATTGTAAAGCCTGCCTCTAAGACAATGATTGCAGGGTGGATAAGGTACATATTAGGTACAAGCTAAGATAGATGCTTCTCCAGGTAGCATAAGATCTGCAGTGGCTTCTCGAAGCTGGTTAGAAGACAGACCAGTAGAGGATATACTCAAGAGAGGAAATTGGAGGAGTGAAGATACTTTCAGGAAGTTTTACTGTCGTCCAATTACAAATCATTTTAACAAGGAAAGTGCAGATTTGTTATTTGAAAATTTTGCTAATGTTTAATTCTATTTGATTTTATAGTTAACCTCTTAATTACTATTAATTATCTGATCTCATTTAAATCTTTACACCTGCCTAAGGTTTTAAACTTATTTTACTACTTATCATTATTATTTTTTAAATAAGTTTATATTTTCAATCAAGGTCAATTATTCTTTGACTACTGTTCATTTGTATGTTTAATATTATCATTGTGAATGATAATTGTTTTAGACATTCTTATTAATTCTTAATAATTATTTTTTGTGTTTAAGTTTGAAGTATTATTTTGGTTTAAACTCTGAGACTATAGTGGAGTAGTAATATAAAGTTGTGAATTATCTAATTAACAATTTAATTACATGTTATTTTCAGAATTATTAATACATATTTTATTATAAATCATTCACATAGCGTATACCACTTCTCACCAGCAGAAATCAAACAGGTCTTCAACCTTCGTTGTATTTTATAAATACACATAATGACAATGTTTTGCATTAAAACAAAACAATTATTATGTGTAAAATAAAATACAACGAAGCAAGAAGGTCTTGCAGGTGAAGACACTATGAAATATGACAGTTAAGATGGCGGGCTTTCACAGAGACAGCAGCGCCCTTGGTGGTGAGCAGTGTGGGTAACTTGACAAATTTATGGATGCAATTGAGTAAGTTTGTTTATTTTGTAAAGGCACACAGAACTTTTATACAGCTTTCTTCAACCTTCGTTGTATTTTATTTTACACATAATAATTGTTTTGTTTTAATGCAAAACATTGTCATTTTATCCGCAAAGGTGTTCAAATCATCGCACCATCTTCGCCGTGGTCTGCCACGACGTAGGTAGTAGGTAGATTCTTGGGCGTCCAGATTTTGATGCGATTTGCCCATCTTTGATCAGCGGATCCATTCGTGACACGTAGCCGGCCCAGTCCCAATTCAGCTTGCAATATAATATTCTGTAATACTTTTCGATAGCAGAGGGTAACTAAAGATTTCAAATAATAAGTTAAAAAAAATACTAATACTGACTGTTACAGTGGAAGTAACTTTTTATGTGGCATTAATGTTGGAAATAAAGCGCTAGGAATATTTCGAATTCGGTACCTAACTATTTAAAAATAATATTATTCTTTATACCTATTTCGAATGGAAAATGTAAATGGCTTTGTTTTCAACCATCCACCGCACCGCAACCGCAAGTGCGGATAGGTTCATATGATTCCATAGGACACAGATTTAACGCGGTTTTAACAGCGCGGATATAACCGCTGTGCGGCCTAGGCCTTAGGCAAGCTGCGCCACTGCTTGTTACATTCAGAATTCTGCTTAAGTAGGTATTCTTCTTCTAGCAGATGGTAGGATTCTGGGTAGGTATCTGCTCACTCATCTTACCACGGTGGTAGGTCAAATAAGTCTCCTTTATGCCGTCTCTCGGCGTGTCACGTTCTACCATGGCAAACATTATTTTCAGTTACTGTTTAGCTGAAGCTTATACTTCCCTAGAGTGTATTAAGAATCAGTTGCATCTCCCTGAGGCACGAGCCGGAAGGATCTAGGGCGCCCCCCGTAATTCCCTGTATAATTGAAATTGGCGGCGGCGCGGCGAATTATTAATTATTTTAATTTGGCGCCTAAGCAACATTACCTATTTCAGTCACATTTGTTTGTGTTTGTATGTAGGTATAATAATGTTGATAAAACGGATTTTGGTAAGATATCCAATATTTTACATAAAATAAAATGTGCAATATCGTTTATCGAAGTTTAGATAAAAAGATAAGAAGTCAAAATGATAAAAGTTATTTAAAATTTTAGCTTATCATCAGCGACTTTATTATTTATATTTGTGATGTATGTAGCTACGCATGGGAGAAGCCTTTTTTAAGTAAACTTAAAGAGTGTTATAATAAGTAGATACTGGTGCTAATACTGTTGGCTACACACAATGACTAGACTAAACATATTGCTTTCTTAATCATACATTACGATATTGAAAAGGATGGCAATACACTAGTCAATTTTAGTTTGTGTATAAACAGAATTGGCACTGCTGTTTACCAGAGTTGTTACGAAAAATCACCTTGTTTTAAACACCATGTTTAAAACATGTTTTAATCATTTAAAACATGTTTTAAACACGGTGATTTATTCCTTCTGATTTAAATCAATGTTTTTAACAATGATTTAAACATGTTTTAATCAGTTTTTATTTTAAATTTCCTGTTTTTTTGCAACTCTGCTGTTTACCCAAAATTATATGGCAGCTAAAAGGAGCACAAGTGTGGCTAACTCCTACTAAATTTAACCGAAGTAATTGATTATTCTTTGAAAAAAGCGAAATAATGTATATTACATTTAGAATTATTTATTTAAGGATTGGCTGTCATAATCAAGCAAATTTCTAAATTCCTAATATGTATGAAGGATGATGTGGCTTTTTAAAATTGTTCGTTAATTTTATTTTTGTTCCTAATTAATTCCTATCCTAGGTACATTTCTAGCAGAATTTCTGGTTTTCAATTAAGTTTTGGTATTGATTCCTAGTAGAGAGTGTCAATGCCTGTTAACTAAATTCAATCAAACTAATGAATGAGCTAAATTATCTATTTGCAAAAATTATTTGCTTAGTTAATATAACTTCTATCTCTAGTTACACAATGTATAGTTAATATTGCCACACACTTATCTTTGCTATAAAGAAAGTGTTGCTATTATTGTAAAAGAAAAAAAATATTTTATGTTGATGATTGTGCTAATTATGGTGTAATTTTAGTTTTTTTCAAGTTTAACAGTCATAATTTGCAGACAACAGAATTAGCTCCTGTAAGTTCTAGATTTAGTGACTGGCACAGATAAGTGTGTGATAGTTTAGCCATACTTTTTTGTCATACAGTGTATTGACTGACTTTTGTATGGCATATCAGTATATTTATTTTGCGTAGTCGCCATTTGAAAGATGTAAACATAGAACCCAAATCTATTAAATCAATTTGTGACTTGTATGCATATCTTTTGAAGCAAATGTACACACTTACTGTACCATGTAAACTGCTTGTTTTATCTTATACCCACTTTGACTAGTATATACCTACCTATTTATTTCAGCAGATAATTTTGAAATGGCATCTACAGCAGGGCCGGCTATGTGATGTATATGTGCTGAGTTTGTGATGTTCCTTAGGTTGTGTTTAGTGATGATTCCACTCGATTATTGTACTATCCTGAATACCTGTGTTGAAACTTGTAAATATGTAATTCTTTTATTTAATAAATTAGTCATCTTTCTCCTATTTTGCATTTTATTTGTAAAGCAGTCATATTTTTAATTAGTCATGAATTGTTTATGCATATTAACTATTATGATCCCATATGAAATCAATTTAGGTAGGTACATAAAACAGGAGGCTATAGAAATAAATGTAACTGGCCACTAATTATCTCTAAAGCTTCACCACTATTTACATCTTGGCTAGTAGAAAAGAATAAAAGACATGTTTTTATATAAATAGACTATATTAAATATTTCCTGGCTATTCTCCTTAACTTAAAATGTGATAGAAACCTCAGTTCCCCATTCCAATTCTTCAACACGCCCACCTGTTGGTGGTCCATGAGATCGGGCATCTCTATGCCACACGACTCGAACTCCTGCAGCTCATTCTTCTTAGTAATATTAATAATATCTTCTCTACTTGCATGTTGTCTACTTTTTCGCTGCCCTATAGAATTCTTTAAAGCAATCTGTTCTAATTCCTCATCAAAACGCGCCAAATATTGTTCCATAAGCTGCAGGGTCTGTTCCTTATTCAGAACTATACAGTTTTCTGGTAATCTTTCTTTGAACCACAATATTTTCTCACCAATTATGTTCTGTTTGATGTGAGTGCCCAATTTGTTTTGATCTTTCTTTTCATTTTTCTTGATTTTCGACACGAGTTTTATTGTTTTTCTGCTGTTTGGATGCTTCAGCTTCTCAAGATTCTTCCTATTATCAGGCATAGTTGTTGAATTTTATTTATTTAGTTAAAAAATAGGTTATTTTCCGCAAGTAAATCAATTCAAAAACTGACAGTGTCACATATGAGCAGACATGTGACTTGAGCCTGTGATGACATTATTGATAGTGTTTACGAATCGCGTAAATTCGGGTTGTTTAACCGCAAAATAATTAACAAAACAATAAGTATGAATAAACTAATAAAAAAATATATAAACACGATTAAAGAAACATACATGAGAAAACGAAACGTAAAGCAGCAAAAGAGTATAAAGAAAAACAATCTGATAGGTAGGTAACTAGAATAGATTCTAGTTGTTTAGATAATATATTTGATGTATTTTTTTTGTAAATGCCAATAAATTATAGTCTCTGCTATTTGTATAACTATTTGTGGTACGCAAGGATCTTATATTCGTTCGTGGTGGTACGTTAAATACGTTTCTTTCTTCCATAGACCCAAGAAATCTTAGGTTTCTTCGTAAACAGAAATGTGTGTCAATGTCAAATATCAGCTGTCAACTAAGATTATCTATTGCCAGCAATCTAGTGATGTGCAGAGTACGCTATTTATGGTACTCGAGTATTCTGGTACTCGTTAGGGCCTCCGCAGACTAGCTACTTTTAGCATCGGTGACCGGCGATTTTGTGACGTATCGATGCTGCATCGCGTTTCTTCGAGCGCGAACGAGCGAGACGCAGCATCAAAATCGCCGATCGCCGATGCTAAAAGTAGCTAGTCTGCGGAGGCCCTTAAAAAAAGAATCGAGGAAGTACTCGAGTCGTAGGACTCGGACAGGTACTCGAATACTTGTATGAGTACTCGAGTACTTAATAGGACTCGAGTACTTTTGTATTATGTATTTTTTACCCACTCAATCGTCCGAGTTTGACATCTAATCTAATTAGTGCGTTGTATTGTACGTCCACTCGTGAAAATTCGCGATAATGCCGAAAATTTTGGCGAGCGCCCCGATTTATAACGTTTCTAAAAAAAACTACAACTGTTACAGCAAATAAAAAAGCCTGTATAAAGTCTACTTAAATATGTATTAATAATTACCTGTTTTTACAATTATTTTTTTGCTGTAGTCAGGTAAAAATAGACTTTAAGTTTGCAGTCATAAGGTCGCGATTTGAGTACCCGACTTAGGATTCGAAAACCATGAAGTACTCGGAACCCGTACTCGAGTACCGGGTACTCGAATCCTATAATCTGAGTACTCGAGTACTCGAGTAATTACTAAGTACTCGAGTAAGGCTGTACTCGGTACATCTCTACAGCAATCAGTGAAGGGCAGGGTTGCCAGATCGGCCCCTGGGGGGCCGAATATCGGCCTTTGAGATTTTATGTCGGCCCTTGGCAGCCATCGGCCTTTTTGGGCCTTTCCCCGCCATCAAAAAAATATTATTTACATTACTAGCCTTTGCCGCGACTTCGTCTGCATGGAAATATTTCTACGGACAGATTAGCTTTTCTTTTGTCTTTTATGGATAATATATACCTGTTTTTCATTTCTCCGAAACTTATTTAATCCACTAATATACCAAGGGTCTCAAAAGTATGAAATAATCATTAAACTATATATACGGTACTGATAAATGTAGATGATTAGTGAAGACCGACTATACGTAACTATAACAGTTTCTGAGTTAGGGGCCTTTTAATATTTGTGATAACTATTGTGTTTCGGTACTCATCCCAATCAAGTATTATTTCGTACTTTTGAGACACACTATATAAGCTTTAGTAAAAGTTTTAGTAAAATAACGTTTTTTTTAATTCAATTTCGGCCTTTCCTGCCAAAAATCGGCCTTTTTCGACAAAGCTTTCGGCCCTTTTTTGAATTATGTGCTGGCAACACTGGTGAAGGGTTACGTCAAAGAGAATGTGGTTGCGGTTATTATTATTTGGAATTTGGATTTGTTGAATAAATCGGCTCGGTCTAAACCATTCAACATGATAAAACGGCCGAAACCAGGAGAAGATGAAGAAGATCTTCTTCGTATGCAAGAAGACTTCCTTCGAGAGCAACAACTGCAAAACGTCCAGCCGGCGGCACAAGTGACCAGTCTACGGCCTATAGAACCTACTAAAAGGTGCAGTTCAGACGCTGCTACTCGGAAACCTTCCAAATATGCGCAATCTAAAGGACTTAAAGGTCAGGCCGGAAAACGTGCACGAACAGAACTCAAATCAGCAGTCGAAGACGGCTTTGAAAAAAAATTGGAGGAACCAAAAACAAACGAGGTTGAGGATGATAAGGTATATTATCCTGAGGTCATACCTTCGTTATTGGGCAATATTGTTGAGAAAAATACAGAGGAATTTATTAATTTTAGCTTAAATGACATGCCAGCAGAAGGATTTCCGATAGCTAGTAAGTGTAATCTTAGTTTTTTTAGTAAGAGTAAATTTAAAAAAGATATACCCACCAATACAGTGGAGAAAATGGATGTTGATGAACCATCAACTTCGAAAGATAATCAAATTGATAGTAAGAACTTACCATCCAAGAGTTACATAGTTTCCTCGCAGGAAGCAAGTGGCATTCATAATGATAATGTAAAATTACTAAGCAACATGACTGAGAAAGAAATTTTGGAAGAGCAGAGAAAAATACTTTCAAATATTGATCCTAAATTAATAGAATTCATTAAACTGAAAAGACAGCAAGGTGCTGCCAAGGAAAATACAGAAAATGACAAGGAAATTAAAATGGAACAGACCGTAACAAATGCGGTACATAACACCACTAATAAAGAGAAGGAAGTAAAACATAGTGATTCAAATATAGAAAACATGGATTTGGGACCACCTGAACATGATACACTATGGGAGAATGATGTCCTATCACATCCAGAAGTAGAGAAATGGCTCCACTTTAATTCTTTAGAAAAGGATAAAATAGAGTGGATGAAAGGAATAGAGGAGAGCAAGAAAATCAAAGTTGATGAACCTTATGAAGCTAGATTTGACTTCAAAGGATATTTACTACCTTACACAATTGAGTATTCTGAGAAAACTAAAACACTATTTCACCATGGTGATGAACCACATAGACCAGGGTATTCAATAACAGAATTAATTGAACTGTCACGCTCAACTGTCACCCAGCAAAGAGTGATGGCTTTGAACACCATAGCCGGTATACTGGAATACCACAGTGCAGGGACTTACAAAGATATAATAGATATACCATTAAGCAAGTTGTTTTTTATAACTAGATTTGCTATGGATGAAAATAAGGTTATAATTTTGGAACCAGCATTGAAAGCTATGAGGAATTTAATTTACAATAGAATAGATGAAGCGAGTCTTGATGCTTTAATAGGTTTTGAAGAAGGAAACATACAACCGTGCTTAGAAAATGACAAATCTGAAATTGAGGAATTGGAATCAAAAGAATCTGAAATAAAAGACTTTCATTTGGCTGAGATTGATATAGTTGCTGCACTCCTAAGGACAGACATACTTCAAAGATTATATTATATATTGGAGACTATCAAACCTTCATTCAACTGTGTCCAATACTGTTTGCAAATATTAATAAGACTTGCAAGAGACTCAGTTGAATCAGCAAGGAGAATTGTTGAAACTGAACATCTTACAAATGCCATCATCAAACACTTTATTCCAAATACAACTGTCAACTTTGTCTTTCAGCCCCAAATTGTTTACAATGGAAAGCCAATTTTAGCTGCTTTGAAGTTGTTTAGAGTTTTATCATTGCAATCTAATGAAATCAGCAATATATTGGTGACAAAGTATGACATAGTGAAACCAATTTCAGCATACATAAGTTCTGCTGTTGATCGGAGTTATGGTTTAAGGATACAAATTGAAGCTTATTGTTTACTATCAAACTTATTATGTTTTGGCTTAGCAACCGAAGAGGCCGTGTCTTTATGTCCAGTTATAATTACCTCAGCGTATAAACATGTTAGTGGGACTGAGGTGTTTATTGAATCATCTATACTATCAGCTACTCATGCTTCTGTTATTCTACAACTCCTGAATAAACTTTTGCTGTGTAACTTGCCACAAATGGCTAACAATAAAGCCCAGATATATCCTTTAATAAAGGATGGCTTACAGAAATGGATAGGCCAATTGTCGCACTCCGAGAGATATACTTGTGGACATTTGCGTCTGCTATGCGCAGCATTAGATTGCTGTAAAACTGTTTTAATCACAGAAAATATACCAATAAGCTTCCTAAATGATGCCTTGAAGATGTTATCTCAATCCCAAGGCTTTGAGATTATCATCAAGAATATTTTACCAAGTTCGAATTTATTGTCAGGATTAGAATGCAAAGATTTACATTCGACAAAGAATTTGATGAGCCTTGGAGGGTCAATAGACTCGTCGCAAAAGGTCTTGCCTGTTCTTAATGTTGCGTCACCTATTCCTTTCTTAGCATCGCTATTTGGCATACTGCCGTATCTGAACGATAAAGAAGTTTCTGAATCTTTTTTGAGACCCCTCCTGAGTTATTTGAGAAAATTAGGCAACACAGCACCAAGTCTCTGCGATAATTGGTTTACTAGAATGGAGACAGTTTTTGTTTTCAACATTGTAAAGCTCTCTACACTATACGACATCGCCGAAGGAAGTAAAGACTTGGTTTACGTCGTTGCAAATAAGCTTTGCTATATTCTGAGAATCGATAAAAAGGACGAACTTGAATTTCTGTTCAATAACGTCTTATTCAACAAACAATGGTTTACTGCTGAAAGATTACTGCATCTCGTTAATCTAACAGACGCTGACGGTTTCTCTAAAGCTTTAACTTCGATCGAGGATATTAAATTATGTTACAACAATGTTGTAAACATTAATTATAAGGACACTGGGCCTAATATCGTGGTGAAGAAATGGCAAGAGCCCATTCTGCCACGAGACTGGATATATTTGCCTATTTTAACATTGTACAGCAAAAGCCAAGAAGCGGATACCGCGCCGAAAGTTTTCGGCGAACATGCAAAAAAACTAGCAGCGGAGAAAGCAGCACAAAAAGAATTTATAATTACATGCAGCCTGGAATGGATTCTATTTTACGAATTATGTTTCCCAGACCTTCTAAACGATATTGATGTAACAGACAGGTTTTGTCGTATCATGTGTGTTTTCCTATGCGATAACTCGCTATTTTTGGATCCTAAAGTCAAGATTCTGCTTAGGAAATGTACACAGAATTTGTTCAAGAAGAAATCAGAGTTCAATTTTGATAAAGATTTAATTGGCTTGCATAACTTCCAAGATTTTTATACGCAACTTTTGGAGCAGTTCCAGGCGGTTAGCTACGGGGATCACACGTTCGCCGCTTGTGTTTTGGTACCTTTAGCGTCTAGGCATGACGTCAAATGGCGCAAGTTATTTTGGTCGGAGTACGCTGGATGTTTACGTGCCTTGGATTGCCCGGAAGAAATGCTGTGTTATGATCTAAAAGACTATTTGTATCCTGAAGAAATTGATGAGTCGTTACTAAGTTCTTATTTCCACGCACTCTCTGGAGATTTGGTGCGACCGGGTACAATAGCTTATAAAATTGCATCCCATCACGTTGATTGCTTTAAGAAACGTTCACTTTGTATAAATAAATAAATCTATATTGGTCATGTGCTTATTGTTATTTCACCACCATTTTATCCTCCTTGCGTCGTGTATCCTCAATGCTGAGGGTCGTGACCTCTGTGAAGTACTCGTTTTCCTTTTTACCTATCGTATAAGTAGGTACAATAAAAAGTAATTACTTAGAGCATTCATTTATTTGATTATCTTCCGGATATAGTTTACTGGTGATATGTTCTCCAAAGGATACGCTCACTGCCAAGATTGTCTTAGGTTAGATTCCTACCCGGGACATGCATTTGTGTGCATGCACATGTCTAAAGTACGTTTTTTTATACTCGTCCTATTTGGTAAGCAAAGATGGCGTCCAACTTTTTTGTCAATGTTTCAATTGGTTTCGTTCATCCCGTGTCAATTATATACGAAACCAATTGAAACATTGACAAAAAGTTACGCAATCGCCCCGCTGGACGCCATCTTTGCTTACCAAATAGGACAAGTATAAAAAAAACGTACTTAACGTGTCCCGAGTCCGGGTGTAATCATGTATATTAAGTAGGTATGTACCTATTTACAAACATAAAGTAGTACCTATATCGTCAGTGGAAAGGAAAAAACGCTAAAACGCCAAAATGGTACCTACTTTTGGAAAATGAGGTTTAAAGTAAAGTCTTAGCGCGCGGTGTTACCCGATTCAGTGACTTCCTTCCATACATTCTATGCAGTTAAAAGAGACTTCAAATTTATTTATTTGTATAGATGACTATCCATACAAATAAAGAAAATTGAAGTATCTGTTTGTAATATCAAAATAACAGCTTTTCACTAAATGCAGGTGAAAGTATATACGGTACAGATAACAAAAACGATAAAAAAAATCTGTCTGTCTGTATGTTTGTTCCGGGTAATCTCCGAAACGGCTGGACCGATTTTGACGGGATTTGCACTGTCAGATAGCTGATATTATAAGGAGTAACTTAGGTTACTTTTATGTTCCAAACATGATTAGGGTTCCGCGGGAAACATAAAAAACTACGCTACGTTATTTTTCTCAAATTTACGCGTATGAAGTCGCGGGCACAACTAGTTATGAATATAATTGAATTGTGATAGAAAAAATGTATTTATAAAAGTAAGAAAAGGGTAAAGGAAAGGGGCCCCAAGAATTACATTGCCTAGGAGCCCTGATAGGGTTAATCCGGCCCTGGTGCAGTAGTAGGCTATTGTTGTGAATACACCTATTAATAATATATGGTGGCGCGCAGTAGCCTAAAGCCTAAGTTGGAATCTATATTATTTTATTTTTATAGAGACTATTTTTATTTTATACAGGTACTGATGCTTATTATCTTAGCTACAAATTACGACAAGTAAACTTAATTTGAGACATTACGATAATAATAGGGATGATAGCAGTGGCATACCTAGCTTGCCTTAAAATTAGTTAGGGGGCCCCAAGGATTTTATAAGTTTACACTATGTTTATGGGGGGCCCAAATTAAGGGTAAAGATTTGACTCACACGTTCGGGGCCCCTGTAGCCCGGGGGCCCCGTATCATTGATACGGCGGTAACTACGCCCCTGGATGACAGTAGGATGACTGTTAGTTTAGTTAGGTTCAATGGGTACAATTAATTTCTTGTTCCGTTTTCTATTTTGTTTTAAATTTTTAACCTACTAAACTAAACCGACTTTCAAAAGGAGGTGGTTCTCAATTGGACTTAATTTGCTTTTTTTCTTCTGTGCTTCTCACATTGAAGGAAACTTAAAAACAAAAATAGTTTGTTTTGATTTGTTTGAACGCATCTATAAATTTGGCGCGTTTTTATGTGACATTTCTTTCTTTCGTTTGAGTTTGACAATTTTATTTTCACAGGTGTTTTTGGGTTTTGGTTGTAGCGAACACGATTAAAATATGATTTCTTGATCCCAAATCCTGGTTTTTGCGTCCATGACGTTCCAAAATGTTTATAGAAGACATCAAGAATGATTTCTACAATGTTCTACTAGGAAATGTGAGTAAAATTTTTATTCAAACAGTTGAACTTCAAAGCATGTTTTCTATACAAAATTACTAACGATAACCGTTGTTTTCTTCCAGAGAGTGTTGTTGTTAGTTCATTACGACGTAGACGCAATATGTACCTGTAAAATTCTGCAAGGTTTATTTAAATGTGATAATATTTCCTACACTTTGGTCCCAGTGGGGGGTATATCTGAGTTGAAGACGGCTTACGAAGAGAATAACGAAGAGATTAAGTATGTAGTGCTGATTAACTGTGGGGGAACGATAGATCTAGTGGATATCCTGCAGCCCGATGAAGATGTGGTGTTTTTTGTGTTGGACACTCACAAACCGACTGATGTGTGCAATGTTTATAGTGACGGACAGGTTCGTAGGATTACATATTTTTAAGGGCCTCAGACACTGTCATGAATTAAACAGTTTTGATAATTCACAACACTAGTTTGACAGGGTTGGTTGAATATATTTGTTATTTTTTGGCAAACATGAGGTCAGTTCGACTGGAAACTCGCACAGTGCCATGTAGCAATCATTAAAAGTAACATTAATTAACTTCAGTTAAACTATTGGATTATGTCTGTCTGAGGCCCTATGGATGTGTTATAGGTATACCGCAAGCGCTGTACCACGCCTTAGGTATGCACGGGGAGGTGGGAGGGTAGGATGGCGAGAGTGATGAGCCCCCCCGGTCTCGCCGCTCGCATACCTAAGGCACGGTACTGCGCTTGCAGTATACCTAGTTAAAGTATGATTTAACATAATTATATTCTAGGTGAGACTGGTTTATAAGGACAGCGAAGAGAACATTCCCAATTTTGATGACATATTTCGAGATGATGAAGATGAGGTGAGTCATTTTCTTATACAAAACTAGCGTTTCCTTGCAACTGCATGCAAACAGATGACGACCGCTTGGTGCAGTGGTTTGCGTGTTGGCTCGGCTCACTGCATCAGGTGGTCACGGGTTCGATTCCTGCCACAAACGAATTTCGTATACAGCCTTTCTGTAATTTACCCTGGTCTGGGTGTCACTGGGATCACCCTCAGTCCATTGTATGGTAGCCAGCATCAAAACCACCATCGGTGTCAAGCGTTGCTTAGTTTGGGACCATACAGTTTGTGTAGTTGTCTGACAATATTTATTTATTTATAGGGTTATTGGTAAAACACTAACAACCTTGCAGGGGCGTATTACTGACATCAAAAACAACAACTTTTGTTCTATGACTTTTTACAAAACAAACAAAAAATCACACTCTAAAATGAAACAAGAAAATATGCTCATCTAGAGAATAGCCGTGGTATGTTTAGATACTTTAGGGCAAAGTGGAATACAACCATGTACCATGGCTTTCCTCTAGATAAGAAACAAAAAATTTCATGCATTTGAAAGTGTGATTTTGTTATTTTTGTTTTGTTTTGTAAAAAGTCATATAACAAAAGTTGTTGTTTTTGATGTCAGTAATACGCCCCTGCAAGATTGTTATTAGGGTTATTGGTAAAACACCAATAACCCTGTGGAGTAAAAATCTTTCTTAGTGTAGAAGCAGGAAGGAACTGATAAGTTTCAAGTCTATTGGTCTCATTATTTCAGAGATATCATGATGAGTGGGTCAATGGATCGCACAGATAGATTATCAGATTCATAAACCTGTTTATTATAAATAGCAACAACAAGTAGGTCATATAACAAAATAATAATCAGCTCGACCTTTCTTTGTATGTAAAAATGTCAACTCTTATCCTAACAAAACGACTTACTCCAAATATGTAAAATGTTTAATAATTATTGACGGGCCCGTTAGCGTGGTTGGCGCGGAGGCGACTTTCACGCTGCAGGTCGTAGGTTCGATTCCTACTCGGGACATGCATTTGTGTGCATGAACATGTCTGTATGTCCGGAGTCTGGGTGTATATGTATATTAAGTATGTATTTACAAATAAAAAAGTAGTATATGTAGTAATATCAGTTATCTGGTTTCCATAGTACAAGCTCTGCTTAGTTTGGGATCAGGTAGCAGTGTGTAAAAAATGTCCCAGGATATTATTATTATTTTTATTATTTATTTTCTTTTGTCTTGAAGGCCTATTACCAGTAAGTCTGGCCCAATGTAATTCTGGCAATTCAAACGTAGTGGAAAACTTAAAATGTTATTGTTGTGTTTGCATATTTGTATCAACTTCATATCCAGTAGACATTTTCAGTTACCACATTAGGAAGACAGATTTTATAGAAATCCATGCTCACTAAGGTTTGGCAAGTAATGAACAATCTGTGTCTGGGTGTGCATCTCAGGATTTTTTGTGACCTTGGTGTGAACAATGAGGAATTAGTACCCTGGGTGTGTGCACTTTGTTTAGCTGACAAAAAATGTCGTATTGCAAATTAATAGGTATTAGAAGTAGGAGTCCAAGGGTATGTGGACCATGGCATATTCTGTTTCATGAATAAACATAAACACATATACATACATACATACACACACATAAACATACATGTACATGCTGACATAAAATAAAAATCACATACATACCATGACATATCATTTATTTCGCTGCCTGAAATAAATGATTATTATTATTATTACAAAAGTTTATTGCACTGGTTATATTGAATACCATTGTCCAGGATGAGGAGGCAGCGAGTGGTCGCGAGGCGCTGGAGGCGATGGTGGAGCGGCGCCGCGCGCGCCGCGCCTGGGAGGAGCGCCGCAACACGCTCATGTTCAACTACACGCAGTTCTCTTACTATGGGAAGCCCGTACGTACAATATACATTAGTGCTACTAGAAGTGTATTCAACCGTTTGGAGAGTGTAGTTGCGGGTTAGATTTCCGTGCCGGCCAAATTTGCCTCTGCCATTCCATAATTTTCTCTGGTATGGGTGACAATGCGATCGCCCCTAGTCCATGCATTGTACGGCCGTACTATTGAGTAGGGCTTTACTAATTAATTAGTAATTTTAATTATTAGTAACTAGTTCCTTTTGTTTTGAGTAGCGGTGTGGACAAATGGCCTAAGGCTGTAAACACACGAGCGGCACTTTGACAAAGCCAACTGCAGCCGTAGCGGCGACCAGTGTCGAAGGCCGCAGTTGGCTTGGTTGAACGATGGCGACCTTAGTGTGAATGTGTGTTGCTATTTGTCTTGTAGAGCGCGTGCGTGGCGGTGGAGCTAGCGTGGCGCGTGTCGCGGTGCGGCTGGGCGGCGGTGTGGGCGGGCGGCGTGGCGCTGGCGGCGGCGGCCGCGCTGGCCGCCCGCCCCAGCGCCGCCTGCCTGCTCGACGCGGAGGCGCTGCATCGCTACCTGCCGCCCGAGCAAACCAACCAGGTCACTCTCATCACCCATCATATAATTACCATTCAGGGGCGTAGCTACCGCCGTATCAGTTATCAGTGAGGGGCTACAAAGGCCCCGAACGTGTGTGAATATTCTTTACCCCAAACAAATTTTGATACAGAGCCGTCTAAGGCAAGCTACGCCTCTGCTACCACTTACACTGTCTCATATCAGTAAGCTAAACAAATTCTCGGCCGAGACCGAGAAATGACATAATGTAGATAAATACTACTAAAATACACTAATCCAATCATACGTAAAGTCTGATTAATAATTCAGTGGAGTAAAATGACAGCTTTTTATGTCAAACGTAACATTAATTTGATCCGTTCATCATGAATAATGTTGTTTTACATGATTCTGGTTCAAATTAATTCAATGTTATTTACTAAAGAATAGGACAAACATGATCACTCATAAAAAATAGATTCAATTAAAATATAAATTCACGTTTATAGCTGTCATTTTACTCCACTGAATTATTAATCAGACTTTAGTAACAGACACGGCAGAGATTCTAAAAAAAAATCGCCAAGAACGACACCGAGAATGGCCGAGACCGAGATATCAAGCGTGACCTTTGTATGAGTACCGTTTCAATGGTGATGTTGTGTTGGTGCAGGGTGTTCGCGTGTCGCTGGAGAAGGAGCTGGTGCTGCCGCTGTACCGGCGCTGGTCGCTGGAGGCGGCGCTGCGGCACTGCCCCGCGCTGGCGCCGCCGCTGCGCCTGCACACGCTCGCCGGACACACCCGTCTGCGCAGGCTGCTCGCTGACATGGGGCAAGTTACCGTCTAAAGGCGGCTACTCACGATGCAATTTCGTATTCAACATGAGTTGATTTGACAAATTGCGCGGTGAGGTCGACGCCTACTTTCTTCTACTACGACTACTACCTCACCAAATTGATGGATTGAATACGAAATTGCATCGTGAGTGCCGCCTTTACTATACTGCCTCCGACAGCGTCAGATCTTGGTCTGGCTTTGGCATAGATTGAACAACTCACTGCAAATAATTTATTTCTTTCTTCATCCGGTGGTCACAGTAATGTACGAAATGGTAATTTCCTAATTTGACCTAGTTTTGGTATGAATCCGGATCCATTATAATAATATGGTACAATGGACTGGGGCGATCCCAGTGACACCCAGATCAGGGAAAATTATCAAAAGCCATTTCCGACATTTGCACCTGGTGGGAATCGAACTCGCAACCAGCCGATGCAATGAGCCGAGCGACTTACTACGCTCGAACCACTGCGCCACGGTCGTCGATGCATGCATGCTCCTCTCATTAAATAAATATTCCCGCAGGATTCCTCTCCAGCAAGCGCGCCAGGCGTACCGCTCCATGGACGTTGAGCTCCGTCGCGGCCTCCTGACTGCCCTGGAGGAGGCGGCGCCTAAACACAAGCTGCCCACGCCCACGCACACCACGTTCGTGCTGCTGCGCCCGCACTCGCCCACCATAGCCGCTACCGACGTCGTGTATGCTATCATGGGACTTATTGAACATGTTAGTAAACCCTTTAATCTTTGCACGACGATGTATATCGTCTTCTTATCCTAGTTCTAATAAATGTCACATAGTAAAAAGCAAACTTAATATTGAAAAATAAAGATACTAAATGCGATGCCGTGAATAGAGCTCCAAAAAAGTGCTTTTAGTCATTTGTTTAAGGGCTGAGTCCACCAACGCATTAACGGACTCGTAACAATGTTACTAGTACATTAATCAATGTGTTTTGTTGAACGATTCGTTTACGATTTTACGAGCTTGTAAGTGTTGGTTCATTCAGTCCTAAGTAGTGCAAGTCATTAACTTGATACTTGCAAAATACACACAGTGTGATGGAATGGAGGAAAAAGAAAAAAATATGCTAAGTGGTCAGGCAGGAAAGATTCCGTTCATAACTAGTTGACTCTATTGTAGGAAACGATCCCAAGAGCGGAGGGTTTCCAACTGGCGCTGTCGGCGCTGGACATCGAGAGCGGCGAGAGCGAGAGCCGCCGCGTGGGCTGCGAGGCGGCGCAGCGCGCGCTCGAGGCCGTGGCGCGCCTCGTCAACGCCACGCTCAGCGGCCGCGCGCTGCATCTGGCCGGACCCTTCAGCTACTTCATCGTGCAGGAGGTCGGTACTAGTCAACTAGCACTTGCTTGATAACATGCGACAATGTTCTCAAATGTATGTTGTGTAGATTCCACTGATATTGAGCCGGAGAGGTTCTAAAATGATGATCAGCAGACGTCTTAGCATCGAACGCAAGGTGGATGGACTAAGGGTATTACTGGACCAGTTGATCGATCGTCGATCGTTGGTAGAATGGATTAGTCGACGTCGATCGATAGTATTGGTGTGGTAATAACTATCGATTAACCTCGACTAATCCATTCTACTATCGGTCGTTGATCGATCGATTGGTCCGGTAATGGGCCATCCATAAATTACGTCACACGGAAAGGGGGGAGGGGGTCGACGAATGTGACATTTTGTTACAAGGGGGTGGGAGGGGTCCTAAGTTTTGTGACGTCACATTTAAAAATCTAATATATCTAAGTATTAAAACCGAAATTTGAATTTTAAACGAAAAATTTTGAAAAATTCTGAAAATTGTAAAAATATGTGACGTCCCTAGGGAGGGGGGGAGTCTCGCAGCTGTGACAAAGGGGGGAGGGATCTAAAAATCATGAAATTCGTGTGACGTAATTTATGGATGGCCCCTAACACCCTTACACAGTTAGTCAGGTCTAGGGTCCTCGGTTGGAAGTTGGTATGCGGTGGGATGGGTTCATTATTCCCCTAAGTGACCGTACGGTGTGTGTGTGTGCTGCAGGGCACGCCGGAGGCGGCGCTGGTGCGCGGGCCGCTGTGGCTGGGCGCGGCGGCGCGGCGCGCGGCGGCGGCGGCGGGCGGCCGCGCCGTGCTGGCGGCCGCGCCGCTGCCCGCCGCGCGCTGCCTGCTGCTCGGCGTGCCGCCGCGCTACCACCACGAACCCAAGAAGTCAGTACACTAATCATCTTATAAATAATTCTCCACCTCTAAAACCTGCAGACTATATTATTAACCTCAAGAGTAAAGAGTTAGTAATGCTACGGATACTTCGACTCATCTTGGCGCGCGGCGCTATGTGTGCATTAAGCTTGCGTTGCTCGGACGCTACATACACAAGCACACGCACGCATCCGTAGCATATTAGTAGCAATATAAATCTGCAAAAGCCACATTACTTGAACTGAATTTGAGAAATTACTCGCTAGCCACTACTAATGTAGCTATATAAATCTTGCCACTCCACCGATTGTTCTGGACAGAATTGAATTGTTATTAGTCTAAACACCTCTCCAACCATTCACTCCTCGATATTTAGGAACTGGATATAATTTAATATAATAAACGTTTCCAGTTTATTTGGCGCTGCGTTCGAGCAAGCGGCCACGAAATGCGGCGCGTCCGTGTCCCTCGACTACGTGGACACGTCGATGGTGACGCTGCCCACCGCACAGCGCGCGCAGTTCCTCGACGCGCTCACCGCCTTACTGGCTTGATTTGATGGATAAGTACTCAATATTGTGAACAGACCACATGCGCAAGCCTCCTACATGACAAGTAAATGACGACAATTTCACGAAACAGCTTCATGTCTCAGAAATAAGCGAATATTACGTCTGTTGTCGACGCTTGATGTTATACGTTCCTATAATACGCGGCTATTCTGGCATATGCTGTTTGTGATTGGCTGTTGTGTTGCAGATACAGATTGTGGAAACATGTTGCATCAATAACTTGCAATTCGTGGTACTACTGAGTGATATTAGTGATTCTAAGAGTTGTATGAGATGAGTAAGTTTATTGAGTAGATTCATAATAATTAAGACTCAGGTATTTGTCATGAAAAATAAAAATGAAAATGTTATTTTTATACTGTAATTGGCTTTCTCCAATAATTAATATAAATAAATGAATTCAACACAATTAAATCTAATCAAAATAATTTGTAATAATATTATAGTTTAATTATCAATCTCATGTATGTACTTTATAATAATGGAATCCTTTGCCCACCAATCTAATAGGAATTTGTTTTGTCAAGCTTATTTGAGTTAAAACGTAAAGAACAGTGGTTTTAATTGATTAATAATATGAAATTAAAACTTTATTATCATCAGTTTAAGTTCCCTCAATTGTAAGCACTATGAAACTACTGTTCCTTATAATTATGCTTATTGTTTAATGGTTGACTGTAATTTGTTAAGTGATTAGGTTTTACTTATTTATTCATAGTTAATTAATAATTTAGTTCCATTAAGAAATAAAACATTGCATTAAAAATAATACATTTTATTTTATCCTTATAAAAAATATAAATATAAAATAGAAAATATAATTGCACAAGAAACATTACAATTATAGTTATAATGCTAAGTTATATCTAGATTTTTTATTTTGTTTAGTTGAGAGCATTGATATTTTGATCTGTCTCACTGCTTGGGACATGTCCATGTTTTCAACGATTGAAATAAAATAATAGGACAAGAGGAACATGACATGAAGAAAATCCTAGTTTCATTAAAAACTTAAATGTTGTTATTCACAAATCTCGTAATTAAATCAAGTGCTGCCTTGGGCTGATCTTTGGGGACCATATGCCCTGCATTCCTGACCAATACTTCAGTCATGTTACCGGCTTTCTTCACGTACCCGGCCACATCATTATCCACCATCCATAGCGACCTTGGTGCCGTTTTATACACCTCAGAACCAGAAAACTTCAAGTTGCGAAGAAAATTTTCTGTCAATGGGTATGCTACAACTATGTCCAGTTGCCCATTGTAAAATAGAATTCTGTAATGGGAGAGTAGTTCTGTTATGTACGGAGCGACAGACTTCATCATGTCTACTGCCAAGTGTAGTTGCACTTTCTGGCCATCATTGAACGGCAGTCCCCCGACGTGAACACTACGTCTCACATCGTCATTCTGCAGTAATGCCGCAAAAGCTGAATTGTCATCTTCATTCTGAGCATACAAGAAATTGTAATAGTTTGTGAAGCCAGTAAATGATTTGAAGTATGAAACATTTGCCATTTCTCCATCCATCAGCCTGTCCATGAGTACATCTGCCTCCACCCACTGTTCCTTTTCTATTTTATTGTGTATTTCTTTTCTGTACTTGTCAAAGATTTTCAACTGATTGTCATCTATCAGGCCATGCTGGTATAAGTATTTCCCATAATCTAATTGATTGATTGGGTCGCAGTATGCATTGCCCATAGCCATGCCTTTCAAATTTATCATTTTATCAATACTATTGGCATTTTCATCGTGTATCACAATACCCAGTGAAGGAATATATTTCCCAGCGTAAGATTCCCCTGTGATATAAAAATCATTCTCCCTTATGTTTGGGAAGAGTGTGAAGAATTGTTGTAATGCGTTGTAAAGTCCCTTCCCAATACATGGTTCATCATTGCAGTAGCCTGCATCCTTGTCTGTGTAGCTAAACCCAGTACCAACAGGGTTATCAATAAAAATCAAGTGACTATTCAGAGCCCAGTGGTATTTCCGCAAAGCAAAATACTTTTTTCTAATAGTAAGAGGCCCCAATTCTGCAAATAAGCCATACAGTGAGGTGCCTCCGGGTCCCCCCTGCAGCCACAGTATCACAGGCGCTGAGGCGTTCTTCGAAAACGGAGGGAAGTACCAAAAGTACAAGTTCGAATTATAAGTTTCGTCAATTGTAAAAAACCCAGCGTGGCTCACAAAGCCCATCTTATTAGTGAGAGACACTCGCGAGAGGTTCTGCGCTAGTTCTATTGACCCTTTCTTCAAGTACGGTGTCAGTATCAGGGGACTACCGGCATCTTTTGAAGGTTTTGCGTCGAATTGGAGTCTAGGATACACATTTGGAAAAAATCCAGCGTTACATAAAGAAAATAATGATATTAATCCCAATACAAGTCGTAGTTCCAAGTAACTTAATGTTGCCTTCATTTCGAAGCACTTTATAGGTAAACAACTAATAATAAAACGCTCGTTTCTTAGCAAAATCGTAAAATGTTGTGATAGGTAATCGAGTTCAACTTCATTTAATTTTTAGGGTTCCGTAGTTCGAGGTAGTACGAGGAATGTTGGCAGACCACCCCCCACACACACACACACATACATACACAAACGTACTCTACTGCCATGCTATAAAATTTGGCTCTCTATTCCAGGAATACAAAATATTATAATTATTTTTTTCGTTTCTATACAACAATTTTATTAATAGAAGTGCGCGTGCTGTTTATGTTAACCTCCTTTTTATAACCACCTAGGAATCCTCCTAGGCCAACAGAACAACAAAGAAAGAATATACCTACTTACTTATGTGACTAAGGTTATGGTTTTATGATGACCACCACCACCCAAAAAGCTAACCAAAAGAAATAAGTTTTGGTTTATTCACATGGTTACGGAACCCTATAAATTTCGTAGTCCGATATGCTCTTGGCCGGCTATTGTTTTGAACTTTTGACGTTTTCGGCTCGGCTGAAATGTCATTGACTTTAGAAGTTTGACCTTTGGTGTACGTTCGTAAACCATACAAATTCAAGAAAATTAAATGCGATTTATTGTAAAGTAATCAGATATTATGATTTATATATTTTTATATGTATCGGGAAGCTAAAATAATATTATATTACTAAGCCAATACAAAGTTATAAAAGTTTCTTATATTTGATATTATAATAAAAATAATTAAATAACAATGATACGATTCGACCAAACTACCTGAATAGAGATGTGCCGAGTACAGCCTGACTCGAGTACTTACTCGAGTACTTAGTAAGTACTCGGGTACTCGAGTACTCAGATTATAGAACTCGAGTACCTGGTACTCGAATACGGGTTCCGAGTACTTCATGGTTTTCGAATCCTAAGTCGGGTACTCAAATATAGGTGCAATCAATAATTTGTTTATTATCCCACTGTACTGTATTAGTGTTATATATAAAAAAATGTCGGTGATCAGCCAAATCAGGGTAGACTGAAAGCCGACCCCTCATAATGGGATATGGCTGGGAAGAAGAAGATATATTTTCTAATTGGAAAAAAACAGGTAATTATTAATACATATTTAAATAGACTTTATACAGGCTTTTTTAATTTACTGTAACAGTTGTAGTTTTTTTTAGAAAATACGTTATAAATCGGGGCTCTCGCCAAAATTTTCGCCATTTTTGCCAATTTTTACGAGTGCAAGTACGATGCGTTTGAGTGGTTAAAAATACGTAATACAAAAGTACTCGAGTCCTGTTAAGTACTCGAGTACTCATTACAAGTATTCGAGTACCTGTCCGAGTCCTCTGACTCGAGTACTTACTCGATTCTTTTTTTAACGAGTACCAGAATACTCGAGTACCAAAAATAGCGTACTCGGCACATCACTATACCTGAAAAAAAAATTGCAAGTATTTTTGTTGATTTGTTGTTCGCGCCTCGGCCTCGAACGTTCGCGGGGCGAGTAGTGGTTATCAGAAGAATTATTTTATTTTACGTACATACCTACTATTTTAATTAGTTCAAGTTGATAAAAAGGTGAAGGAACACAAATTATTCGCTAATTATTATTCGAGTCGAGTCAGTAGTGTAGTCACTAGTCAGTCACTTACTGTTCCGGCGACATGGCGAGTGCGCTGTGGGTGTTTGTAATATTTGAAATATTAATTTCGGCTCATTGTTTTTTGCACCGTTATCCCAAAATAGACTTGGGTGAGCGTGATGACGGAGACCCAGGCAAGCCTCTGTTCCTCACACCGTACGTCGAGAGTGGGAATATCGAGGAAGGAAGGCGTTTGGCGCGGGTTCCTTTCACAGAAAGCCTTCGAATCAAGAGTTACGCCGGCTACTTCAATGTAAACAAGAAATATGACTCCAACCAATTTTTCTGGTACTTTCCGGCTATGATACCCAATAATAAAATGGCTCCGGTCATCGTGTGGCTGCAGGGTGGCCCCGGAGCGACGTCTCTATATGGTCTTTTCACTGAAAATGGTCCTCTGAGAGTGAGGGATGGGAAATTCGAAAGAAGGAAGTACAACTGGGCTATGAGCCATCATATCATATACATAGACAATCCTGTTGGTACTGGGTTTAGTTTCACTAATGACAGTAAAGGTTACTGCACGGATGAGACTCAAGTGGGTGAACAATTATATTCTACAATCATTCAATTCTTCCAACTGTTCCCTGAATTGCAGCCGAATAAATTCTTTGTGACCGGGGAATCATATGGTGGGAAGTATGTCCCTGCATTGGCCTACACTATCCACAAGAAAAATCCAACAGCACAGATAAAAATTAACATGAAAGGTATCGCTATAGGAAATGGATTGAGTGACCCACTGCACCAACTAGTTTATGGAAAGTATCTGTACCAAATAGGTCTTATTGACTGGAATCAGGCCAAAGTATTTGAGCAATATGAAAACAAAACTAAAGACTACATTATAAATCAGCAATGGGACAAAGCATTTGAGACTTTTGATACTCTATTGAATGGAGACATGATAAATGGTGCGAGCATTTTCAAGAACATGACTGGATTCAATTTCTACTTCAACTATCTACATACAAAAGACTACACACAATATGAAGACTTCGGGCCCATGTTACAGAAGTCTGCTGTACGAAAAGCTATTCATGTTGGTGATCTACCATTTAACAATGGTTCTATAGTCGAACAGCATCTCAAGCAAGATGTAATGAAGTCCGTAGCACCTTGGATATCTGAACTATTGGACCACTACTACATAGTAGTCTACAATGGCCAGTTAGACATAATAGTAGCTTATCCCTTGACTGTAAACTACCTTAGGAACCTAAATTTCACAGGATCAGAGGATTACAAGACAGCTAAAAGGTACATCTGGAATGTGGATGGAGAAGTAGCTGGTTATGTGAAGCAGGGGGGGAAATTAGTGGAGATTATGGTCAGAAATGCTGGTCATATGGTCCCCGGTGACCAGCCCAAGTGGGCATTGGATTTAATCACTAGGTTCACTCATGAGAAGACCTTTGAAGGTTCTAAGAAGAAACTGTATGTAGGTGTAAATTAAGATCTGAATGGAATCATTGTGGTTGAGGAGCTACAGTCAATTATTTTGTATAAGAAATATGTGAAGTTGCTATTTAGAAGTTTTAAATGATTTTGTTAAATTTTAATTAAATCTTGTGTGTAAACATGGTCTTTATTTGCAGAGATGATGTCATTGTTTGATATCATGGGTAGGTATGGTGTATTCATGCAGTATGTAACTAAATACCAAATACCTACTTGAATATGTGTGCGTATCATACTTACACTTGTTTTGTATACATAGGAATTTATGTAAGGTGAAACTTGTTGGTCACAGTTTTAAGACATGGAAATAAATATGTTTTATTACTACTGATGTTTATCTTTATTACATAAGGAGGCACCTTGAATGCCTTTTGCAATATTTGCGTTATCAATAAGCAGGTACATGCCTATTTTAACATTTTTAAAATGTCCTAGGATATAGTTTTAGGTAGGTAGTAGGTATGAACCATTTCTACTGATAACTGGAAACCTAAGCATATGAACAAAGCTTAACACTTGCAAATAACAGATTAGCTAAGGTTCCTAATAATAACTATCATGCAGAAGTCATAGGCACTTCTTACCTAATGGAAAGTTATCTTGGGGTGACTAGCAAGGCAAGTGATTTCTAGCAAAGGGTATAAGGTAAAAAATAGTCAGTTTATCACAATATCAAATGTTACTTTTAATTACTCATTAAACCTAGTTTTTGTTTGACATGAGCGAGTTGCTGAACAAACATTAAAAACATCCTACACTCGTGAACAATTCTTAGACAATACACTCATGTTGAAATATTTCAACTGCTTACATCTTGAACACATGGTAGTATTAGAAATCAATCTATTGTAGAAAAATACTGGTTAATCAAAAACAGAATTTTGTTGTCCTTAATTTAGTATAAGCGGCATGTGTTCAAAAAGTAGCCACCAGGCTTGGTATGAAACGGAATGAAAATTGAAAAAAATATAATCTATCGGCCCTCAATGTACGTTGAGAGCTCAATTTCTTCAGGCAGCTCCGTGATGTTGACGTCGAAGCGATCTTGCACTTCATTGAGAATTTTGGCATCGTTCTCATCAGATACCATGGTTATCGCCAAACCCTTGGTACCAAAGCGACCGGCACGGGCCACACGATGGAGGTAGGTATCTGAATCTTCAGGCATGTCGTAGTTGAACACGATGTTGACACGCTCAATGTCCATCCCTCGTCCGAACAGGTTGGTGGCTACCAAGATTCTCTTTTGGAAATCCTTAAATTGTTGGTAGCGAGACAGACGCTCGTCTTGAGTCATACTTCTGTGGATTCCAATGGCAGGGAAGTTCTGGTCAGTCAGCAGCTGTGCTAAAGCAGTACAGCGTTGTACAGACTTCACGAATATTACTACTTGGTTAAACTCCAAGACGTCAAGAAGCTCAAACAATTTTTTATTCTTTTCATTTTCTTTGAGTTTCACATAATGTTGCTGCAATCCATGCAACGTTAGCTTGGCTTCATCATCCACGTACACCTCCATGGGGTCCTGCATGAACTTCTTGCAGACCGGTCGGATTTCCTTGCTCAAGGTAGCCGAGAACATCATCACTTGTTTGCCATGCGGCGTGTTACGGAATATCTCCTGCACATCCCGCCTCATATCCAGAGATTCCAGCATCTTGTCGCATTCATCGAGTATGAAGTGCTTCAAGTGTTTCAGATTCAGTTTCTTGTTGTTGACTAGCGCCAAGATCCGGCCCGGAGTGCCGACGACGATGTGCGGGCAGGCCGTCTTCAGCACCTCCTCGTCCTTCTGTATGGGCATCCCGCCGAAGAATACTGACACTCTGACGCTGGCCATGTATTTCGAGAATCGTTCGTACTCCTTACTGATCTGGAACGCCAACTCTCTCGTGTGGCACATTACTAGCACGTAGACGTGGTTCTCAGAGGGCTCGAGTTGCTGTAGCGTCGCCAACACGAAAACCGCCGTTTTGCCCATACCAGACTTCGCTTGACACAGGATGTCCATACCGAGCACGGCTTGCGGGATGCACTCATGTTGCACTTCCGAAGGGTGCTCGAACCCGCAGTCGACGATGGCGCGCAGTATTTCAGGCTTCAACAGGAAATCCCTAAAGCCAGAGCTGTGAATTGATACATAGGATCCCTTAACCTCTTTCTTTGGCGCCGCTTCTGTTGCTCCATCGGCGGTCTGCTGGTCTGCCTGCTCCTCGTCTTCGTAGTCCAAAAGATCGTCGTTGTCAGCCATGATTTCAAGATTTTATATCAATATATCAATTTAATTGAAGTCTTACAACAGTATGAGCATGTGAAATTTATTTTGAAAATCTATTTCACACACAATAATGGCGGCGGCGAATTTGGCATCACTTTATTTTTTTAATATTCAGTTCAGAAATGTTTGCTTACTCGGGTATGAGTCTTTTAAGATTTTGGTTTTTGTTAGTACCTACGATTTACATCGAACTGAGCGCAGCTGCAGCCTGCCGTGCTTCATAAATAAACAAACAAAAAAAAAAAAATTTGCCGTGCATTTCGAATAGGCTAGTACCTAGGTAGGTACCTACCTAGCTATCTAATCTGTGGATGTGATAAACGGCTATAAGCGCTATTGATCTGCTTCATTTTTATAGCTGCTTTACAACGACGCTAAAGTTTTGTGGTTTTGCTAGTGGTTTAAATTTATAGCTAAGAATTTACTTATGTTATACAATACAAATTAGGTACGAAACAGTACTTACTATACCAATCCATAAACCTCTTCGTATTTATCACGTAGGACATTACTAAAGATGTGATAAACGGTTTTATATTAAAAGCACGTTGTTACGCTTGTGCTTGTTTTTAAAAGTCGTTGTAAAAGTGCTTTTTAGCTTTTTTGCTTTTTTAAATTAAACAATAATTCGACCGTCAATAAACGGACAACAAAAGCAAAATGCTTACTAAACATAAGTTCAAGCAAAAAACCAAAAACTTACGCGCTGAAAAATTGATAGTGAGTCTTATGTGCATGGAAATATGGTTTTTAATCTAATATAATGTATTATAAATTATTGCTTTTTATGGGTAGAGAAATAAGGTTAAATTTAATTAAATATTGATTTGAACTGTATTGTCATACAAATAAGGTTACTTTTTGTAATTTTTTGGAATTTCTTTCTCTTTCTTGCCGTCATTGCTTAAAAGCAACACGCTTAAATTTGTAAGCGCGCTTAGGCGCTTACTTAAAAAAGTGAGCTTTTCAAACGGCTTTTCGTTTAAGCACCCACTTCTAGACATTACTAATGCTGCGTTCCATTCACCGTAATTTTTGTTATTTTCGTCCACATAAACTGTTAAAAACGATAATAATGATCACTTTCAGTACAAGTTGGTGCGAGTGGAACGAGATTTGTGAACGAAAATAACGAAATTAACAATGAATGGAACGCACCACATGGGGAGACCCCGTAATGTTTTTCGTTCTGAAATCTAAATCGATGTTGCCATACGTAGTACAGCAATTCCATAAGTTTAGTGGAAGGCATTTTATTGGCTGCGTCTACAAGAGGCGAGCGATTCAGTTTTGACGTCGGAACATTCCATGGTCGGAACATTACTAGGAGGATTGTACTTACCTACCTTAATTTTAGGTTGCCAGGGATAGTTATTATTATCCTTGGTATTTTTTATGTAAGTAATGAAACTAGTGCTGCGTTCCATTCACCGTAATTTTTGTTAATTTCGTCCACAAAAAGTGTTAAAAACGATAATAATGATCACTTTCAGTACAAGTTGGTGCGAGTGGAACGTGATTTGTGGACAAAAATAACGAAAATAACAAAATTAACAGTGAATGGAACGCACCATAGATAAAATAAAAAATCTGTTTTTAGTAGGACCATTATTTATTATTAAAACTATTTTATCCCAAAACACATCTACTATAATTGTGCCCTAAACACAATGCTTAAAAAGCATTGCTCAGGCACTAGAAGTTGTTAGGTACTATTCTTGTTATTCCTTCATCATCCTTATTTTCTTATACATTATTATGTAAAGTAGCTACCTATTGGTAGAAAACTTGTACTGCGTCTCTTGCCATGCCTAATCGAAGGTATCTAGTCGTCTTCTGATTTTTACATTTTATTTATTGTCCTTTATACAAGACCAGAATAAGATTAATTGCTTCCTTCGGTACGTACACTTCAGTGTTGCCATAATACACACTTTAATCGCGGTGTAAGGAATGTATTGCTATTCCGAGGTTACTCCAGGTTTATTAATAACAATGTGATTACGAAGTTAATACCATGTTAATCTGAGATTAACTAGTCCAAGTGTAAATTCAGACTAAGTTTGGACTAAGCGATTTTTATTAATAAGGGTGTGTAAGTGCAGAATGATTAAGAACCTACTACTCAAATAATGGTGGTTACAAGATTGACGTCAAAATAGGGTTCAAACTGTTATGTCTGTAACTATTTTTTACAGATATACAACATGTTAAAAAAACCCTGTCCGACCCGAAAACGTATTGTTGGGTATCGAGATTAGATTCAATTTTTGTAAAAAAAACAATTTTTTTTTTCATGTTTTTTTTTTCAAATGTTTTTTTTTCATTTTTTTTAGCATAGTAGGTATGTGTCCCACTGCTGGGCAAAGGCCTCCCATATTTTTTTGGAAACAAATAATACCCCGTTTAGATAAAAAAAAAAAACTCAAAATTACGTCATCACATACTTTGTGGTCAGAGGTGCCGCCCACGATCTAACATAATTACTTCCGGTAACGATGTTGTAATATTTTTAAAATTAGCTACATTACGTGGGAAAAAGGCAAAAAAATTGGCACTTTAAATGTTCATTAATATGTTTACTATCATGAATATTTAATTTTTTTTATTTTATTTTGTCATGTGATTGGGGAACCTAATTACCGGTTTCGGCTCGGACAGGGTTTTCTTAACATGTTGTATAGTAGAATCACCTTCACAGCTAAATGCTACATACCGACTTCCTACGTAAACTATTTTTACAAATAATTTACTTAAGACGTTTTAATACATAGCTAGGATAATACTGAAATAAGAAAATATTCGATCATTCCATATGATTTCATTTCTAGTTTCTAGTCAATGACATTAGTTTCTAGCCTATATTGTCAGTCCCACTGCAGGGCAAAGGCCTCACTCCCTTTTTATTCCACTTGCTTCGGTCTATGGATACCCCGGCCCAATTTGTCAAGTAGCAATCCAGCTCATCCCGCTATATTCAATGGTCAAATCGTGCTATATACAGACGCTTAAAAAAGCTAATTTAATAAAGTTAATAATGGTGTGATATTAACTATTGCTGACACCACGGAGTTTCCAAGTTTTATAAAATTTTACACATAGGTTGAAAAAGACAAGTTGTTCTGGTTGCGTAAGAACATGTATTGTATAAATTAGCAATGACCCTAGCATTTCTCACTATAAGGCTTCAATGGTTTAAAATCAGAATTACCACTCAAATACGCATCTACGAAATTCTGCACGGAGTCCGTGGTGATTTCGTCGCCAAATTTCATCGTCACCATTCTCTGTTTAGGGAAATCTATAGCCGTTAACAACGGTACCGCGTCGTCCAAACAAATATGTTCCCTTAACATATCCGCGCTGTCGGTGCCATCTATGCCTATATAGAACATGACGTGTTTGAAGGGTTTCTTCTTAGTTCTCGAGTGCCTTGATGTTGGGTAGTCAAAGTCCATGGTTTCGTCGTCGGAAGAGTTCTGGTAGGGGCAGAAGCCAGGGTACTGGATGTTGCATTCCTCGTAGTAGGACTCCGCGGAAGGTGTTAGAACCGATTCCGCGAATTCTATCTCGGAGTCTTCGTCATCTGCAAGAAAATAATAGGCACATGAGGACTTGCGACTGTCATTTTTTTAATGGGACTAGGCCCGCCACACACTCCCACCACTGTTACTCCTGTAAGCCAGAATCGACAGTGTCCAACGATGACGCCAAGGTTTGACCCTCGGCGAGTCCCGGGGACAAGGACGGCACACTGTCAGACGGTCCACCTGATGGTAAGTGGAAGCCGCCGCTCAGGACATCTGCAACTTAAGAGGGGCAGACGCGGCGCCAACCTTTTTTTAGGGACCTGTAAACATGCCTTTTGAAGAATCCCATTTTGTAGTGCAAAGGAAAGACTTCGGGAGGGAGATCGTTCCACAACTAAGCAGCTAAGTTGTCTTGGAACCCGCACTGTCATATTTATCATTACCTGTGGTCAGGGACAGTGGCGTGAACGTGACTCAGCTAATCTCCGGGCACTATGAGATTAAAATTCAATGGAGTACAGAATGTACTGTTAATCTTACCAATGAACAGCACGACCGCCGGATGCCTGGCCATCTTGAGCAGCGCTTGCTCCGTCAGCACCGCCACCGGACGGTGCGCCCACGGGAAATTCTGATAAAGCAAATAAAATAAAATCGATTTCATCTATTAGGAGACATACATTTTTCAGCCGCAAGACGTCCAGACATAGGCCTCCCCAAATGACTCTCACACATTCAGGTCTGCAGTCACTCGCAAACTACCGCGCGTGTGATGTCATCGGTAGTTCTTTTGAGCCTTACCGCACTACTTCTTTATTAGGTTTTGACCAAATCTAATTTGTCAAATCAAGCATCTGACGAGAGTCTGCGCAATCCTTAGTCGCAATTCTGGATTTTTTTTAAGCTAGTATGGCAAAGTTGCCTTCGGGTAGCTTTGATCAGTACCGTATGGGGGTTTTATTGTCCTCTAAAACACTTACAAATCCAAGTGGGTCAGCGGACAAGTGCTGCCTGCCGCTCGCTGTGAGTACGTTGCCCGCTGCGTCTGTGATGACCAGCGCGGGTATGCCGGCGACGCCGAGCGCGGCCGGTAGCGCCAGCCGCGCCTCGCCCGCGGACCACGGCACGGCGAGGGCACCCGCCGAACACACCGACTGGAGTGTGCGGTTGTACGACTGCTCGCTCCTGGGGAATTAGGTGCGTCTATATGAGCCGAGCGGCGCGCCCGAGCAATCAGTTTTGATGACTGAACACGTAGACATAATGCCATATTATCTTGATTATTCGAACGCGGCGGCTCGAGGCCTATGGACTCGGCCATTAAATATCTTTGATATTGGTCTGTCTACAAGAGTTTTACAAATCGTCACCAACGCTAAAATGTATGGACATTGTCCACAGCAACTTCCTTATGGGAGTGACATAATAAGTCGCGAGATCCAGTCATCTTGGCTAGAGGGGCTACTATAGAAGTTGGTGTTATTTCACCGGACAGAATACTTGAATAACAAATGCATACTTTGCCTAGTAAGAAGTTCTTACATCCATAGGAAGATTTGATTCGGGTTACAAAAAGATGCTGGTGATAATGTGGAAGAACATAATAACACGGAGAAAAAGACAGCAATGTTGTAGGTACTTTTCCTTGGGGACAGAATCTGTTGATGGAGGGTCCTCTGTGAAACTGACGGAACTATGGAAGGACGGAACGTGTATGTAAAATAATCACGAGGTAGGAGCAATAAACTTTATTTACTTACGAGTAATCTGGAATAATATACAAAATAATCTCACATAAGGTACATTCGAATACAAGGAAAATACTACTGTACCTACTTATGGGATAAGTGGGTACTTATTTACGTATTAATTATATAGGTAATTTATAATATTTATGCTTATAAATAATTACATTTTATTGTTTAAGTAATTGAAACTGCGTTTTTAACAAGTGATTTACTTAATAACAACTACAAACATTTAATCTCACATTTGCAACTTTTATAAATCAATGCATTTAATAAATTTTTAGTAATACTAGGTAGATAGTGGAATAAACCGGTACATTATAATGATTTAAGCTTGTAAACTTTAAGGCAATATCGTAAACTAGTTGGCTACAAACGAACCCCCTACTTCGCAAAATAAGATTCCGAGTCTAAACTTAAATATCACATTAATCAGGCACGTATACAGACCTATTAAAATATAATTTTGTAATAACCAATATTCATATAGGCTATCCTTTCCCAAAGTGGGCGATAAGGCTCCTACACAACGCCCCCATTTTTTTCTGGGTCTCTTACCGCCCCCCTTTTGGCCTGCAGCGCTCACAAGGGGGCGTTATCGTCCACTTTGGGAATGGATGATATAGGCTATAGTGCATCCAACTCAATCTACTTTCTTATAGAACAACAAATGTTTTCCAGACCCGAAACCACCAATCGTGTCTATAATATGCAGCTCAACAAATCTCATTTGAGCCCCTTTTAATTCGATAGTTTTAACAGTTTCATCGTGCTCCCAGTGCAGACGTTCAGACAATGGACTCCACGCCTTCCCGTCAGTGGAGAAACTATACTGCATTTGAAGAATAGTCCCATTTCCTGCGTCTTCTCTCGGCGTGTATTCTATTCTATCAATACTGTAGATGTCTCCCAGATCGAAATTCAGTTTGATTACTGATCCTTTTTGTGGGTCGGCCTGGTCTGGTTTGGCCCAGTGTGTGTGCCATAGTGAGGTAGCGTCACCATCAGTCAGTTTGCATACCTCTTGGCAGGGCTGGCACGGTATGTTGCATTTCACTTTAACATCTTGGACAGTGTTTTTAAGCGGGTCTTCTTTCGTTGAGACAACTATGTAGTAACTCCATTTAGAGACACCATCGTCGCTCGCGGACCGAATCCTAAATCTATGTTCGGATTCGGTTTTAAAGTCTTCAAATGTAAAAGCACTCCCTATAATATTGGTGAACAAGATTCCATCCCTTTCGATCTCATAATAAAATTTGTCTAAAGGTTTCCATCGTAAAGTTATGGTTGTCGGAGTTATTTCATCATCGAGGATTGTGAAATCAGAGGGCGCTTTCATAGATTTGTTTAAGTTCGTGTTGTTCCCAAACACGTGATCCTTATTTTGATATCCTTTAATTTTCAGATGTATATCGTTCGAAGAAACATCTACTGCTGGTAATTTGATTAATACAAACTTTTGGAGCAACGAGTCACCCTTGAAATGTTTGCCGATCATGTAGGGGTTTATTACGTAATCTTCTTTGAAAAAGAATACATTTTCTAGAACATCAAATTCTTCTTCGGTATCAACTTTATTAATACGAATAGGTTTATCGTTAAACGATGCTTTTATATGTTCAATGTCTTTTGAAGCCATTATCCGTATAAGAGTCGTCCTTTCTTTAGCCATTTTACTGTACGATCCATTGGTTCTCTCTATTTGTATGAATAGATCACCGTGTTCATTTGATTCTGGTCCAATAACAGTTATTTTTGTTTTGGCGTAATGTTTTTCCAAATAAGCGTCAGATATACCGTCGTCTTCGTAAACTTCGAAGGTAGTTTCACCATTGGGATAGATGTTAAAGATTCTGTTGTCTCTTTTTATTTCGTTGGGATTATTATTCGGATTCACCATTGGTATTATAGCGCCGTCTTTAACAAATACAGGTATTTTCCACAGAGGTGTATTCACACAGTTCAATATTTTTCCTCCTTGATATTTTTTTCCTGTGAATATATCAATCCACACTTGGTCTGGATCTGGCAGGTAAATGCCATCGCGCATCCACTCGTTGTTCACGAAATGTTCCTTGTACACTGGAGCGACTAATATGTATGGACCCCACATAAACTGATACTGAGAATCTTTGGTATAACCACATTGCTCCCCGGGAAACTCAAGGAACATCGCTCTGATCATCGGCAAATCGTGTATAGAGAGATGACCTATGGTATAATTGTAAGGCATTAACATTGATTTAAATTTTAAATACGCTCGGTTAATACTTATTGCTTCGTCATCAAAACTGAACGGCGTTTTTTGGGTTTCACCCCATCCGTCCATATTTAGCTGTAGTGGCGTAAACGTTTTCCATTGGTAATCGCGTATGTTAACTTCTTTGCATTTCCCCCCGTAAATACCGTCCATATCGGAGCCTACGATAGGCAACCCGGATAGGCCAGCGCCAACGTATGTAGGTATATGGAAACGTATATACTCCCATTTTCCGCCAGTTTGATCACCACTCCATATAGCCGAGTATCTTTGGGTACCCGCCCATCCATCCACCATAATGACCATGGGTCGTATTTGATGATTAGCTGCTTTCTCAAATATATGGGCTGCTCTTTCAACAGCACTTAAGCCAAAGGAATATCCATTCCCAATCCAGGCTACGTCACATTTAAGCGCTACCACACCAGCCACACTAACTTCTTTTCTCAAGTCTCGATCTCCTTTCTTTGGGTTTTCAGGATCTTTTGGTTCTAAGTTAGACTCGGTCCATAGAGCTACTTCAACTCCTTTACTTCTAGTGTATTTAGAAAACTCACTGAGGTTTTCAATGTCTCCCGATAAGGAGTCTGTTTGGCCGTAACCGCAGCCGTAACCATCATTAGGAACGAAATATCCGAGTGGCATGTCGTGTCTTTGGTATCTATCTACCATCGCCCTGGCTGAAAATTGATAATTATTGTTCTCCCCGTTGAGAGATTCGAGGATTCCGACTTTATCATCCATGTCTTTGGGCTGATAGCATTTGTAATAATGACCGTCTTCGAACAAAATTGCGCCTGAAACACCGCTGTCTACTTTCACCCAATAATCGCGGTTGAACGCATTTAAATGAGCTTCATAGAAAGCATACTCAGGCATAAATATTGGATGACCAGTAAGTTCATAGTAGTCATTTAGGATATCCGTTGCTTTCGGATTAATGAAGAAAAATGCATCGAAATCGTTGCCTTTATGTAGCGTTTCCAGAACATTTGGATTTTCTGATCCAAAGTCGTAAATACCCGGTTGCCAAGTGTTTCTTAAGACCCCATAACCGTTTGTAGACCAGTAGAACGGGCAAGGAGACGTAACTCCACCGTCCACCCAGTTATTTGTATTAACTATGTGTATTACTTCTCCCTTATGCGTGAATCTTCCATTTTGCATGCCACCGCCGAAGAAATATTCATCTTCGTTTTGATGCAATATTTGTGTTACTTTGTCTCGACCGTGGGACAACGGTTCTGATTCCTGCAACACGACTTTATTGACTCTTCTATCAATAACGGACATCGTGCCTTTGGTTTTATCGAATCGTATTGTTATTTTATTTGTTGCAACATTGTAATGGGTATCTGTTTGCTCGAGAATTGAATACTCAAATGGCGTTTTATCGTAATCTGTTATTTTCTTTACGTTTATTTTGGCGGTGTCTTCAGGGTTGTTGGGTGTCGGGTATTCCAGAAAGTTCCCAGTTGGCGACATGTAGTATTTAAACACATGACTGTTTAAAATGTTTAGCATAGCTAATTCTCCACTTTCATATTGTATCAAAAATTCTGTATCGGTTTTCAAAAATGATATTATACCACCCAGCTCCTCACTGTCAGCCATTTTTCTGTCACAGTGTATTTAGTTCAGGTAGAATGTGTTACTGAACTATGTCGCTGTGCTATGTCACGAGTACCTGCAATGAAAAGTCACTAGTTATTGTTTAAACATAAAAGATAATTGTGGATCGGTGTTCTGTAGTTCCCAAGATCTCCTAGTTCAGTCATACATCAGTCTCTCACATGTATGTAATGTACTTATACTTATGTAAATAAATTAATTTAAATTGAAAAGTAAACGTGACTGTTAATTATTTACATTGTCACAAACAGCACTGTCTGACTTCGTAACATAGGTATGTTATTGTGTACAATTACAACATACATAAGATGTTCAGTGTACTTTGTTTGGGATGAATTTCCAGATAGGCTCTAATGATTACGTATTCAGGAAATTGCGTTTACGAAATAGGTTTACTAACTTCAATATTGAAAGACTAAAGGCCACTTCTGGGTTGCTGAATTAATGATACCTACTTGGGAAAATTTTAAAGGCATAGGTTGATACCTATATGGAAGTAAATGCAAATAATATAAATCTTACACTCACTAACAAGATTCGTTACTAGCTAGAACATACAATGAATTGTGGATAACTTGTATGCAATAGATAGGTATATTGAGTAGGTACTAATTGACCTCATTTTAACAAAAGAAGAGCAAACAATTGGTATTACAGATATGATAAGTAATACAACACACATTGCATACAACTTAGAGGTGTTTAAATAAATTTGATACATATTTGATTGTATCTAAGCACGTAATAATAAATGGGTTAAAAATATTATAATTAATTAATAGAAGAATAAATAAGTAAGCCAGTAAGTACTAATAGCACTTAGTCTTTAAAACAAGTCGTGCTAAAGTTATTAAGAATAACCGGTAGATACCTCTCATATAAAACCGCTATAAAACAAAATAGTATACCCAGATATCTCTTCTATAATTTTTTGAGTAATCTTAAGACACGGAGGAGACATAAGAGCTATTTACATTGCTATTTCTAGCAAAATACAACACAGTGACACCTATGCAATTTAACCAAAATAAAGGTACCTATAACTACAGGTTTATAGTAAATAAACACAAATTTAGGTTATATTATCAGACGGAATTACACAATTATTAATTGGCAAATGTCAAAAAAATATTATAGTTACTGTTGTAACACTTACACAAACACACTATAAACATAACACTTACTTAATCGGTTCAAATGTATACAAATTAAAGTAAGAAAATACGTACACTGTCCGCTTTTCGGTTTTCCCATCGGCGATTGTCCGACCGTCTTTCCTTCCTCCTTCTCTCCCCACTTCGTACGTGCGAAATTGAACTGTCAGTGTCAGTGTCAGTGTCAAAACTTTTTCCTAGCTTGTAATGACACTATTGTATGTCATTATTGATGCAACGACAATGCGGTTACGAGGCGATACGCATAGCGACATCTATGTGACCAGTTGATAAAACCGTATCATAAGTACACAACGTCGCCGCCCGCCACCTCTCAGCAAGCAACCGACATACAACGAAATTTCGACTATCGCTTGATCAAATTTTGCGGTAGGTACCCTACGGGTTACCCGGGGCAATATTTTTCGAAGCCAAGAAGTTTCATTGCTTATTGCTTTTCACAACGAGACTGACTATTCGATGACTGGAACTTCTGTATACTACTTACCCAAAGTTTTATGTGAAAAGTTAGTAATATAACTGCAAACATGGGGTTTTTTTTTTTTTTTTTTTTTTTTTTTTTATAGGACTGCGGTGGCAAAAAAGCGTACGGCCCGCCTGATGTTAAGCAGTTACCGTAGCCTATAGATGCTTACAATACCAAAGGTATTGCTCGCACATTGCCGACCTGAAGGGGAGTGGGATGGAGGGAGGGGAGGGGGGGTGGGCTTACGGCTCTCTCACTCATCGTACGAAACGCAGCTGTAATAGCTGCTTTACGCCGATCTTCTGTGAGAGGGTGGTACTACCCCGGTCGAGCCAGCCCGTTTATGAGCTGCAGTCAATTGGCTACAGCTTGGCTCTACCACCTTCAAAAGGGGTGAAGGGTTCAAGGGGGGGGTGAAGATAAACGACTTTCGATCACCGGCCCCGAAATCAAACTTTTTAAGTTAGTAGTAGGTATATTACTTATATGAGTTAGTTTTATATGAACTGTAAACAAAAAAGAACTATTAAAGGCCACATTACAAAAAATGATTTTTCAACAAAGTTCTTAAGGTGGACATCTAAAGTTATAGGTATGTAGATACCTAAGTATTTATTAAATTAATTTAAAATCCTGATTATTGGTTTAATAATTCCCTGATGGTTTCTTCGAATGTTTCGTCCAATGCGAGCGCGAATAGGTTTAATCTATCTAGGAAAATGGCGAATAATCAAAATTCTCTCTTCCGACGTCAGAATGATACCTATTTTCCCGCCTTAAGACGATACAAGAAAAAAATGAATTTTAGTTTCGGGGTGTGGCTAGCGTCGCGTGAGCTGCCGAAGGATATATCCCTCTCGCTTAGCTAGGACAGAACAGCTATGGAGTAGACTATAGTATAGTTATTTTTTGAAGGAACAATATTGTTTAATTCGTACAATTAAAATAATATGTCCCAGTGCACCTTTTAAAATAGATGAAATGGATGAAAATATTCAAATATATTTTTTTCGTTTTATATGGGATTTTTATGTCGAGTGTATTTGAAAAAAATAATTTAATTTCTATGTTGTTTTTATTGCTGAAGACAAAGTAAGTCAAAAGAAGACAAACGATACCTACAATATGCTGATAGATACGTATAACAATATTTCGATCGTATAATAGCCTATAACCAGCGGACGATCCAGACGCGTCCAACGATATCTCATTAGTCAAATTATTATGATAAAAATAGTTTGGACGTTATACGGGAGCAGATGAACATACATACATATCGGTCAAAATCATAACCCTCCGCCCACCGTAGTCGGGTAAAAATGTACATACTCTGTGTCAGTGACTGACTGCCGGATATGAGTATCTTTTTCATGTTTCGTAGGCTAAGGAATACTTTGGTACTTAACTTCGATGCCGATCATGAAGTCATCAGCGGTGTCATAATATTTTTTTTTACCATATTTAATTTATGTTTTAATTTAATTTTCAGTTTTTATTAATTTTATTGATTTAACCATGCATTTATTTTTTGTTTATCTTTTTATCTTTATTTTTTTATCTATCAAAATCACCCTTAGACTGGTTACCGCCACAGGTGACAAGAGGGCTGGCTCTTTCCTTGCTCAAAAAATTAGCTTGACAACAGGAACAGCTTGAATACAGGGAGGACATGCAGCCAGTATCCCACGCGGACGGTATTTGTTTAATTAGGGGTAGGTTTTTATTTTATTGTATTTTATTTTAATTTATGTTATATTATATTGTATTTTAATGATAAAACATGAAAAATAAAAATAAATATATATATTTTTTAAATTTAATTTTACTTTTATTTATTGTTTTATATTTATTGTGAAATTATAATAATTTTAATAATCAATATTGGACTATGTCTGAAACAAATACATTGAATTGAATAATTTAAATACAAAAATTATCACATTAACTCGTTAAATCACGGTTTACACCCGCTAGAACGAAAAAGATCCTAACATGGTAGGTAGGACCTGAGGGTTGGCCAGTTAATTACTTAAAATACACTATATTTATTTCAAGAAAACATTCATAAGATCTGAAGGCGTCGGACTCGCACATAAAGGGTTCCGTACCACCGTAGAATAAACACATCAAAAATATCAAGTTTGAGACTTGATATTTATTTTTAAATGTTATTATATTTTTAGTATTTGTTCTGCACCGGCAACAGAAATACACATTCAGTGAAAATTTCAACTCTCTACCTGTTACGGTTCGTGAGATACAGCCCGCGCTGACAGACGGACAGACAGACAGACGGACAGCGTAGGCCTAGTAATAGGGTCCCGTTAGCACCCTTTGGAACCCTAAAAAGTAGCCTATGTTCTCCGCCAAGACCCAGTCTATCTCCATACCAAAATTCATCAACATTGGTTCAGCGGTTTAGCCGTGAAAAGGTAACAGACAGAGTTACTTTCGTTTATAATATAATAGATTGAATAGGACGGACAAACATTTTCCTATCCATATCTGTAATGTTATTTTTTACGATAATTTATTGATGTATGATATATTTATTACTTGCCCATCCATACCTACAACAAACGCAATAAAGCGACTCCATTGTTTTGACAAGCATTGTATTCCCACTGTCGGCCCAAGACCATGCTGCAAGTATATAACAGTAAGCGAAATAGGGAGTTTTTACAGAAATGACACGAATAACTATGAAATGACAAGAGATGACACAAAATGACAAGAGATGACACAAAATGACAAGAGATGAAAAGAAATTACACAAGACAAGGAAAAGCAAACGAAAATCACGCTGCAGTGCAGGTCGTAGGTTCGATTCCTGCCCAGGACATGCATTTGTGTGCATGAACATGTCCGCATGTCCCGAGTCTAGGTGTAATTAAGTGTATATTTAGTTTGTATTTACAAACAAAAAGTAGTATATGTAGTAATATCAGTTATCTGGTTTCCATAGTACAAGCTCTGCTTAGTTTGGGATCAGGTAGTCATGTGTAAAAGAATTTCCAAGGATATTTATTTATTTATCATAGGCGTCGGCGGACTGTAAATACTGTACTGTACCTGTAATGTGGCACGACCGTAATATTTTTTCGTAATATTTTTAAAAAAATCCTTCACAGGTCCGACGTCGAACAAGTCCGAGCGGACACTGACAATACAAAGTTAGAGAGAGACATGGTTAGTTCAAGTACTTAAAATGTGAGATGGCGATATTGTGCGCGCGCTCGGAAATAAACAACGTAAGCGCCAAACCACATTTACTTGAATTAAAAAAAACTACTTCATGAATTAAAATATGGTTGAAGGGTAGTTTAGATATCATTATTTGCTATGTTTTAGAAATAATTTCGTGATCTAAATCGTAAAAACATCGTGGTAGCAAGGAAAATTGTAAATAATTAGAGCTCATTTCATAAATTTTTTTTATCGAGAAAATTTCATCAAATCGTGATTTGGATTTAAAGATACTCAAGATAATATAGTCAAAAATCATACATCTAAATATAAGATTCCTAGTCCACATACTTACTTAAAGAAAAAGTAGAATAGAAAATCAACCAAATTTCGAACCCTCCTCTTAACTCACTCGCGCGCCATTACCCGCATTGCGCCCGCTGCTAGCCGCGTTCCAAAATAAATAAGTCCCACGGACATTTGATGAGATTGATTCAAATCCAGACTGCTTCCAAGCAAATTGAATTACACTGTCGTCTCTTAGTAGGTTTTGCAGGATCCCTTCAACACCAAGTAACTGCAGGGAACCGGTTGAATAAGGTCATAAAACGGTGCTAAAGTCCCAAGTACGGAGGGGGCCGGTTTATCGCCGGCCGACACCCGGGTGTCGCCCGGTAATCGGGCCCTGGTAACCGGGGGCCGGTAATAAATGTCCCGGCTTTATTAGAACGCACGAATTAGAAGATAAATCTCGAGGGCATTCCGTTTGTGTTTGTATTTAATTTAGATTTGTTTGTTGATGTTTACGTGGAACGATCCTGTTTTAATTAGGGCGAAGTTAATGTTTGTCCCTGTATTAATTAACTTGATAAAACCTTAGCTTCTTAATTTTTTGTGGCCTACCTACCCATAAATGATAAAGCGCTCACCGAGGCTAGCGTACCTATAGATAGAGTCAATTGTGTAAGATTAGCAGAACAAATTCAGTTTGGTATAAAATATTTTCATGTAAACAAATCCTATTTTTTCAACACAGTCCAGAAGCGTGGATGGCAGAGTAGAAAGCCATTCCAAGTGGCATGCCACCGAGGTATGCAATTAAATTAGAACGATAACTGTAGGGAGCGCATGAAAAGGCCAAGTCGTTGTGTGTGACGGAGCCTGGATAGGTAGTTCCCGCGCGATTCATTCGCCATTTTTAAGGACGCGTTCATTTTTTTTTTTTATAACTCATGCTTGAATGCTTGGCTTTTACACATCGAAGTTTATAATAAAGATAATATGTGAGCATATTCCATGTGAATATCCTTGAAAGGTTTTGCTGAAACTGAATGTAGAATTTTTCACTATTTTTAGTAGTTCAAGAATTGCATTTGATTTTTATCACTGTTCCAAGTAATAAAGTAAGATAAGAATAATATAAAGTATTATTACTATCAGCAAGGACAATAAAAACCAACAATTTTTCTGAGTGCTAAAACCTTTTTAAAGGTCCCCACAGGACCCCTCAATGAGGATGTTTTAATAAAAAAATACCCTCCCGTTTTTAATTAAATTTCGTACTGAAACTCTTGAAAGTTAGCAAAAATGCCGGCGCAACGTCCCGGGGAATCTCGAAAGTCCTCAGACTTTATGACGGATATAAAACGTTATGCGAAAATTATCTTTTTGATGGTAGGAGCGAGTGCCGAGCGAGAGCCGAGTTTGCAGCTATGGATATAATACAGGTTTTATTTCGTTATAGTTTAATGGTTCCAGATAACTTAAAACTGTAACTGGGAAGTGATCCCAATAACAGCAGAACTCTTGGGTTTGCGGCGAGCATAGCCCGTATGTAGGTATTCTGGTGTTTTCACCAACCTATTGTGTCACTGATTTTGCTTGTCGCAATAAAGTGTTTCTTTCTTTCTTTCAGAACGGGCAAAAGACAAATATACAGGATGAATTTGAAATCATGGGCATCCTTTTAAACGGTGATTCTACACATGATTCAGAATATTTAGGGAATATTAATAAACAAATCAATTGACAAAAATTTATTACCCGGGTATGGTATAAAAGTTAACTGGTTTGCTTATTTGCTTACTCGAGCAATATTTTTCTATGAATAGATTTACTTATTTATTTTCCCAAAATGATCTGAATCATGTGTAGAGTCATAGTTTAAAAGGATGCTCATGATTTCAAATTCACCCTGTAGTTTCAATATCCCTAAATCGATAGCGTGATATAGCCCATTCACCCCTTCCATTGGCTGCCAGACGATTACCTGTCGCGACTTGCGTCTGATGACGTCACACACACACCCCACACTACCCCAATTGGCTCCCAAATACTCCCGATGTTGCACACAAACACAATAAAAAGAAACTACATCGGTAGGAAATGAAGCTAAATCTCTAAATGTTCTTCATCTCGTCGAAAGGTCTCAGTTTCTACCACATATATTCAGGTATAGGTACCTATCGCGATATTTTGTGCACTTAACCATGGTCATCAAGCAAGGTCAATTCACGTGAGTTTCCGGTACGCCAGAATAAATCCGCAACATTGCCGACAATCTTTTCAAACTTAGAAACTGTGATATGGATAACTATTCGCCGAGCTAGCGTTCATGGTGGAAGTAGATCAAAGGAGATGCTTAGCGGTGCAGCGCGTAATCACGGGGCGTCAGAAGGCTTTGATGATGTTAATGAGATCCACATCCGCGGTGCCTGCCTGGCTCCTCTGCGACCGAAACATCTGTCACAGATTTTATAGAATGTTCAGTAGAGAATTCTGCTCATAATTAAAAGCATATTATAGCATATAATTAAAAGCATAGCTTAGCAAAGCATAGCATGTGGAAAATACGAACTTACCCTGTTTTAGTAGGAAAAATACTTTTTGCACACTCCTTTTGCCTTTTTAGTGTGTATAGGTAGGTCGTTATCTAAAGCCTGTAAATAATAACCAACAGCATATTGTTTGGGAATCGGTCCAATAAGAATATTTCGCCATTTAAATTCAGGAGCGCGGCATCGGCTCGGTTATTCCAATGTATTGCGCACAGATTCTGTCCCGGAGCGATTTACTTTTATATCCCATGGGTTATCTCTATCTGAATCGTCTGGCCTTTTATTCATATTAGATATTGTTTGAATTCCCGTTCGTAAATGCACAGTAGTGACAGTGTTAATATTTATTCAATATCGTCTCAATTCCTTACGATATAAAACAAGCTGCATTTCGGGATTGACCTGACTTGGCGGAGGCATTGCCGTGTAAATATGTGTGTTTGTTTGCACCACCTACTTAGAGGCCCATTTGATAGACGTAGGTATCATAGGATATAATGTTGCTTTTTTTCCTCTAAGTACAGTATGAATATTCAATGACAACTCCTATATTCACGTTCCCGCGAAAAATCCTTCAAACTTTCCCAAGTTTTTTTCCAAAGAACAAAAGGCATTTGCTTCCAAAATATCTAAAAAGAAAAAGTAATAAGTCGTCCTATTCTCCGACGGAAGTTTGTAATTTAATCAATTTGCGAAATGTTGGTGAAAAACTTTCGTTTTAAAAGAAAATATGTCGATCGATGGGGCGCGGGCGCGGGCGGTCTGGCGGCATGCAAACTAAGCGGATTCAATTTGCCATAACGACACCCTGCATATGGAGTTAGGGCGCAGCCAGGGTGCACACTAATAGAGGCAACGAATTTGATAGAAATGTTTGTATGGGATCTTTTTTTGTCCTCGTAAATACAAGGAATATCACCGACAATATTCTGGTTATCTGGTATTTTTTATATTTTTTTCAATATTCTGGTGCAATACTAAGTCTCGTTTTAACGGTCAACCATGAATCGTTCGACCAATTTTATTGGATATCCTCTCATTATTGTCTAAGTATGGAATATTATTACGGGTCTCCTCCTATATATGATTTTTAATTCCCTTCAGTCAACGTTAGAACCTACATGTGTGAAATGACGCATGAGTCTCAGCTACAAACACTCCTCAACTTGTTTTATCGTTTCGCTTGGCTCACAGTGAGCAACGAACTGTAGGCAAAGTGTTTTAATGTTCAACCTTAGTCTGGAATATATTATTATCATTATATCTAAGCCGAGAGCACTCGAGACAACCCTGCTTTTATTATTCAGATGCAAATTGTGTTTTGTTTTAATGATATTGGACAATCCCGTCGTCTTGAATATAAAACAATTTTATCTAATTGGATCTTGGTTGAAGGAAAATAAGATCATTTATTTATTCGAAAGTAATTGTGTTATGAAAAAACTTAGGATCAGCCAGTCAGTATTCACTGTTAGTTCAACTTAGGACAACCCGGACAACTTAGGATCTAGCCGAAAATTATTTAATACCTAACTCAAACCCGCAGTTTGTTATTCCAGCCAATTCCGTCGGCTTCGTCTATCTAATTTAGCACTGCCGTTGAGTTCGCTAGCCGAGTACCAACTGTAAATTGTTGGAAGACAGAATTTACAGCTGACGAAAATTGTTTGACGTCTTCGTCGTCGTCGTCGAATCTAAACGTCAAACAATTTTCGTTCGTAAGAAATGTCGGAATCAATGAGAAACGTAGTAGGAAATATGCGAATTTCGTCCGAAATTTCGTTTTCGTTTGTAGTAGGCCCTTAGTTTCGCCCGACGGATTGTGGTCGCGAGTAAATAGAAGACAAACCAGAATAATTGAGATGAAGCTGGGAATAAAAATAGGACTGAAAGGAGGCAGAATGAAGCTATACCCATTAAAAGTTTCAGCTCACCTAACCGTAGTTTAATATAAAGTTGTTTAAATAGATAGAGATTCACCGCCATTGCATATCTAGTAGATTACTCACATCTACTATACCAGTGGAAAAGGTTACTCATTTCTGAAAGCCTTTCACTGTTAATAATTAATAATAATATCCTGGGACATTTTTGTACACACGGTTACCTGATTCCAAACTAAGCAGAGCTTGTACTATGGAAACCAGATAACTGATATCACTACATATACTACTTTTTTATTTGTAAATACATACTTAATATACATATACACCCAGACTCCGGACATACAGACATGTTCATGCACACAAATGCATGTCCCGGGTAGGAATCGAACCTACGACCTGCAGCGTGAAAGGCGCCTCCGCGCCAACCACGCTAACGGGCCCGTCAAATAATGGTAATCGTAATGGTTTTCTTTTTATGTGACTATGGTGGCAAACAGGCGCACGGTCCGCCTAATGTTAAGCAGATACCGTTGCCTATAGTATAGATGCTTGCAATACCAAAGGAATCGTTCGTTGCTGAGCGGGAGTTGGACAGAGGGAAAAATGGCAAAACGCTTCGAGAAAAGGGTACTAAAGCGTTTTACATTAGACACTGTCTACGCACTACCTGCCGCGATCGATAAAATATAACCTCTCACCTGTCACTAGAGACGAGTATGAGCTGTGTGTTCGCGTACTTGGCGCGGCGCTTGCGCACCGCTGCCAGCGCCGCGCACAGGCTCGGGGAGAACGTCCGGCATGGCGGACACTGGAGGTAACAATTACGAGTAAATTATTTAAGATATCCTCCATTTTTGGTCATCAGTTGCTGAAACTGTTTGACCATTAAGGTCAGTCCAGTCCATCAAAGACCAGCCCAGGCTTACCAGTTTACTATTAATTTCATTTAATTTATAGCCTGTACTGTCCCACTGCAGGGCAAAGGCCTCCCCTCCCTTTTTCCACTTGCTCCGGTCTATGGCTACCCGGGACCAATCCGTCAAGTAGGAGTCCCGCCATCTTTTCCTGGGCCTGCCGCGTTGTCGTTTCCCGTTTACTATTGTCACTCCTAAACCCAATCCCCACTTTAGTAAAGCTAAACAGAATTAAGTACATTTGCTTACTCACCCAATGAGCAGCAAAATAAAACACCCTCACGGCATCACCAGGTAGGTCTTCATACAGCTTTCCCCCCTCCCCCTGCAGGTGCACGCCCCGCAGCACCTCCCGCAGCGGGGGCGCAGGCCAGGGGAATCTCTCCCCCAGGGGGTCGTCCAGGAGAGCGTCCCGGACTGGTCGCCCGCGGACCACGAGGGTCGGGACACCAACGGCGATGCTGTACTTCTGGGTGAGGCGACGCTGTGGATAGAAGTATAATGGCGACGTAAGTATTGGGTCAGAAAATAGTCATAGAACTAATTTACCAAGCCAACTAGGAGCTCGGATGGAATGCGGCTTCCCCGCCCGCACACCCGCCACCGCCTGCGGCTTCCCGTCCGCCACACCTCCCGCATACCGCCACCGTCTTTGTGTGCGGGTGACGTCACATTTGACAGGCTCCTAGTTGTCTTGGTGGAGTAGTATGTCTTGAATTGCAAGGCGAAGTTCTTGGCAAAGTTATGTTCAGCAGTGGACGACTTCAGGTTGATGGACGGATGGATGGATGCTCTGTGCCTTTACTTAACGTCAGAATGGAGAGAGGAAGTCTTCACAGACTGGGTAGATATCTTATTCAGCCTAGGTTACCTGGATGATCATCTGCTGGACATAGCTATAGACCGGAGCAAGTGGAAAAAGGGAGGGAAGGCCTTTGCCCTTCAGTGGGACAGGTTAGAAATGAAATGAATAAGGCTCATTCTCAGTCGGACCGTTTTATGCTGACCTTCGGTGTCAATAAAAAAAGGTTGACACCGAAGGTCCACTTAAAATGGTCAGTTTGAGAATGAGCCATAAGTGGTTGGGTGTTTCTGGGTCCTTGCACTTCACTAGTCCCTATAATATCTTATTTGTATCAGTTAAATCAAAATGTTAAAAGCGGCACACTAAAGGCGAGTAATGTATTTTTAGCACCCGAGTTATCTAATAAACCGATAGGGAACTGAATTATTGCGCGATCTGTATTCGCACCGCGGAACAACGACCGCAGCAAGCGTGCGGAATAATAAACATCAATGCATGTAGAGTCGCCACGCAGTCAGCGTGTATTGGGTCAATAAACATGTATGTATTACTGAAAGAACTTCTCCCTCTATGAAAGATAATCAGAATCCTCACGCTGAGTCCTCTGGAATAAGTGATGCCTGTTGACAGATTGCTACAAATGAATCTGTTTCTTGTATATGGAGGAAGTCGGTGAATTACGAATTTGATGATGCCTAATACATCCAGCCATACCTATGTTCATTATACAACCCATTATATTTAGTGTTTTCCAATAACCCTGTATACCTAAGTGATATCAAATTTTGGAAATGAATTGAAAATACCAATGCAGCTGGTGTGCTCCTTGTTTTCAAAGCGAAACTATTTCCTATATCGCCGTGGTTTTCCGACTAAGTTTACCTATGTAAACCCAGTTCCAGGTTTTGTAAATAGATATTTAAATGCATTGTCCTGTATTAGTAATGTTATTCATGGCAACACTCATGGATACCAGCACTTTACGTGTGATCGTACACGATTGAGTTTTAGCACTGTTTCGTGGAATATGCCAAAGTGATACTTTTGATAACCAGGTTGCAGAGCCTTTCGCTTGAAGTGTCGATTACCAAAAACAGGCTGGTTTCGGTGTTATTGAAATCACCCATTGATCCTGACATGGGTCCATTGATATAGGATTGTTTGGTTGCAGCGCAGAGCAACCAAATTATATCAATACATGGGTCATTTCAATTCTTTGTATCTTCTTCTTCTTCTAGTGTCGTCTCCTACCGGAGGTTGGCAATCATTAAGGCTATTTCCACTTTCGAGACCGCAGCTCGGAATAGTTGTCGTGTTGTCTTGTCGAACCACTGTCGTAAGTTCTTCAACCACGATATCCTTCGACGACCAGGCCTTCTTCTGCCGTCGATCTTACCCTGGATTATGAGTTGGAGGAGCTCATACTGGGTACCGCGCATAATGTGACCAAAATACTCCAATTTCCTTCTCTTTATAGTCTTCAGGATCTCTGTGGACTTCCCCATTCGCTCTAGTACGGTGGTGTTTCTCACTCGGTCTGTCCAGGAAATTTTCAGCATCCGTCTGTAGACCCACATCTCGAATGCCTCCAATTTTTGTGTTATAACCTTTGTTAAGGTCCAGGCCTCGACGCCGTATAATAGGACCGAGAACACATAACACCTCGCGACCGGAGTACGAAGGGCTACACTTAGATTCTTAATTCTTCTTAATTCTTTGTATAAACAGCGTCATTTTGTCTACGGTAAAACTTTTCACCGTATAAACGTCCACACTTATTTAAAAGGGACGTGCGTCACAGGAAGTCCTAGGATGCCGGTGGGGACGGACCCTCACAGGTGGAGTCTTCCGGTTACAGCTCGCTGCAAATCTTAAATTTGGTCGCGTAATCAGATCAACATTTTAACCAAATCCTTCGCTCATGCGACCAGCAACCCTACATAACCAAAACGACCGCTTGTTACAGTTAACAGGAGCGGGGCGTTTGTTTGTTAATAATTAGCGGTTTATAAATAACCGGCGGCCGCCATCGCCGCGACGCGACGGAAGCGCGATGCGAGCTTGTTATTTTTGTATCCGACGATAAGCAGGCTTGTTGTGACTGACCTAACACAAGTTATTTTACTTCAATCTGTTACCGTGTGAATAAGGATTGGCTCTACTCATGACTAAGTACCTCTACGTCTATTCACTTAAGTGATTGAGGCCCGCAAAATCTATGTTAAACTAAACGGGTGCGAATTGATCTGAGGTTACAGCTTCACCTATAGATATAAAAGGTAGGACTTCTTCGTATTCAATTATAGTTAAATTATTATATTTCAATTCAGCTTCTTTTTTCCTAAACACCAATTAATCTTACTCAATAACTTCACAGTTTATTCTACGAAGTTTTTTCCTGTGTAGCGGCCATTTTTCCAAATGTAACTAATTCAAACGATGAGTTTCCGGCACTTAGCGGTCCGTGAAAAGCTATAGTTTATCTTGTTGACGGAGAAATACCATTTGAAAACATAATCTATGATGGGTAAAGAAAACAAGACTACCTAAATCTGTGGGAAAACATAGGCCATCTGATATCATCTCATTTCAAGGGGATAGAAGGTACATTGGACCGAGAATATTGCAGATCTACTCCAGAATTCGTGACTTGGAGAGGTTCTTGTTGAGTCAAATTTTAAAGATGCATCGTGCCCAATGTTCGATATAATTACATTCGATAAAACTGAGGCAAATAAACTTGTGAGAAAGCATTTATTGGGAGTAAAATCACACAGTGTGCCATTATGCTTTTCCTACTTCATCAGCCCGGACGCTCCTAACCACCACTTTTACAACCCACAATAAACACGCGTTAGTTTTACGAGCCACTGTGAGGCAAGCCATTGAACCATTGGACTGAACAATAGGGCACAGCAATCACGCTAAAAGCACATCTGTTTGGGACACGACAGCCATTCGGGCCTAATGAAGGCTGAGCCTAATATTTGTGCGAGTGATGTTTCAGTGTTTAGTCATAACCCTAATGAACCGGGAGCCCATGATGCTAACTGTGGATTTACTCCAGCGTCGCGGAAACCTATTAGAATGGTTCTAGATGTTTCCACTTTCAGCGGTGGGGGAAGCGTCTACAAAATAGCAAAAATACTTAAGTGTGTCAGATATTGATATATTTCATGCTCCAACATGATAAATTGAAAATATATTCGAGCGCGTCAGATTTTCAGAGGGGGTGTTCAGTGAAACTTACAGATGCTCTCATTTCTTAGACTGACGATCAAATTAGCGAAATTAACACTTTTGACACTTCTTAGCTGGTAATGAATCCCCCTTATCTTAATCTAACGCGCTTGAGTAAATCCAAAAACCCTTCTACGGCTCCCCATCTATAAGGCAGACAATTCAAGATGTAAAATTGAGGCCGTGCGTGTAATTCCCTTCCCTACTTAATATAGTAACATTATGTTGTACGCATTACGTTCTTGTTGTATTGTGTTGTAAGATACAGTTGTAGCTAAATACTTCAGTTTCTTATTTCTCTTTGACTATTTAATTAAATCCAACTTGAATCCCTTGCATCGCGAGAGAAAGATTGGAAAACTGTTTTGTGTTTCATGTCACGTAAAGTACGGAGCGAGTTTTCTTGAAAGTTTGATTGTTGGTTGAATAAGTTAGCGCCACGAAACAAGCTGCATTGCAAACTGAATCACTGCGACCACGACAGAATCATCTGAACAACTGGTAAATAGGCAAACTCTAACGGGAGCGGGTGACAGACAGTCAAACATTAATTTTGAATTAAATAATATTGAGGATATCAAAGTAATCAAAGCAAAGATCGCAGATATGTACTGTGATGATGGCATAGAAATAGGTATGCCATACTAAAATGATTTTCGAATGTTGTCAATAAGAGTCTTCAAATCAACTTTCTCACAACCATAGCCTCCTTGGAACCCTAATTCACTTGTTTATAATGGCCAAGATTAAGGTGCATCAGACCCTTCATTCTTGCTCGAGTGCTCCTGAGGGGGTCCTGTCACGGTCTGCTTGCCTCCCTACGAGTAAATTACTTTGGTCGATTACAACCCTGGGACTTGGATTAATGTAGATTTCGGAGTGAAGTAGATGCAGATAAGATGAAATGTGGGAGTGTTGTAGCAATTATAGAAAAGGGTCGCTCTTAATACGGCGGCTGTGTAGAGCGTTATATTTTCAGGAAAGTTAAAATTAATATTAAATTCAGAAGTCTTTTTACAAAATATCTTGCCATTTTCAATAGCACGCAACTTACATCGGTTGGTGCCTACGCATTCAGAAAAAACCGTTTTCCAAGATGGCGTCATTTCTTCAGGCTCCGGTGCATAAAGCATGTTTAAACCGCGCCTTGCCGGTGAAAGCAGTGTAAATGTCTGTGGAAAGCGCTCAAGGGCCGCATTGAAGGGTCTAAAGGGCCCTTCGCGAGACGGCAACCCACCACGCCGTTACAAGTGTAACTAGCGCCTTGCTTTATGAATAGACTAGCTGATGCCCGCAGCTTCGCCCCCGTGGATATCGGTTATCGCGACCAAAACTTGACAAATTATATACTAAAACCTACCTCTTGAATCACTCTATCTACTAAAAAACCGCATCAAATTGCGTTACGTAGTTTTAAAGATCTAAGCATACATAGGGACAGACAGACAGACAGACAGCGGTAAGCGACTTTGTTTTATACTATGTAGTGATAGTGAAGTGATGTTTCTCGGGTCTTTTTAGGGTTTAAAATGAAAAGGAGAAAGGTTTGTGCAAATAATTAATTGGCAAACGAATCTGGCAGTCTATCCAGTCTTTTTTTTAGAAAACCTTTGTACAGTAGAGAGCCCTGCAACAAAGAGGATAATAAAGTAAGTAATAAAGAATGAATGAAAAGTTTATACTCGAGACTTCCATTCATTCCTTATACACAACTTCTTCCAGTCGATAGCACCGCGATAAGTTTTGTTACTCTTTCTAACTAATACAATTCTTTTCATTTCTAACAATACCGGAACGAGGGTATGTTATCGATTTTCTTCGGTGCTGTCTCAAAAGGTGCAGTTCAGTGAACTGTAACGTGAGCAGTGCACATAACGAGTGCGGGTTCGACGCCCCGATGCGATTTGCGATAATGCGGTGTTTGTTGTTAAAGGGGCACGGCGGGTCTGAAGAATGCGCTAATAAGCTGGCCAGAAATTCCATGCAATTTTGGAAAAGAAAATATAGCCCTAAAATATGCGTATAAATGGTGCGTTGGAGAAATTGTAAAGTGAATCCATCGACCCGATGCAAGGACGGTTAGTGCGCTCCCGACCAATCCAGACGGCGAAAACGCTCGGCCGGGAAGAGGGGCCTTAACCAGATATTGCAGCTATCATTTTACAACAATGGCTTCAGATTTTTGTGCGGAGGAGTGAGCTCAACGTGGGCGTCGATTGTTCAAATATGCAAGATACACACGACATGCCGCCCGCCAGACTCTGACCGGTATATTGTCTGGCACTTTTTTATTCATAAATACTAGAGACTCTTTTTCAATAGAAAGATGAGTGTAAGTCTTTGATAAATTGTGAAAGCCTTTGACATTTTCTGGATAATGTAATCATTTTAGTTATTTTCTTCAAAAACTGATTTTGATGTTATCTTTATTTTAATATGTACATATTCTTTAGTTCGCTATCAAATTGACCTGTCCGTTGGCTCTGCACTCCTAGAATGCAGACAATGCAAGAACAATGCGATGCTGACACCGCTCTGCAGTTTGCTTTTTGCACAATGCGTGTACTCGCGAGAACAGATAAGGTAGGGTCGCTATAAAATAGAGACTTTAAAAACGTGTACTACATTGGATGCATAAATTTCTGTTTACCGCCACGTCGCTCGTCGCTCGTTAACCTAATTATTTGTGGACTGCCTACCAGTTACACAATACACTAAATATTGCAGAATCATATCAATAATTCCAGGTATTTCCTTGTTCAAACAACTTCAAGCGTTTCAATTTAGGCAAAGCTCTTCGATATAACTACGTCTTTTCCTAAAAATATTACGAGATTCTTCCCAACTGATGGTGCAATTTTAAATAGTTAGATGTTTTACCAACCAATAGTAGTCAGTAGACAGCCCTAACAAAATACATACAAAATGTTTTTTGATATCAGTCTCGTCGGTTTCGAAATGAAATTCCGACAATGAATGGCAATGTTTGGACATATCGCTATTGTCGGACTGTTTGTTAGGAAACATCCATTGTTCAATCTTCAGAATTAGTGTATACTCAACTTGTGCTGGCAACCGAATAGACTGGGGACAAAATCTTTGGGTTACCCTATCAGCTCAACGTTGTAATAATGTTAGCATTCGTCGTGTTCTTAATATTTCGCTTTTGATTAATTATATCTTGCCCTTTCATTGGTATGCGCACTGTGCAACGCCCAACGTGGCTTCTTTAGGCTGAAGGGTGTTCACTTTTCAGGCCACAGTCAGCTATTTTAGTACGCGTGCCATAAATTATTGACCCTTGAGAGTTTATGAGGGTAGCTTTGATTCATATTTTATGCATGCTGATGGAGAGTTTGAGCTTCGTCTCTACACTTTATTTGCATGCTCTGGGATTTAGTATTCATCTGATTCGCATTGTAGTTGTTTCATAGTTTTCTACGCAACTTTTACTAACTTACCTACTGTGTTTTACGTTTAAAATTTAGAGAGCTTAGAAATTCTGTAGCATTTTTGTTCAGTCATGGCATATGTTCCATCAACCACCATTACAATTTTTCACTCTTTTCCCAGAACTTAAAATCGAATTTCCAGAGCCCCTTCCGAGTAAGTTGAATACATTATTACACATCATAATGTCCATATAGGACCTTAGGAACACGTGTATCCTCCCACGCGGCGCGGTGTCCTGCCTCAAGGCCCTTGAAATTTTAATCGTAATTGCAAATGTGTGGGTCGGACGGCCGAGCTAAATTGTATTATGTATTGATAGGTGGTCAGTTTTCACTTTGTAAAATTGCCGGTTTAGGATCCATCGATGTTGTGGTTTTGTGTGACGGTTGAATTGCAAAGAGGGAGACTATTTCAATTTGTTTGTTGTCTGAATTGTTGGAAAACTTTGTAATGGTTGCGGCAATCATCAGGTTAATTTAAACTTACAACTTCTTCTTCCGTTCTGCTCACAAATTAAAATAAGTCAAGAATTTCGACTTTCATTTCTATTGATCCCGAATTCATGACTTACAATGAAGGGATTAAGTGGTGCCTGGTCTCATTTTCACCCTCTTTCGCGAACCAGTTCCGAGTAAATGCTGTTCTTAATAGACGCTTGCGGGCCTTGCGGCTAAATGGCCCCGGCTAATATTCGGCCGAATTCTTTAGATCTGGAAACATGAGCTATTACTATTCAGGAAGTGTGGGCGAAAAAGAATGAACTCTGTACTTATTCATAATATTTTGCGGATGAGGTGGTATTAAGGATGTGGCGATTCGAATGTTAAATCTTAGCAATTTGCTTTGTTTTGGGTGGGGTTCAATTTCATTTATTCATCCTCGAGAAGCATTCTTTTCTTAGCATTCTCCTGACGATAGTACGATATAAAGTCTTAATAATGGAAACATACGAGTACTTCTATTGTTAAATGCCAAACACATAATATCCTCCTACCTCGCTAAAATTTCACTTTAGTGATTGCCATCGGCTCACACGTATGTCTACGTACCAGGTATGTATATTGTCATGCTTTTCATTCCAATTAGGAGGGGCTGGGCTGATGTATTGTTTGTTATATCTATCGGCTCATGTCAGACAGATACATGATATGATACCGAATTGATGTAAGATATAATTACAACATCATTTCCATTAAGCGAGCGATATGATTCTGCGGGCGATTCAGGAAAAAACAGAATTATACACATATCTGATGAATGCCCATGTAGGGTATTGTAATAAATAAGATTATGGAACTTCAGTCCCAGATCGTGAAGAGTGAATTACGCCAGCAGTGGGGTTTTTTTCTGCTGGTCTAATCAAAATTTGAATGATACAGATAATTAGTGCTCCATCTTGTGTAAATGTGCCGAAAATTTTAAATTTGTGCATATAGCCGTTTTGGAGTTATTCACGAATATATGATCTTGCTGGCGTAACGTTACCGCAGCAGTGTGGTTTTTTCCTGCTGGTCCAATCAAAATTGGAATGATACAGATAATTAGTGCTCCATGTCGTGTAATTGTGCCGAAAATTTTAAATTTGTGCCCCCTAAGGTTTCAGAGTTATTCCAAATCTTGCTGGCGTAACGTTTTGCGAATTCCTGTATCTCAAAAACTGTTTGGCACGCAATCATGATTTTTCGTACACACATTAGTGTTAATTTGTGCCCATTTGTGACAGTTTTATATTTCAATAAATCAGAAAGGTTCGGGTGTTATAAGATTTTTCCTAAAAAAACTAAAATAGCTCCTAGCTCTTAAACTGGGAAACCTAGAAACCAAATGTTAGTGCTAGCTTGTATTTCTTATTGATCCTAAGCATTTCTATAATGATCGTAAGCCTACTCCAAGGAATTTACGATTTATTACGATTTTATTGCTATCTCGCGGTGAAATTATTTAAACCCTAAATACACGAGTTTCTTATGTTCCGATTACTTTTATTAATATACAAAAATTAGTGCCCTACTTCAAATATACGTGTACGAAATATCAGCTCTGTAAACCGTATAATTATAAAATAATTAATAAAAACCACCATGACAAACTTTCAATGGTTAACCGACCAAATTAAAATGAATTGTTAAAAGCGGCCGCCCGATACATAGCGCCTACCATCTTAAATGTATACAATAAATTGGCTGTGTGCTAACAGTTCTGTAGAAAAGTGAATGAGTAATATTTATTTTTATATTTTCTTTGTAAAGGTTAAACTCGACTACCTACCCTTGCCCCCTGTCTAGCTAGACCCCTTCGTCCGCTCACTGTATGTACTGTGCTACTACCATAAGTTTTTTTTATTATTTCTAGTATCAAGTTTTTTTTTGTTTAATGTAAGTACCTACATTATTTTTATATTTTTATGTTGTGTCAATGAAGTGATGTTGTTTTTGTTTATAATTGTTGAAAATACTAATATTTATAAGTGTTCATTCGTTTTATATCTCGATGATGGTGAATGATTTCGATTTAAAGAATGGATATTATTTTTCAGTCGTATTGCTGTTTATAAGCGTCTAGAAATATATAAAAGAAGATACTGTTACTGTTGTTGGGTGTTATTAGTTAGAGTTCAGCTACACGAAACATAAAAGGAATATTAAGTAAGGTACCTACATATTAAAATTTAGCATACCCTGTGATTATACATTTATTTACCTTATTTAATAGTTTATAAATAAACTCCAAAGTATTATGTACCGTCTGTACTCATTACAACGCTGTCAATTGAAATAGGATAGCTTGAAGTACGGAGCGTTCGCTTGTTTCTATACATTCCAATTCCGTCAGTTAACCACCGAAAGCGCTTCGTGATGGTTATTTATTAATAACATTTTAATTATAAGGTTTACAGAGCTGATATTTCGTACACGTATATTTGAAGTAGAGCACTAATTTTTGTATATTAATAAAAGTAATCGGAACATAAGAAATTCGTGTATTTAGGGTTTAAATAATTTCACCGCGAGATAGCAATAAAATCGTAATAAACCGTAAATTCGTTGGAGTAGGCTTACGATCATTATAGAAATGCTTAGGATCAATAAGAAATACAAGTTAGCACTAACATTTGGTTTCTAGGTTTCCCAGTTTAAGAGCTAGGAGCTATTTTAGTTTTTTTAGGAAAAATCTTATAACACCCGAACCTTTCTGATTTATTGAAATATGAAACTGACACAAATGGGCACAAATTAACACTAATGTGTGTACGAAAAATCATGATTGTGTGCCAAACAGTTTTTGAGATACAGGAATTCGCAAAACGTTACGCCAGCAAGATTTGGAATAACTCTGAAACCTTAGGGGGCACAAATTTAAAATTTTCGGCACAATTACACGACATGGAGCACTAATTATCTGTATCAATCAAATTTTGATTGGACCAGCAGGAAAAAACCACACTGCTGCGGTAACGTTACGCCAGCAAGATCATATATTCGTGAATAACTCCAAAACGGCTATAGGCACAAATTTAAAATTTTCGGCACATTTACACGAGATGGAGCACTAATTATCTGTATCATTCAAATTTTGATTAGACCAGCAGAAAAAAATCCCACTGCTGGCGTAACTGACACGATCGTGAAGGCGCTTGAATCTTGGGATTAACATAATATTTATTCTTGTATTTACCGACAGGTGTAATATAAACAAACAGTTTTCCCGACAGATATTAATGTATCTAAAACACCTGTTCCCAGCATTAGAGGCTATGTAAAAAAACGCCCCCCTCGCTATGGTATGGGGTAGAAAGTAATTTAGGGTGATACATGGTATTGACGCAACCCCCGGCTCTTCTCGTAATTACTGAGGGCCGCCCCCTTCTGAGTGCGGGGCATAAACCTAGGTTGATTCTTGAGAGGCGCGCTTTCTAGCTTAGAGTGCGAATATGCAAATTGCTTAATAAGACTGATGTTTACCTCGAAGATACAGAGTTATTTGAGTGTTTCAATTGGTCATGAAACAAATCCTATGGTCAAGAACAAATGCAAATTAAGCCCGTTACCCTTAGGTGTTTCGGATTCAACCATTATTCAATGACTAAAACCATCCTTTGCATTGCAACGCGTCTTTAACCCAGTATCAAGTTGATTGACCCCGCAATTGCAGGAACAACTGATTAAGATGAGACAATGAAAGTAGGCGAGCTCATGTAGATAGATACATCTACAATTTGCAATCAACATGCAGTGGGAGCAACGAGATGAGGCATCGTCATCGGCACGATCGCAATGCGGCTAAAGATGTCACAGTCGAAACTGATAGCCGATTGTTTTCTTTAGCATCTTGCCATTTGGGACTATCACTCTTGACAATGCTAAGCTAGTGCATTTTTTTCTGTTTTTCGGGAATTTAGGCGAATAATATTACTTCTTGGGGTTAAATAATTTTGAAGCATTTCCCCAAACCTTTCAGTGTTCCAGTATTCAAGGTCAGTTTAATCCATTCAGTCAGGAGGAGAGAATTGTTTGTGAAGCAGACGGGGATCATGATAAAATTGAAATGTTTATGAATGACATCATTTCATACGAGGTTTAGTAGACACGCTCAGCTCCATCAATGGGAATTATGTGCAAACTTCGTTACTGCTGTTATATAAGTAAAATTATTATTAATACTGAAAGTGTAATTTTCCTTAAAGGCTATACGCCTACGTTTGTTTCTTTTGATGTTGTATTAATAGCGCTCGTTTCGCTTAGGGAAATTACAAAGATGTTTATAATATTCTTCAATTAATTTCGCTCCCTTATGATGATTTATTTAATTTTCTCGACCTTCTGGCAGGATATTTAATTTATTTTGGCCCCGTTGCCATCATAAAATACCTGAGTAGGCACATAATCACCGGGGGATTTCATAAATTATGTCTCAGACAAATGTGTTTTGAAATTCGGATTAAGTACGTAGCAAATCTTTCAACAGTATCTTCTATCATCTTCTACCTGTTGGATTATTTATTTACCCTCTGAAATGAGTTTGTTATATTTCTCCTCACCTTCGTATCAACATCGTGGAATGGCACAGCGAACCACGGTTTTCCGGTCAAGCTCCTGCGGAACCCAGCCTCCCTCTCCACAGGACCCTCAGGCGTGCCGACATGAGCCCATAACACCACTTGCACCACCTTCAGCCGAGGATGAACTCGCTTGTAAATATCTTCTAGGCGCACACCGAAATCATCACTCGTATCGCTTATATTTGCAAAAGAAAAGTATATCCCGCACACGGCACCCTCTCCCTCCTCCACACAGTCGGATAAAGCCTCCAGCGTCGAAATATTATCGAACTGACCATTTTGCGTCCCAGACTCACACTTTACTAGCACTTTACCGAACAGTTTTTCGCGCCAGTCCATGTTTAAATATCTAGCGACGAATAATTATAATAGGTACACCATGCATGTATGAACACTTGTAACAGTCAACTTAAAAAATATGACTCCGTTTTATGTACAAGTATTTAGTTACACTTAGAAAAAAGTTGCAGTTTGTATAAACAAAAATTTTATCGTAAATTCCGTGCAATGTATTGACTTACTAAGCGATGTATGGAATGCGTAACAAAACTTTTTACACTTGCAACGTTGGCTGTTTAGTGTATAGTCACATTTATTGATACTATACAAGAATGTTACCCGTAAGTACCTAATTTATAAACTTATCGTCGTTCACAGGATATCAGATTCGAATATAAGTTTTATTTTTAAATTGGTCACGCGTGCGCGTTGACTGCGCAAGAGGTGTAACGGCCGCTCGCCCCCGTAAACAAAGCCAGACTGGAGAAGGGACAGGCAGGGAATGCGAGGGAGCCCTGCCTGCCGGAATGCCTCAGACATAGAGCAAACATTATAAAACAAACAGACACGTGGGATCAAAAAGCTCCTCTCATATTTGCCTTATTTGAATGCTAATACATGCAGTCGCTCGCTCGATTTGTTTCAATGGCGAGGTTTTAATCCTTTCCACCTATGAATTGGTTTTGTGATGGAATTCTCATATCATCATTAATTCTCTTGAATTTATTTTAATCATCTATTATTGATTTGTATTGAATATATATTTACCTTTTGTTTGTCTCAGTAATCTCGTCTTTATAAATAAGTACTAATTGACAATGCCTACTTATCTCAATGAACTTTGATTAATATTTTATTTTAGTCTGTTTATCACCTGTAGAAATTGTATCAACCACTTTCCCTATGCAGGGACTTGTTTGTACTAAGAGCCTAGGTACTATGTTTAACCGGACTATCCCTGTATATTATTATCAGTGGATTTCTCATCACTTTTATTATCACACTTTGGCGGGAAAGTTGCAATAGCTTCTCAGAATAGCTTCGAGTGATTTGATTGATGACAGCGCCAGAATCACGCATGTGCAATTTTGTGCTTTTTCACCATGCAGCGCTGCAGCGGAATTTTGTGTACCACCGTCCACCACCACCATCTATCTATCTATATTGACAATTATACTGTAACTACTATCTACATTCATAATGTACCTAATACGTTGGTTGACTACCATACCTGCACCTTTCATGTTAGATTCTTTGTTCTGTGCATAGGTCGATGATCGCGATTCTTATAAAAAACTTTCGGCCATGGAAACCTAAAGAACAATATTATAAAACAGAAGGCATACCTATCGTATACAATATTCTGTTCTTCTCACCTTTGACATAGGTATTTGTATTATAAATCAGCATCAAACAAAGCAACACAGCAATTTCAAAGCGGCCTTTAGCAAAATAGCATTTAGCGCTGAAGGGTTAGCAAATGATTTATATTTACCTTCTTTATGGGAAATCAATAGCCTTCCCGCAGTTCCCGCCCTCTGTCTGCCTGCCTTGCGTCGGCACTCGGCACTCGGCAGGGTTGCCAATCAGCATTTTTCGGTAGTACGATGTTCCGGCTTCCCGCGCTTTTTCTTGCTCATTTTTTATGACACGGCACGGCTAAGTACCTAGTCTAGGAAATGCCTAGCAGGCAATATATCACGAAGTTATGGGTGAAGTAGGGAAGTGCGCCGCCCCGTGCCGTTATAGGTATTAGGTTTTATGACCGTTTTCGATTTAAGTTGTACGTTATAACAAGTAGGTAGGTAAGTACCTAGGTATCTATAATTAAAATATCTAAGTAGGTTATAGTTCGCGACAGGTCAAGATGACATTCGGGTTATGAGCTTTTTGCTGAATAAAAACCGAATCCAAATTAACAGGACCCGATAAACAACTAAAATCGCCCACAAATATATTACATTATTCTGTTGCGTTGCGGGTCCTGGTAATTTTGATTCGGATTTTATTCTGCAAAAAGCTCATAACCTGAATGTCATCTCGACAAGAAATTTCATGCATCTCGACCTGTCGCGAACTATAGGTACCTACCTATTCATTTTATATTTAGTCACTTTATTATGCGGTATTACCTAGTAAATAAAACAAACAAAATGACGGTCGTTCGGTGTATAGGTAGCTGTGGGACACCCTGTATATCAAGTATACTGCAATCTCTTCATCTCATCGACGTAATACCATTGAACATGACTGTGGACTACAAACTTTATTTTCCATTCATTTAATCAAAAATAATCCTTATGTGACGGACTTAACGCCCACGATGCACGCATTATAAAAACCGGTCCGAGCCAGATACCTATAACTGCGCCTTCTTTCCCTTTCTAACAGTGTTGCCAGTGTTTGTGTTGCCAGATGGGGGGGATTCCCTGCAAATTCGGGGGCTTTTTTTGCCTTTGGGGGGACGATTCTTTGGAGGGATTTTCGGGGGGAAAAGTAAACACGGAGGATCATCAATACCTACTTATTTTCAGTAATAAAGTCTATATATTAATTCAATTAGTTCGATATCGTTTTGTGACGAAGTTATTGAACCTACCTTACCTTACCTTAGTTATTGTTGTTTGTTACCTATTTTTGTTTTTGTATAAAAATGAACAACAAGACAAGGCGACAAGGTTCACCACCTGTCACGTTCGGTTCTGACTATCTGGTGAAACGTGGGCTTGAGTTGGTTAATACCTCCACAATGTGGTGGTGTATGGCCACTCAAGCCTCTGACTACCCCCGAATGGGGATAAAAGTCGTGACGTTATATATATTTTATTTTTATTTTATATAAAAATGAAAATTGAAATTTAAAAAAAAATACAATTTCAAATTTCAAATTAGTAAAAACTGTTTTAGGGGGATTTTTAGTCAAAAAGCTAATTTTCGGGGGGATTTTGAAGAAATTTTGGGGGAAACTCACATGGTCATCTGGCAACACTGCTGTTTGGGTGTGTGTGTGTGTGTGTGTGACCTTAGATAAAGAATGTACCTGTAGATTTGACAAGCGCGTAACCCCGCAAGGGACATAAATGTATAATCCTGCTAAATTACGCTTAACCCTAATGTCTATGGAACGTGATCTGACGTATACTACTTCTAAATTTGGTTGGGTGATGCTTTGTTTGGCTCATCCTGGACCAAAGACCTAGTTATGTTGCACCAACGTCCTTCACCCTTAGATTAATCGCTGACTTCGTACCTTCTTATCATCAAGTCAATAAGTGTATTAAATTACTTTATAGAGAAATCCTGGTAAACAAATGTATCAGGTTACTTAAAAACATCTTTATCGCTGAGTTAGCGTCTAGACTTGTTGACTATCCCCACCATAGAATCCAAGGTTGCTAAGTCAGCTAAATTACATTATATATAGGACTGCACGATCCTGAGACGTCACTCTTGGACGCGCCTCCGAATCGGTGCACGTAATATTGTAAATTAAATAAAAAAAATTAATTTTTAAAAAAGTAGTTTCAACGTTCCCAAATTTGACTACCTACCAAAAGTTTGTGCCCAGCAAACTTAGGGCGATACGTAGAAAGTGACAAAAGATAGTACGTCTATCTCTTTCACTCTAAGGATATCGGGCGTAAACATGTCTCGCTCAAGCACGGTGTTATTATTACCGGGTCATCTCTATTGATGCTTTCTCTATGGTGTTGATCATGTGTTGTGTTGGCTAATGCTGCGTTCCATTCACCGTAATTTTTGTTATTTTCGTCCACAAAAAGTGTTAAAAACGATAATTTTGATCACTTTCAGTACAAGTTGGTGCGAGTGGAACGAGATTTGTGGACGAAGATAACGAAATTTACAAAATTAACAGTGAATGGAACGCACCATAAGTTGTATTTCAAAAGTAAACAAAACTTTTTTACTATAAATAGTGATTTAATTGATTGATTATTGTTAATGATTTTGCAATGATTATTCATAGTTTTCTCAGATTCTTTTGTATGAGCATAGTTTGTCTATTACAAGGGGGAATAAAGTTAGATAAACAAGTACCTTTTCATTTTTATTGCTAAAAATAAATAAAAGTCCAGATCTGTGTTGTGCACAATGGATTATGAGGATGTTGATGATGAAATGGATATAGGTAAGTTATTACATCTGCCGCAACATTTATAGAGAATTTAAGCCAAATTACAATGTTTTAAAGCATTTCTAGGAACAAAAGTGAGATTTTAACTCCTGAGCTTTTAGTTTCAGGATTGCATTTGCCTTCAAGTTCATCTGGTGTTGGCAGCAGCTCCAATAGAAGCAGACCCGGCAGGCCTAGGAGATTGAGTGTAGGTGAGAACTAAGGGCCTCCGCAGACTAGCTACTTTTAGCATCGGCGATCGGCGATTTTGTGACGTATCGATGCTGCGTCGCGTTTCTTCGAGCGCGAACGAGCGAGACGCAGCATCAAAATCGCCGATCGCCGATGCTAAAAGTAGCTAGTCTGCGGAGGCCCTAAACCCATACTTTACACATTCAAACAAACATTTTAAATTCTAAGACGAAAGAAGATCTCTCACAGAAGATCGGTGTAAAGCAGCTATTAAAGCTGCGTTTCGTACGATGAGTGAGAGAACCGGAAGCCCATCCATCTCCTTCCTTCGTCCCACTCCCCTTCAGGTTGGTAACGATCTGCGAGCGATGCCTTTGGCAAGCATCTATAGGCTACGGTAACTGCTTACCATCAGGCAGGTCGTGCGCTTGGTTGCCACCTGTACTATATAAAAAATAACTTGATATTATGCCTGAATTATCTTTGGGGTAAACAATGGTATATTTCTCCACAGGTAGTTCTGAAGACAAAACTGTAAAGAAAACTAACACGGCTTTGGAGAAGCAAGCCAAGAAGCAAAAGCTGGTGCAAGAGAAGGCAGCTAAGAAAGCTGCCGCAGAGAAGAACAAGATTTACAAGCCAGGGGAGTGCATGACGGTACTTATACAATCTGCAAATGATCTGTTACGTAATAGATAATGATAAGACTATGGATAAAATTCAGTGGCGTAGCTTGCTTTAGAACGTGCCCTGTATTAACATTTTTTAGGGGCCCAAATGAAGGTTAAAGAATTTACACAAATGAAAGGTAAAGAATATTCACACACATTCGGGGCCCCTTATCATTAATACGGCTGATATGGTGGTAGCTAAGCCCGTGATAAAATTTTATAGTTGTTGACAAAAAGTGTTGCCATAGTAGCTAAGAAGTATTACCATAAGAGTAAAATATGAGATACAATGGATACTTTGATTTCTGTCCGTGTATCATACAAGCTACATGTAAATTTATGTTTTGTTTCCACTAATTAAAGGCTTTATGTAAATGGTGATTAAAAAATAAAATAAAATAAAAACGATGTAAAAAAAGACAGGCCCGCTGAGTTTCTTGCCGGATCTTCTCAGTCGGGTCGCGATTCCGATCCGGCAGTAGAATTTAAGAAAAAATGAAAAATGACAATTTGTAAGTGCGTAGGCCTAAACAAAATAAACGTTTTGAATTTTGAATTTTTAAAAATGGTCATAAAAGGTTTAATTGAATCTAACATGGATTGTAGAAGCAGTGATAGCCGTTTGGTTAAGGTTCAAACCCTGGCTCGCACCTCTGGATTGTTCGAAATCTATGTGTGAATCATAACTTTAATATGATTATCACTTGCTTACGGTGAAGGAAAACATCGTGAGGAAACCTGATTGTCTTAGACATTTGAAATCCACCAACCCGCACTGGGCCATCGTGGTGGATTATGGCCTGAATCCCCTTCGCATTGAGGGGAACGTTCCCAACAGTGGGACCTTAAAAGGGCTAATATTATTTATTATTATTAATATGGATTGTAAAGCTGTAACCTTGTAAGGGGCCATCCGTAAATTACGTCACACGAATTTCATGATTTTTAGACCCCTTCTCACAGCTGTTCATTATAAAATATTGTTTATCTTGACTATTTATAAACGCTTTATTGAGCTTACATGAATAAAAAACTTTTGATTTGATTTGATTTGGTCACATATGCGAGACTCCCCCCCTCCCTGTGTGAGGTCACATATTTTTAAATTTTTCTGAATGTTTCAAAAATGTTCGTTAAAAATTCAAATTTAGATTTTTAAATGTGACGTCACAAAACTTAGGACCTCTCCCACCCCCTTGTCACACAATGTCACATTTCGTCGACCCCCTCCCCCCCTTTACGTGTGACGTAATTGATGGATGGCCCCTCATGTGTTGGTAGTACATGTCGATCGAAGCGCACCCGTCGCTGTGCGAGGCGTGGTACATGGGGGACGTGTCCCGCGAGGCGGCGGCCGCGGGCGCCCGGCTCGTGACGTCAGCGGCGCTCTGCCACCCCGCGCTCCTCGTCTGGACACGGACCCTGCCCAGGTCACTGCACACTGTGGACGGAGAGGTGAGGCTAGTTGCTATACCACATATGACAGTGGCACTAGCACTGGTTTGTCACGCGTGAACTAACCATAATATTTTAGTTCTTATGTTTTCCTAGTCTTCCAGTTGGTGGCTTCCCATCTACTAGGTGTTTTGGCTTCCCACAAGGTGGACCGACGACCTGGTGAAGGTCGCGGGAATCTTTGGATGCGGGCAGCGCAAGACCGATAATTGTGGCGAACCTTGGGGAGGCCTATGTCCAGCAGTGGACGGCCTTCGGCTGAGATGATGATGATGATAACAAGGTCATCAGCATCATCAGCCTATTGCTGTACATGCATTGCTGGACATGATCTGTATGTCAAGCCATTGGGAAATGAGGCCATATACCACCCACAAAGGCCCAGTGTGGGTTTGGACCTACTAAGTTTCTCTTAATTGTACCTACTATGTTTTCTTCCTCAGGTAAAACTATCACCAGGCGTAGAGAACTGTGATAGAGCGTTATACGTGACGACGGCAGAGGAGCTCGGCGAGCATGTTGGCGAGCACACGCTCGCGAGCCATCTCACTCAGATCCGGGACATGGCGGGCTGCAAGCTGACTCTCGTCGTGTTTGGAGTTAAGGACTACTTCAAGTACGTAAAAGTAACCAGACTAAATAAAGTATTCGTCTATGAATTTGTCGCGGTATACTACTCCACCAAGCCAACTAGGAGCTCGGATGGAATGCGGCTTCCCCGCCCGCACACCTGCCACCGCCGGCGGCTTCCTGCCCGCCACACCTCCCGCACACCCCCACCGCCTGTTCATGCGGGTAACCTCACATTTGACAGGTTCCTAGTTGGCTTGGTGGGGTAGTAAAAGTATTCAGACTAAATAAAGTGTCCTTATCGGTACAGTACAGTCAGAGCGAGACGTGGCTATTATGAGTAGACTAGATGCCAGAGCTGAGGGCCTACTCTGTTTCAAACGAAAACGAAATTTCGGCCGAAATTCGCGTATTTCCTACTACGCTTCTCATTGATTCCGACATTTCTTACGAACGAAAATTGTTTGACGTTTAGATTCGACGACGACGAAGACGTCAAACAATTTTCGTTCGTAAGAAATGTCGGAATCAATGAGAAGCGTAGTAGGAAATACGCGAATTTCGTCCGAAATTTCGTTTTCGTTTGAAACAGAGTAGGCCCTCTGTCGCGGAACGAATAATTAAATTTCTATGTTTACAGATCGTCACGCCGTAAAACATCGAACAGCAACAGGTCAGCTATGACAGAAATTGATTTGGAAATGGCTATAACAGGTCAGGAAAAAAAAAAAAAAAACCGACTTCAAAAAAACCTGGAGCACTAAAAAGCCTGAAATAATATTTCTATTACCACCACTGCCTACCCCTTCGGGAAAATCAGGCGTGATGATGTGTTATCAAGTATTTCGGGTCGGTGCCAATCTATCTCCTTACTTTTATAGTAGGTAGACTCGGCATACCAAGATTGGCACCGACTCCAAATACTTGATAACACATCATCACCCCTGATTTTCCCGAAGGGGTAGGCAGTGGTGGTAATAGAAATATTATTTCAGGCTTTTTAGTGCTCCAGGTTTTTTTGAAGTCGGTTTTTATTTTTTTATAAAAATAATTTTATTTCATGATTTTTAGTGGCGCCATGCAAACTTTATCACCCCAAATGACCCCTTTGGGGGGTGACTTTTCCAAGATTCCAGAACAAAAGTTTCTTAATTTATTATATGGAGTATACATACTAAGTTTCAAGTCAATCGGACACAAATATATTTTTCTACCGTACTTCTACCCCTAGTTTCCCCCTTTGGGGGTGGATTTCCGAAATGATTTTTCTACGGGACCAAAACGACTTAGTCACCTACCAAATAACACTTTAAAAAGAAAAATTGGTTCATAAACGTTAGAGATAAACGGTAACTCTCCATACAAACTTCAACACCTCGTTTTACCCCTTTGGGGGGGGATTTTTCCAAAATCCTGAAACATGAGTTTCATTATTTGTTATGCAAAACATACATATTAAGTTTCAAGTCAATCGGACAAAAATTTTTTTTTCAGACGACCTTCACCCCCCAAAATTACCCCCTTAGGGGTTGATTCTAGGAATTATTTTTTTATGGGACCAACTTGGAGCTACGATCTACCGAACTGCAAAAGAATTTTTCAAATCGGTCCATAAATGCCGGAGAAATCGGTGAACATACATAAAAAAAAAAAAAAAAAAAAAAAAAAAAACATACATACAGCCGAACATAGAACCTCCTCCTTTTTTGAAGTCGGTTAAATACAATTAACCCTAGTATTATACCTGTGATATTATATCAGTATTGAATTCATATTTGTGTTTCTAGATTTGCTAGTAAGCGCAGATTGTGACACGGCGATAGTGAACACGCCAAATGAGTTGGCACTACTCATTGTACAATTCACTAAAGCAATCGCCGAAGCACCCTTCAAGTAAGTATACTAGCACTAATATTATTCAGTCTGAGAAAAGTACATAAATACAATAAAAACAATCTTTTTTCACAGAAAAGCGAAACGAGCATGCGACGAACAAGCAGAATTCTTTATGAGAGGCGACAATAAAAAATGCGTTGCCGTCGACAAAGATGGTAAATAGTCTATCATAATATTATTCTTTGCTCTTCTTTAGAAAATCCAACTTTACTTCCATAGCATCAAAGTTTCAGATGGTGAGTGTAATCATCGATTTATTTTCTAGGTGTCGGTGTTGGTAGACTGTGGCAGCAAATGATAGCAATACTGCCTTTATCGAGTCTGGAGACTTCGAGAGCCTTGTGCGCGCAGTACAAGTCGCCTCTCGCTCTGTATGAGGTAAGCCTAATATGAACATGGACTGGAAAGCTGATATCCTAGGGGATCTAGATGTATTGGCAAAACTTCCTGGGAATCGTTGTTGTGGATAACAGAAATAACAATAAGTAACTTATTGTTAATTTTGTTTTAATTAACTTATTATAAGTATGAACTTATTGGTGTACGTCATTGTAAAAGGTCACCCACATGCTGGCCCAGCCAACCAACATGTGGATACCTCGTATTACTTGGTCCAGTCCTAAATTTGATTTTGAAAAAATAGTTAAATGATTAAACCACGAACGTAAATACATACTGGACTGTTCACTACTGCACAACAAACGAGCCGAGCGAGAGGCCCCAGTTGGGACCGTGTCCCTCTCATTTCGAGTTGCCATGCCAAAATAATATTATCGTTGGGTAGTGATTGTTAGTTTTAAATCAAGCAAATAAATTAATTTAGTATTTATCGTGACTATTGTTAATATGATAAAACAATAGTCACGATAAATAATATATTAATTTATTTGCTTGATTTAAAACTAACAATCACTACCCAACGATAATATTATTTTGGCATGGCAACTCGAAATGAGAGGGACACGGTCCCAACTAGGGCATCTCGCTCGGCTCGTTTTTCTGTCTAAGAATTGTCTAGGTATAATAGACCTTAAAGCAGCAGAATAAAGTTGAATTTCTTCTTAACCAAAAACTCAACTTGTCTATCCTCTATTAAAAGATCCTTGGATTAAACCTTTATTTATGGTTGTATTCCAGGCACTCCAGTCTCCAAACAGCGTGAACGAAATAGCGGATATAGGCGTCGCGCGAGCCGCCGTGCCCGGCGCCAGGCAGCGCCGGCTCGGGCCCGAGTTCGCGAGGAAGCTGCGCACGCTCTTCACTGCTCAAGACGGGGACGTTCTAGTAGACTGATTAAGTTTAAAATAAAGTTATGTTTAATGATATTACATGATTTGATTAGTGTCCGTTGCTATACCCTGTCAATTATCAATGCCGGTTTTAAGTAAGAAAAGTCCAAAATATGGACTCCAAATGCCTCATACAAGTAGCAATGCACTAATAGGCTTAGGGGAAGGTTGTGGACGTTCATGGTTGTGGATGTAAGTGGTACAGGACTATTGTAGTCTGGTCTGGCATTTCTTGGGGAGCATCGAAATAATTCAATGTTGGGGAGGCATTTCCAGCAGTACTAGACGTTTGACTGAGATACTATCTGAAAAGACTAGTACTCAGAAAATAAAAACAACTGTCAGCTTACTATATATTTAAAAAATCAAAGTGTCATAACAATATTCTAAGCATAACCTCACTTTTAATATTTTATGTAATAATTACGGAAAAAGCATTTAATACTGCATTATCTTACCTACTAAATATACAGTAAATATTCTAACATGACAGTGTATTTATCGAGAATTGCATTTAACAGTATACGTAGTGTTACAACAAAATGTTTCGCTCCGAATTCTATAGTCGATTTTATTACGCCGAAAACGCATTTTCTTTCTACAAAAAACGATGTTTTTACGATTGCGCGCCAAATGGTAGTAAGGACCTATTCTAGTGATGCTATACAGCCTACTATAGCGTTGGATAACGCTGGTGTACCGTTAAAAAAGAAGATAATACACAAGAAGGCAACTCCTGAAGATTTAAGCCACAAAGAAGGACATTACCTCACAATGGCTTATGCGAGCGCCAATGCTTATGATTTGAAGAGTCTGAAGGAGGCGCTGCTGCAACAGAAGCTGTACGAGCCTGGAAAGTAAGTTTTTTTTTTTTAGATTAAAATGATGAAACTTGTATAAAAATATTGCAATAATAATGATTAAAATGGCACACGAATGTATATTAATGGTACAGTATAAGAGTCCTCAGAACTCCATTACAGGATATTTTTTTATAACTACAACTAATTAGTAGAAAAAAATAAACAATTATGTAACAGGTCTAAAATGGTAGACTACTTACATAATTTACAAAATGAAGGAATGAAAATAGACTTATTTCAGAATTCCATTGTTTTCAGATTGAAAACCCATGAAGTGGGGGACGTGGTGGTGGCGAACGCAGTGTACAGTGTGGGCTCCGAGCCACGCGAGATCATCTTCTTCAGGGAGGGAGGGGTCGTGTTCTGGAACTGCACCGAGCTGGAGGCTAACAATGTGCTGGACTTTATTAGGCCGTGAGTATGTCTATTTTTGATTAATTGAATTCACTAATTGTTTAATTCACAATAATAATAATCGTTTATTGCAGACAACATATCCCATATACACACATGTTACAAATTGAGAGAGATTAAAAATAGGACTAATAAAAATAAAATAAGTCAATAAATTATGTAGGTACGTAAAGGTACCTTATATCTGCGGCACATTATGATGGCCGGTTTGACATGTGGGAGGGGGAAAGGATGAACCTTATTATAACGGAATAAAATTCATTTTTTGACATTCTTATTTTTTTAAACGGCCAGTCTTATTCCTTTATAATAAGGTTCATTTTCTTCCCCCCCCCACATGTCAAACCGGCCATCGTAAAATGCCGCTACTGTAGTCAATAAAAGAACACTATGCTACTATGTTACTTTTATTTGTTCTTTCATGTGAACAGAAATCCAATGCTTAAACATTGTACTTCCCAGCCTACTAGTTACAGCCTTCAGAGGCCTTTCCCAGCCTACAATGGGGCACATTACGAAACAATACAAATATACCAAGAGGAAATATTTGAAGAAATTACCTAACAGTAGTCTCATATTTACAGTTGAAGCACTTATCTGTGTTTTATTCAAATCCAACTAAAATGTCTTAATCGCTCAAGCCTTATGATGCCAGATATGTATGCCCCAAGGCAACGCTGAGGACGGACCTATTAAGTAGGATTTTAGTCAGAAAAGCTTGCTGTGATTTACTGTTTGTATTCATAAATATTAGTATTAAAGCTCTGACACACCAAATGCGTGATGTGACGTGACGTGCGCACGCACCAGCTGTAATGTATGAAACTGACGTGCGGACGCGTGTGGATGCGTGACGTCCGTCACGCATCCGGTGTGGCATCTTTCTTACAGTTTCATACATTACAACTGGTGCGTGCGCACGTCACGTCACGTCACGCATTTGGTGTGGCCCGGCCTTTACTCCACTAAAATATTATGACCAAACATTGTGCTACTTTGTTACAGATACGAAATCGAGAGCTATCCCAAAGAAGTGGTTGAAAAGGAGAGAGAAGTTATGACTTATGTTTATCACCCAAACGCGTGAGTTATTCAAACCCAGATAACCCCAGGCCATGGCTTTAAGTGATAAGGAAGAAATATCCTGTGTATAAATTGTATAATTAATGGTATTCCCATTTCATTTGCAGGAAAAGATGCCATTTACAAGAATCAGGTTTTGTGCTTGTGACAGACAAAGACAACTCATTGGAGAGGTATACATTTAGGTGAGTCACATACACTTTGATTATTAAATCGTCAAATATTTTAAACTATCATTGACCCATGGTCTTGTCCATATGGATGCGGATAACAGGTAGGTCTGTACGAAAGCAGCAAACATTAAATCCTGTTCGGCTTTCACATTTAAATAAGTATTTGTAACTTTTTATGTGTAGTTATAAGTTACCTGTCTTGGTACAAAAACATGTCTCATCCACATTTGCTTAAAGAGGGACCGACATTGAGCCAGAACTATTAAAACAGGTAACTTAGAGTGATCTTGACGACTGCTTGGTGCAGTGGTTTGAGCGTTGGCCGATCGGCTCACTGCATCGGGTGGTTGCTGGTTCGGTTCCCGCCAGAGTACCCTGGTAACTGGGTGTCACTGGGATCGCCCCAGTCCATAGTATGGTAGCCATAGTACAAGCAAGTTTAAGTTTGGGACCATACAGTTGGTGTGTAAGTTTGGCGATATTATTAAAACAGGCAACTTATAATGATCTTAGGGTGCCTATACACACTATTTGGAGTATCAAGTAATTTGGCCTCGGTGATGTTGTTGTTAAGCCACGCGATGGTGCAGTCGGCGCGGCTGGGCGCGTGGGAGTCGCTGCTGGAGTCGCTGGCGGCCGGCGTCAGCGCGCACACCTCCGCCATGCAGCGCGAGGGCGCCGCGCACATCGACAAGAAGGAGGTACGGATTGCGTTCCACTAGCCAGTTATTCTTCTTCTTATTGTAACCAATCATGTGGCAGAGCCGTTCAAGCCGTCCGAAGGCCTCTGATAAGGCTTAACGACTGTTGGCTAGATGACAGCAACCGGGACCGACTTTTTATGAGCCGTTTGTAGTAGCCAGTATTAGTGCCGAAGACATGGTATGAACCAGGATTCACTGACAAACCAATAATCAGAATTTTAATCAACTTTTGTGACTCGCTTTTCCGATTTAAAGTACGTAGGATTTAATTATAGTACTTATTCAAGGGGTGTAAGTAAGGGGTCCTCACAACATTTAAGAACCCAAGTCAACCTTACCTGCTCATGGTGCACCCTGCTAAACAACGAACGAGGGTCTGACGATCCGTCAGCCAACCCGCAGTGGACCAGCGCGGTTGACTATGGTCCAAACCTAAACTTCCCCACAATATGACAAGTCAAGTAATCGTGCTTTGTGTAGAAGACAAAGAGAGGCCTTTGCTCAAGAATGGGACACGAAAATAGGCTATTATTAAAAATCAAAAGCATAAGTCGCAACTCCGACGAATCTGGGACCGAACTTGAGTTTTACTGCTGCTATTGAATGTGAACTGTGTTGTGGTACTCAGGTGGTGCGTAAGCTGGGCGAGCTGTTCTCGCTGCGGCACCGGCTCAACGTGGAGTCGGACCTGCTGGACACGCCCGACTTCTACTGGGAGGAGGAGCAGCTCGAGAAGCTCTACTCCAGCACCGTCGCCTACTTCACCATCCCCCGGCGGACCAGGGTGAGCGCCGCGTGCCATTCTACCACATGCAATACATTTTTAGGGCTTAAATTTAATTTTCCCGCGCCGTCATTCACTACAAAACGCGCGTGGCCCATGTGACGTCACAACAACCGCACGCGAACTTCGCTAGTAATTTGGTCATAACTTAGTAAATTTTTGTTGTAGAACAAAACTGTTTGCACTACATATGATGGATTTCCTAGCTCTATAAATCTGCATTGTCAACTAAATTCGTTACGGATTCTCATTCGTAAGTTTTGTTGTGGCTAGGTGTTGAACGAGCGTCTGTCGCACTGCGTGGAGCTGCTGGAGCTGGTGTCGTCGTGGGCGGCGGACCGCCACCACGTGCGTCTCGAGTGGATGGTCATCGCGCTCATCCTGGCCGAGGTGTGCTTCGAGCTGCTGCATCTCTTCGAGAGGTACCTCGCGCGACCGCACGACACAGCATAGGCACATCCCTCATACATCACACAAGATTGCAACACAGTTTGAACATGTCGTTAGATAAACAAAACACAATTTAAACCTGTCGTTAGCTTAAAACGATCTAAAATCTATCTTGATTTAGCACTATAGACAGTGGCGTAGCTTGCCTTAGACGGGCCCTGTATCAAAATTTGTTAGGGGCCCAAATGAAGAGTAAAGATTTTTCACAGATGAAGCGTAAGTAATTTTCACACATGTTCGGGGCCCCTGTAGCCCGGGGGCCCCGTATCATTGATACTGCTGATACGGCGGTAGCTACGCCCCTGACTGTAGAGTGAGAGACCTTGACTAATCAACGTTTTGTGGTAAGATTTTTTGTAATCACAATCACAAATTGTGTGTAACTTTTTGTAGTACTTACATGCAGAAATTAGTTTGTTTGTTATACTTAACAGAATTTAGCTAAACTTACAGCTGATTTATTATCAAAGTGGAATAATATTAACCGCCATATTTATAGATTTATATATCTTTAGCCGGTTCAATATGGTTATGCAAAAACAAAACAAACAAAATCAAAACACTTTTGTTCTAGCAACAAAATTGATTTGTAATGCCACAGTGAGTGGCTTACACTGGACTTACAGTAAGTTCATCATAACTTAACATTTTCTATAAATTTTGAGGTTATAATTAATATATTCGAATCAATGTAAGCAATAAGCTATAGGTATACCGCAAGCGCGGTACCACGCCTTAGGTACGCGAGCGGCGAGACGGGGGGGCTTATCGCTCTCGCCGTCCCACTCCCCCACCCGTCATCGCTCTCGCCGTCCCACCCTCCCACCTCCCCGCGCATACCTAAGGCGCGGTACCGCGCTTGTGGTATACCTATATTATAATATTCCGGAATATGTCATTTACGACTAATTTATTTTTATATTGTATGTTTCATTGGGTTTGCTATTATAAATATTATGTAGTGAGTATTAGTTAGATTCTATAATTAATGTTACTGTAAGAACAAATCTTTAATTACTAGCTTTATACACTACACATACAGTGCCAATCACGTGGCTTTACTCGTAGATTTACTATAAGTTATTGAAAATATGTATGTAGTATTGTTAAGTAAATAGTAGTTTATCTCTATCAATGAACAGTTAACTTATATGTTATTTATTACTATTATAATTATTATTTATAGTAATTAATTGTATAATAATTTAAATCCTGTAAATAATTATTGCATATAGTAAACTTACAGTTTGTGAACACGCTTTAATTTGGAATCGTTTTAATAAATATATTTTTTAATTAGTGTGTGTATTATATTATTTATTTATATCCCACCCTCCTAATAATATCGGTGACGTAGCGATTATTTATGCAGACCTTGATGTAACCATACAACATTTATTATTTATTTATGAAAGTACAGGAAACAAACAGTTTATATAACACATACAATAACATAAAATAAACTTCCAAAAATAAGTTTTTTTTTTATCAGTGAGTACAGAATGGTAATAATTCTAATAGGTAGTAATGTGTTCATAAAGATAATAGGTGATTGAAATTATAGTGGACTTATGCAGATATATGATCCAAATAACAATCAGTAAAAAAAATACAGCTAGGTATAAGTAATGTATCCGATTGATACGACAATTATAAATATATGCCACTGGATAAGTGAATACCTTTTCTAAAGACGTGAGCTATCGAGCAGCCGTCATAAGCGCGTACCATGTCAAAACTTAAATTATGCGCGAAAAGTGGCACTAACCTGACCATGGACCAATTACTAAGGGGACTGGCCCTAAGCAACTCGGCCGAGTGGTCGGCCTAGTACTAACATCGACATAAAGCGAAGCGAGTAGTTCAACTATTTACCGGTAGATAGAACAATGAAAATGAAAAAACAATGACTACGTTTTTTTTCATACATATATCTAATAAGGGCACCTCTTTCTTTAATCTTTACTCTGTGAACCTGACGTACCATGGGTTTTTAAAAGCTGCTCAAAGTATCGTACAGCTCAAAAGCTTTTAAGCTCTGCTTGTTATACAAAACGGTCGTTACGTTACATGATGTAAACGGTTTTCCAGGAACGTGTTCCGGCCGGACCGGCGGCGCGGCCGCGAGCGACGCGCTTTCGCCTCGGAAGCCGAGGAGAGCATGATGCAGGATATCTCCATCATAGACACCTAGCACCCGCTGTCATATTGTTATATTTTACTAAGTTATATTTTGTAATAAATATTATTTTGCACACTGTGTTGTTTTTATAAGTTTGAGAAACGCCTGATTTTATTTAATAGCAAAAAGTTTGGTTTGATCACAAATAAAACTTATTGCTATTAAAAATGTCATCTATCAGGAGGCGACCACGTGCTCTCGAAAGTTATCAGATCTCATGTAGAGCCAAGCTTCTAACTCTACACGCCCTAACTCTACAAGCCCTTTCTTCACAAACTACACCTTAGTCAAAATATGTAGCTTGGCCGTTTCGTTACTACAAGAACTATTGTAGTGTTGTGTTGTGTGTGTATTGTAAAAGTAATAAATAAATTGATAGCGAAACAGCCAAGCCACATATTTTAACTAAGGTGTAGAGTTTGTGAAGTTAGGGCTTGCAGAGTTAGGGCGTGTAGAGTTAGACGCTTGGCTCTACATGAGATCTGATAACTTTTTAAGAGAGTCTTCTCGTTCTGGCAACATTTTTTACATGAAAATGTTGTTGGTGGTATTATGTTGACTACGAATTACGACTGAACTAAATTTGGCACATAAATGTATTGCTGTCTTGCTCATACGTTACGATGGTGAGAAGGATGGCAATACAGTTAGTTTAGTAATGTTTAGATGTGTGCTAACGTAATCAGCACCATTGTCCACTATACTTAATCCAGTTCGCATGTTGTCCACTAATTAGATCAACTCAAAATCGTCCACTTTTCTAAACCGTATTTTTCACTCATTTAATTAGAAACGACTGGTCATTATTGGCCGGCGCACAGTGAGGACGGCATGGCATGGCATTTTTATCAATTGAATTTAATACTTATCCAATCAAAATAAGGTATATATTTCAATGCTCGGTGATCGACCTCGGAGTATCGCGGAGTATTTTCTCGGTGCACCCGCTGGAGCACCTTATTTCGATTGGATAAGTATTAAATTCGATTGATAAAAAATTAAATGCCATGCCATGCCGTCCTCACTGTGCGCCGGCCATATAATAAAAATATTACCTACCGTTTTTGTTATAAATTTGTCGATGGAATACAAAAGTACCTAAGTTTACTTCATTAAGCTAGCAAATATATTATTACGATTTGTATAGCCCAAATAACTACACAAGTAGTACAACTAACAATATAGTGAAGGAAAAAGAGGAAGCTACTGGACATAACCGGTACTGATATTGCGTATAACTTGCATCATCAAAACAAAAGCCATGTATGTCGTGTCGGGCGCGTGTCGCGTGTCGTGTCGTGTCGTTGTCGTGACGTCGCCGCTCGTGCCGGAAATGTTGCCGCCGATGAGCCGGCAGCGGAAAGCTCGCTTTATGACTGTGCTACAATTAAAGCTATGCGACGTTTTGCGTAAATACATACTCTCTATTACATTTCGTCTACCATAAATCGCGAAACCTTGGCGTCATCGTTGGTCACCATTGTCGATCCTGGCTTACAGGAGTAACAGTGATGGGAATGTGTGGCGGGCTTAGTCCCAAAAAAAAAACCATAAATCGCTACCTATTATAATGTTATTACTTACTTTAGTTGTAGCGTCTAAAATACTATACTGAATATCCTATCATAGCTTGAGGTGCCTTTGATTGAATCGGAAAGTTATTGGTAAGTGTATTGGCAAAATATTTAACGCTAGAATTCCGTACTTCCCACTGGACGTAAAGTAATAATATAGTAATTAGGTATAGCTGGCGATAGGCGATCGTCTTAATAACCGTAATGTGATGGAATCGGAACGCATCGATTGCATTGTTTATGTTCACGCATAATACGTTCGTGGGGTAGGCTGACTAGCACGACCTTATTAACATGGCGTGTTGTAGTACGATAACAACCATCTTGACTTCATTTCAGGGGGCTTACCACCACCTCTTATAGCAGTTTCGTTTTAACGTTTCAGCGGCCATTTGTGCAATGACGTTTCTTATTGTCATGGCAATATGGTACTTCATTGCACAAAAAGACGCTGAATCGTTAAAACGTTCCTGTAATTGAATCGCAATAAGAGTTCGTGGTAAGCCCCCAGGTTAATAGACTGGGTTAATATTGGGAGGTATTGAGCGCTTGAAAGTTTTAGCTATAGGTAAGTTCATACTTAGTCAGGACTTTGTAAGCCATAGCTGAGCGGTCATACCTGAGTTAAAGTGTAGCGTGTCTCGTGCCTTGCTTATTTCGGAAGGCAGCACACTGGAGCTATTGTTTAACAAAATACATTGTATTAAAATAAGTAAATGGCGATTTAAAAAAAAAATAACAATTAAATATGACAAGCCCGCTGAGTTTCTTACCGGATCTTCTCAGTCGAGGTCGCGTTTCTGATCCGGCGGTAGAAGTTAAGGAAAAAATGTAAAATGTCAATTTGTAAGTGCCCCCGTAGGCCTAAACAAAATAAATGATTTGAATTGAATTGAATTGAATTGAATTGAGTTATCATGGCTACAAGACGGGGTTTGAACTCCATATAAAGGTAATTATAATACTTATAAGTAGGTACACAAGTGATCTGCATTGTTAAATTAAATTAGGGTTATATTGGAAAAGAAGCGTTTTATTTATGAAGATACCTTTATTAATTAATGAGTATTATAAATATTTAACCCTCGCTCGCCGCGTTGTCGCCACCAACCGCGCTAGAGGTCGCTCCGGCCTCTAAATCTCTCACGCTTCACTTCATTTTCACACGATACTACACTACCTAGAACTACTGGAAGTCTTAACCTATTTCTACTTCCACTGGAGGCCAATTAATACTTTCCACATTAGGTAAATTATTTATTGAGGAGATTACTTTTGCCCCAAAATTTTCTCTGCATAGGGATTGATGGTGAGAAAAGGTAGACCTTTGCTCAGATGAGAGAGAGTGTAGGAAATAAATCAAACTACTTACCTATATGTAAAAGACATCGTTTTATACTACGCTGAATTATCCTACAAAACCGCTGAAGAAATTTGCCTGAGGCTGACAGGGGACAGTAAAATAAAGGGAATAATATGGCGCGTTATGAGCAAGAACTTTCTTTATCTAGTATTGGTACAAAATTAATATTTTTATAATATTTGTCATCGTCGGCCTTTCACTCCAATAGACGACTCTCTCGCTATAAACCCAATATTATGCTAGTAAAATTACATCAATAAACGGCTTCAGCAATATCTTTCTCTTTGAGCTCAGCAATACACGCGAGCCGTACGTTTCTCTCTCATTTAACATTAATCTAGTTGGAATTTCACGTGGATACTTCATTCTAAGCCGAGGGGTGATTGAGCCATAATTTACGAATTTCGCAGCCGACGGCGCGGAAACAGATTAGCCGTAATGTAGCCAAACGTGTCGCTCTAGTTGGGACAAAATCATTAGTATCGTGTCCCTTTGTTCTAAAGCACCATTTATTTACAGCACCCTTAACACCAGTCTTATTTATACTACATGCTCTACGTGCGTTAAATTTTACCGAAATAATAGGTAAGATTGCCACCACCCACACAATTTGAATAAAATAAACTCACAAAAGAATAAAACACTAGGTAGGTTGCCTATAAGTTAATCTAAACTACAGAATTTGTTAGGGTAATAAAATCCCTACCGGGAAAACCCGAAAACCGTAATTTGTCAATCAAAAATTCCTCAATGCTATGACGAATACAAGTCGAATACCTACCTACGTCTACTTCGATAATCAGCTGATGATAATATCCGCAAAATCGTCCCCTATTTTGCGCGGCCCGCAGCACGCATGCGCGTCGCGTCGTCGACCAAAATCGTCCAGTCAGCTGTCAAACGCCTAGGGTGGTCCTTTGCTAGTGAAAATAACAATTTAAATCAAATAAAGACAACAATTTAAATAAATATTCGTGGTAAATTATTTGGAGTGTATTGAGTGAATATTTTAATAACAGTGAAATAGAATTCGGTTGTGGTGAATTGAATTGAAGTGTAGATTTGATTGTGGCCTTGCATTTGAGGGTTAAGGTGAGTTATAGTTTTATTATTTATGGATTCAAATACAGCCCCTAGACAGGACACTGAAATTATGACCTAGGTATATGTAGAGTTAGCTGGCCTAGTACCTTCTAGGTACCTACTTATGGTTCTATTCAGATTCTAGCAAGTACTGGCTACGTAGGCCATTTGTGAAGTACCTATTGGTAGACATAAATATCGTATAAATAATAGTTAATTCTAGATTTTAAATAGCTGAAGTATTTATTCCAATAAAATGTTTTCAGAGATATAGAGTAGGTTTTAGGAACAATAGTATTATCGTATTACTGCTTATTTCCGGGTAGTGTACATTGCTAGTAATATCCTTGTATACTCTAGATTGATACCCTTATCATTTAGATTGAGTATAAGTACGCAGGTACATATATTACTTCGCATAATTAGCATATACAATAGTCTGCGTAGTGCCTACGCGTACTACGACGTAGGTATCGCCCTAATTCTATTGGTGTACAAAGTAACTACGCCTCGAGTTTCTTAACAACTCTTAACGATTTACGATGAAGAATTCACAGAAATAATATTAGAGAACAGTGGGTTCGCAATGGATAATTGTTGAGAGACTCGGGGGCCTGTATAGACTCTCCTTCCATGGTTTTAATGTATGATCGAGACACCAATCATTTTATTTTAGTCGTGTTAAGCTTAGTTTAGTCCTAATTTAGGAATATGGTATGGCCAGTGGCGTAGCTTTCCTTAGGGCCCCCTGTATCAAAATTTGTTGGGGGGCCCAAATGAAGGCTAAAGAATTTTCATACACGTTCGGGGCCCCTGTAGCCTGGGGGCCCCTGATACGGCGGTAGCTACGCCCCTGGGTATGGCATGGTATGGTACAGACCTGCGCGAGCGGACCATTGGGTACCTAAACAGCCTCTTAAAACGGACCCTATTAGAGAAATCAGATCGGTATCCCGGTGGCACACAATAGAGATCCCAAATCTAATAAAATCGAATGCACTCAAAACAAAGAGCGTGATTTATGAAGGCGTGGTGCTGGAGCCGCCATAATATACGTTTTTTGTCGCGGTTTTGAGCCGGTCTGCGGCCGGAGCGGCACGTTCGCGGATAAACAAAGGTTTTTGGGGTTCCGTAAGAAGAATAGAAAGTGAAACCACATACAAAAATTCAAACAATAAAATCACATTCACCCTTTTCAAAACTAGGTAGGTAGGTACTGTGGGCACAGGGTTTTTGAAGACGATTTTGGAGCATGCCCTCATGCTTCAAGCTATGCGTGATCTGATAATGATTCAGCTGCAACTCTTGTGTACTGAACCACTGGCTCGAATGGCGAGCTATCCTCGTACAGCGCAGGTAGTTCGCGGCTCCTCACGGATTTTTAACCTTTCCAGACCCCATTGTTCCCGAGCCCGCACCTTCCACACATTTAGCTGTGTATACATTAGGTACTATTGGTATTTATGCCTAGGTGATCAGTCTGAGTGTTTTTGGGAAACTCTCAGAAATTGATTAACCAAAGTCAACGTCAACATTTTTATTCATGTAATCTAGACGTAGCGTTTATGAATCGTTAAAAAAATACAATATTTTAGCGTTACCAAGATGGACGACTCCTGTCTATTGCATTTTTTGTACCTGCATACCTTTTAGTTATAGTTATGATTAAAGCTAATAAAATCAAAATTTTTAATGATTAGGCTCCGCGAGGGAGCGCGCGCGCGTAGTTTTTACAAATCTATAGCTTAAAGCAAATTAAGCGAGCAAGCTTATTTATGTACCGAAATTTTATCAAAGTTTCCTCTTCATCCTTTCATACTTTTAATAATTCTCCGGTCCCGGCAATTCGCACAAACGATGGAATCCGTTTTATTGCCTCACAATACCATTGAATTATACAAATCCGTAATTTGGGTTGATTCATAGGTTCAACGATATTAATGGTTTATTTGGAAAGGCGTAGGTATAATGTGACTGTTTACTATAGTATATTTTACGGTTGTTTTTCGAATTTTGGGAACAAACATTGCTTGTTAGAGGTGACCACCAGTCAGCGGAACCACAAAAACATTGAGGGAATGTGGGGGACCACCCAATGTGACAAAATTGTTCCATTTTTATTCTATTGTCTGTTTCTTTCCTTTGCTACTAGATGGCACTGCTGTCATTAAAATACCGGTTTCCACCGCGGTACACGGAGAGGCCACGCACACGCTACGTACGTGGGTAAAGCTTCGCTTTGCACGAAAATGTATGTCACTGTGTCCACCGCGGCGCACAGAGAGGCTACGCACGAAATGACGTCATCCATACATTTTCTTGCAAAACGTAGTCGTGGCCGTGTGCGTGGCCTCTCCGTGCACCGCGGTGAGTTTCCGGCTTAATAATGGAAGTACCTAGTTATTTCATGTTAGGTAAAGCCGGAAACCCGCGGCGCACGAAGAGGCCACGCACGTGAGTCAAGCTTCGCTTTGCAAGAAAATGTATGCATGACGTCATTTCGTGCGTAGCCTCTCCGTGCGCCGCGGTGGACACGGTTACATACATTTTCTTGCAAAGCGAAGCTTGACCCACGTGCGTGGCCTCTTCGTGCGCCGCGGTGGGTTTCGGCCATAAAGCCGGAAACCCACCGCGGTGCACGGAGAGGCCATGCACACGGCCACGGCTACGTTTTGCAAGAAAATGTATGGATACCGTCATTTCGTGCGTAGCATCTCCGTGCGCCGCGGTGGACACGGTGACATACATTTTCGTGCAAACTGAAGCTTGACCCACGTGCGTATCGTGTGCGTGGTCTCTCCGTGCGCCGCGGTGGGTTTCCGGCTTAATACCACGATGTTCATGGGAAATACCTATATTTATCCCATCTATCACACAATACCGCATTAGTGTAAAATTTTATCAATAACAAAACATATCTTCGCGACCCTGCCAGGATTCGAACCTGGAATCTTCTGATCCGTAGTCAGACGCGTTATCCGTTGCGCCACAGGGCCGTTGACAAGTTTTCTCAAATTATCTACTAGATAACTAGATAAATATTATGCAGTATACAAAAACCTTCGAATATCGTTGACAAAAACAGTGATATAATGTTTCAGACCCATATAATACTCTACCACACAACATTTTCAGCAGTTAGGAATTACTACCACATCAGATTTTTTTGTTAAGAATTAGGTAATTATCTATTCAATTATTTACCGCAACATTTACACACAAAATAGAAAATATTGATTTTTCCGGGAAAGCCAGCATTGTAATAATTATTTATTCCGCCCAGACTATAAGTGGAATCGATTCAGTATTCCAGCGAAGGGCGGGCGGCAGACGCCAGGGCGGGCGGGGGCGGCGTACCTATCACGCGATCTACGTCTAGACCACTTCATCAGGGGAGTTACCATGACATTATGGGTAAAAAAGTAAATATTTTAGAAAAAATTGAATGATTTAATTGTTGAGTCATGGAATCGAAGATAAAGTACCTACTTATCATTATTATAACTTTTATTGTTTTAAATATAGCAGAAATCAGTTTGAAAATCTTCGACGATGCTATTTACATCGTTTTATTCCTGTAGAGATGACTCTATCTGGGCGGGCGGCGACGCTAATGGTGTAAGGCGAATATTGTACTTTGAGTAATATAGTGAACTGACAGGCTGATAGATTCAATTAAATTTCAGCTGTAATTGCTAAGTCGTACTTGATTATACCTACTGTGCTTATACACCGATAGGTAGAGTCTCCCGGTTTAATGGTATTTAAACGTTATTCCACTTCCAACAATCAAATTGAATTATTGAATTTACTGTGGCAGTGATCGCCTACATAGCCTCTTCAATAAGGGAGTCAATTTTACTGAAATCCTGTAAACTACACCGACTCTATCAGTGTTTGAGGCAAGTGTTTTGGGTTTTATATCTAGGTTTTTTAATGTTACTAAGGTGGCAAACAAGCGTACGGCCCGCCTGATGTTAAGCAGTTATCGTAGCCTATAGATGCTTGCAATACCAAAGGCAGCACTCGCACGTTGCCAACCAGAAAGGGAGTGTGACAGAGGGAGGGGAAGGGGGGCGGACTTCCGGCTCTCTGTCATCACATATACATCCAGACTCTTAGTTACCACCCCATAGCGGGCTGGAACACCGTATTTGGTAATTGAACGCGTATTTTCCATGTACGTTATTTGGGTTAGCGTGTGTAGAACTAAGATTGTGGATATTGTGATATGAATCTTGGGGTAAAAATATTTGTTTGAAATGGTTTGCGTGTTTAATATTGACCCAATTTCTTTTAGGGTCCCGTACCTAGAATTCGTGAAACCCATGAGAACGTTCAGCAGTATATCACAGTCTGCCATAACGTATATTTTTTAAATTACAACATCAGCGTTCCCCGAAGGAGTAGGTAGAAGTGTATACAACTATTACTTTTATAGTTATGCCTCGGAATACGTGTTTCGTATAGAGAGTAGTGTCGCGAATAAAGGTCAAACTAGTTAATTAAATAATCATAAGGTAGCTGATATTGTTATTAAGATTATCGCTGTAGTTATAACGTGCATGGTTCTAAAGCAACTGTTTCATACAACACTACGCATCCGGCGACTAGTGATGTACTTAAGTGCATTAATGCATTCATACGTGCATTTCCGCTGCACCCGGACGACTTGATTGAATAGTGATGCGCATGATACATTTTAAAACTATCGATTTTAGATAATTTTATGATAGTAATTTAATAACTCAGGTTTACTTGCTAAATTTATAGGATGTAAATCTTTTGTATTACAGCCCCGGGTAATATATTTTTATAAATACACACATATTCTTTCATTTACAGTTATTTGTTAGTTAATGGGTTAATGGAGTGGCAGTGGTAGCCGATTGGTTAAGCACGCGACTTGCGGGCTTAAGGTCCTGGGTTCAAACCCTGGCTCACACCTCTGGATTATTCGAAATCTATGTGTGAATCATAACTTTAATATGATTATCACTTGCTTACGGTGAAGGAAAACATCGTGAGGAAACCTGCATGTCTTTAGACATGTGTGACCCGCACTGGGCCAGCGTGGTGGATTATGGCCTGAATCCCCCTCGCATTGAGGGGAGACCCGTGCCCAGCAGTGGGACGTTAAAAGGGCTAAATTATTTATTATTATTATGGTAGTTAATTAAGTTAGCTTACTTCACACCTTATTTGCACCGATGCAACATTACCTATTGATGCTGTCCAACGATCTCTAAGATGCTGTCCTTATTTGTGACAGCACAAAGGGACAACGTCACAAATTGGTGTATTGTTTAGTCAGCGCAAACGCACGATTGATAGGAACGCTTCTAATTGCTATCTACCCTTTTCAAGATACAATACTTTTTCTAGATGTTCTAATAAATGTTCATCTTTTACTTGTATGGTTAGTAGCCAACCTGGTGTCAGAGTTGTTCAAGCCGCCCGAAGGCCTCTGACAAGGCTTAACGACTGCTGCCTATATGACAAAAACCAGGACCGACTTTTAAAGCGCCCACCGAAGCACGGAGTAGCTTAGTTTAAATGGCACTAAATGACATTAATCTCTGACTGACATTTTACCGATTCGAGCGTTTACCGATCAGAAGGGCTAGACAAGTGGCAGACGTCTACAAATTCGCTAACGCTTCATCTATGGAAATGACATAAGTGACGTGATCTCAAGCGTGATCTTCATAGCAACTTGTTGTTGATTTACATAGCGACGTTTGACATTTCCATACATTGTGAAGTTTGTTCTTTTCTATTCGATTAGCGTTCATGCCACTTGGCTAGCCCCTCAGTGATTGCAGCTGGCTATGAGCGCCTCAAATAATGAATCCATATTTATTTATTTTATCGATATGATGGTGGGTCCAGCATGATCGGAAGCAGTTAACTAGTCTCAATGGGCCGGGTCAGCTGGTGAACTCGCACTGTTGATGCAGAGTGCAGGCCGGGGGCAGGGTTATTGGCTATTTGTTATTTAACCACTTTTTATTGTTTTATTGGTAATAATGGTCTTGTATGGTGTAGTTATTGTTGCTGGAGTATGAGAACTTGTTAGTGCAAGGTCCGTTAGAATGCAAATGCATGAATTTTATTCCGTTCTAGTAGGTTTAGTATAAGCACAGGTATAGGTATGCATTTTCAATGTTCCATTTAATAGGTACCAAAGTACAGTCAATATAAAAACTGGATGACTTTGTAGTTAATTATAAAATAAATAAATAAATATAACGTCACGACTTTTATCCCCATTTGGGGGGTAGTCAGAGGCTTAAGTGGCCATACACCACCACATTGTGGAGGTATTAAGCCAACTCAAAGCCCACGTTTCACCAGATAGTCAGAACCCAACGTGACAGGTGGTGAACCTTGTCGCCGTGTATACAGGAACTGACTATTACCTAATCCCGAGGGATAGGTAGTTAATTAGTTTTTTAAATTTGATTTTTACTTGTAAACATGGATTATCATGGGCTTGATCTCTCTCACAGGATGTTCTGTATAAGTTGTATAATTTAGACGACCGTTTGGCGCAGTGGTTCGAACGTTGGCCGCTGGGCTTACTGCATTGAGTGGTTGCGGGTTTGATTCCCGCCAGAGTCAAATTTCAGAAACGGCCTTGTTACTGGGATCGCCCCCAGTCCATTGCACGGTACCCATAGTACAAGCGTTGCTTAGTTTGGGACCATACAGTTGGCGTGTCTGGCGATATTTATTTATTTGTGTACTCTGTGTAATTCGTAATCACTTATATATATATCGTACTCTCTTATATTTCTCATAATGATCTCGTTTCAGTACATTTATTAGCAAGACAGGTGTTTAATTGCGTCATAATGTTTGTGCGCAGTGCTTTTATATGGCAAGTTAATCAGTACACACCGGTTATCGGTGCTTATCAGTGAAGTATGTGGTGCTTATCTACCTTTGTTTGGATAAATAAATAATCACGAGGGTGGGAAACGAATATAAACGTGGAATTGGTATTCAGGAGCTGGATTTGTTTTGGGTTTAATGGTTGACTTACATTGCGCATTTAATCCATCAGTTAATTTTACTTATATCTTTTTCAACATTGTTTTGTCATAGTACTCGTACAATATAATGATCAGTTAATTTAATTTAAACGTAATATGATCTATAATTATCAGTTATTATGATCAGTCCCGAAATACAGTAGGATTCCTGTGATTTCAGATTTATTATTACGGGTAAACCTAGGTAGAGACCTCTATACGGACTGCCATGATATTCTTGCGATACCTAGTTATATAAAAATCGATAAGTGATTATTTATGTACTTACACCCTTTTCCCCACAATCCACTTAATCACTTACGAACAATCCGATAGTACCAATTATCAGATAAGTGAAGCCGAAAATAAGTTGTAAAATTATAAAACAATGATTAAACACTATCGGTCGTTTTGTTGATTTGCGAGCCTACGTGCGCCCAGTCACATCACATAGCTGAGCGGAAACCACCTCTCCTTTAAGGGAGGGGGAGGCACGCGTGGTGGGAAACGTGACCTATATCGTAGTCAGTTGACATATCTTTAGAAGAGAGACTACTCAAATATTTAAGTCTTTTTAACCTAAGACGTCTCTCGCTGTCTCTTTGAGCCTCGGCTGAGATACTTTTTACCCGACTACGGCGGAGGGTTATGATTTTGACCGGTATGTATGTATGTATGTGCATCTGTTCCCACCTAACTTCCAAACGACTTGTCGTAATTTGACAAATGAGGTATCGTTAGAAGCGGCTTAATGGCGCGCTGGTTATAGGCTATGTGACGTCACATAAAATTGCATATGGCGCCCTCTAGAGGACATAATGTCATGAACTAAAAAAAAAACATTTTTTAATGAAACCATGTGGAAACCATCCTCTAGATGAGAATATTTTCTTGTTTCATACTTTTTAGAGCGCGATTTTTCAGTAGTCGGGTTTTAGTTTTTAAACTTACTTTTTTTTCATATTTAGGGCAAGTAAGTGCTGTTGTTATTTGACAACAGTTTTTCTAAGGTTTTGCATATAAACATATAATAATGTCTACTGTAGTGAGACCCAACGGTACATCTACTCTCAACATCAATTCTATCTAAAAATAGAGATTGCTGTAAGAAATTGTGGTAGGTAGAACTAGAGTCCTAGGAGGTAAGCTTTACTAGTAAGTAGGTAGGTATGTACCATTCATTATAATTGCATCTGTCTGTTCCATAACGAAGTTTTACGAGTAGTGCAGTGCGGTACCGAAATTGTAGTAGCGACGCGTGATGCGTGCGCCCGCGCATCGTTCTATTTTCAAACGAGCCAAGTTCATTAACGTCTCGGTTAGATTGACAGTAGGGATGTGACACCAGTTATAATTATATCGATAATTTCGGATTTACTTTATTAAATTGGATTTATGATTGGTAAAATGAAATGGAGCAGTTGCACAATTGTTTTATTCTTCATATAAACGAAGGTAAAACGGTGTTGTGTACAGACAAGTTTTAGATTTACTATTGTCAAGTTGTTTCTACTTTGCTCTGCGGGTCAAGTTTTTCGGAAAATATATTCAGGATCAGGAAGAATGAAGCCCATAAACATAGTATTTAATAATGTACACACCGCTTAAAAACAGTAAAGTTGTCAATTAACACGAGTTGTCTTAATAAGGTGTTAACAAGTCCAACTTTATTATCATTATCCCAATAAAGCACAGAAGTTATCACTTTACGAAAAATACTAAATTACTTTCCCATTGCGAAAAATACCGTGTCCTTTGATATAATTATTATATTATATTTATACCGGATACGGAAATGAATGCAGGAAGAAAATGTCTCCTTGGTATAGGTTAATCGATGTTAATTAAATTCAGGCTGTTTGAGTGACAGGAGCTGAGCGGAGACGGGCGCGGCAATAGTATGTAGAGTAAACAAAGTTATTTGTGCCGGTGGCCAAAATTGGAACTAGCGTTAGTCAGTATGAGTATGTTCTTTCTTTGACAGTTTACGAGGACAGTGGCGACACTGTCCACGGCACGGATAAGTTAGTTGCATTGTTGTGAGATTTGCATAAGTATTTGGATTGGATTATGTTATTAGATTTGCTGTTATGTTTTATGAATTAATTCCGTTGTTAATTCTTGTTAAATGTGTAGTAATATTGACATTAATGTTAATAGTTTATTAATTCTTCCGGTTACTATAGAAAATACGAGGTTTTAAGTTCATACAAACAGACACTATTTCTCTTCATATCGATATAATTTGATTTTGTAACATTTTAACTTGTTTTTTTTTTCAATTAGTAGCGGTCGCTATTACTAAATCTAACTCTAAATCCAGATAACCGTTCGTAATTAGAATAACTGACATTGCAGCGTGTACCGGCGCGGGCGCTGCCTACACCCGCGCCGCTCATTGTCGACGGCTCATTATGCTTGTAGGCCGCTACATTGACTAATGCGGCAAAGCTATTCGCTCACTGGACTTGTGACCGATTCCGTAGGTAGAGCGGTTCAATCGTTGGTAAAAATCGGTCATTACCATTTTTTACTGGTCGATAATGGTAAGTAACGCTAAGGGGTGGATTTTATACACATTCTAATTTTGCCAACTCTAAAATCAGTCGAGCTTACGATTAGCCAAAATAGCAGATAAGGATTGTTTAATTTCTACTAATAAACGCAGGCGGTTGTTCCGAGTAAAATGAAGTATATAAAGTAAATATAAGTATAGTAATTAAGTATATTTCTGGCGCGGACGTAGTGATGTGATAACAGAAAGGTGTGGCGGGGAAATGCCCTTGAAATACGAAAGTGCTAATCTACTGGTGTAATTTATGACTTGGGCGGCGCTACCGACGCCACGGTTATCTGTATTACGTCAATTGGAAGCTACTTGTTGCTACAATCCTATAAGCTTATCCGGCCCGCTGAGAGTGTAAAATACAATACAATATAAGCTTGTCAAAATATGACAGTTCTCATTTGTTAGTCCCCGAGCCACTACTTGTGGGACTGTAGAGGAATTTAACAAATATTTTGAAATGTAACACAGTCTATTATTTTAGGACCGAAATACTGATTATTTGCTATTTTGAAAAGGATAAAGTGAAGATACAAATTAGCAGATATGCAGCAGATATGCTCAGTTGCAGTCCAGCTTTCCTGAGGATGCCTCGTTTAGAGGCGAAACACGTGTCGAATTTATTTAGGATTCGATTTGTCTGCGGAGAATTGCTAATTGTTAGGGTCCATGACTCATGACAGACATACTCTCGACTGACAGGGAGTTAGGTCTTGTTGGCTTCTTCTATTAAGAAAGAAAGAAAGAAAGAAAAACTTTATTACGACTAGCAAGACCAAAACAATAATAAATATAAAAAGAAAAAAAAACAATTATCGACTATGCTAGCCGCAAACGGACCCAATTCAGCATGCAGCATTCAGCATTATTATCGATCAATTCATTTGGTTTATAATATTGGAGGTTAACAATTCCGAGGGTGAGTGGTGGGTCCCTCTCTATAATTGTTTAACAATGGATTTCCGTAAAGTTACGCCTGATTCCATCAATTATAGATATGGTACCTCCAAAAATTGCAATCACTAGACTTGTGCTCCGCGCACCACTTCTTCTTAGTCGTTACGCTCTTGGCAGAGCGGTCGTGGTCAACATATGGAGCTACCATGGGCAGATGTTGCTCGCCTCACGATCTCTCGCCATTTGTTCCTGTTGGTGCTGGCTCTGGTGCATTCATGCAAGGGTCCACCCACACAAGATTTAATCTTGTCAGTCCATCGCATGGGTGACCTTCCTCGCACCACTACATGCAGCGAAATTCACACATATCTATGTCATCGCAATCAACCTAAAGGCATTTTTATGCGTATTATTAATCAGAGCTTTTATCTCATTATCATTGCTTTTATCTCTACATATAAATATTTTTTTTTACAATTAGACGAAAGATAAATAAAAAGAGTGTGCGTACCAATCTAGTGTACACCGACCACAACTGTCTATTTGACATTTCGTCACACACCGAGATAAAGTAATATGCAAATCGATCATCGGAATGTATCGGTTGTCAGCGGAATTAATTCGATTGCGGCGCGCAGATCGGCGATAACGCGCCTAGTTGCGTGCGCGCGCGCAAACCGCGATTGCACCGTAATGGAGCGTAATATGGGTGTATTTGCATAAGATGCTGTCCGCTGATAGGTGGAATTGGTTAATTTTTGACAGGCGATAATGTGGTAAATGGTATTATGAAAGTTATAGTTAACTAAACGTTATGTACCTATTGGTAGTTGTTTTTTGACCTCAAGTTAACGTTGGCTAATTTAGACGGTGCGTGTCTAAATTAGCGATGTTAAATGTGAAGCCTAGGAGAGTAGTATTTATCGATTCTATAGGATGTTCGGTTTTATTTTTATACGTACTAAACAGGGAGGAGTGGAGAAAGGAAAGGGACCTTTAACCAGCAATGGGATGACCCAGGTTGAACAAAAAGTACAGAACAAGCGTTATGATTGATTTAGAGTATAAGTCGGAACCGTTAGATAACTATTATTCAAAAAATAAATAGTGTTATTTTCACAGATCTACGGGAAAACTGTTAAAACATAAAATTTATTTAGTGAATAAGAGTTATCCAACGATTCTGAAACATTTCGTTCCACATTCAAAACGTCAGAATTGTTTGGTAAGTTGTTGTATCGATGTAGGTTCAGTTACTTGTCTCATCACTATTATAATCTGTGTGCACACGGGATGCGGGCGCATCGCGTCGCGGCGTCTGCGCCATGAATCACCCCGTGTGTCCCGCGCTTTATTAGCCCAGCTCGGCAAATAGGGGGTAGATAATTTAGTTTTTACGAGATCATGTTACGCCCGCATTTCAAAAGGACATTGACTTGACTGTTATGTCATTTGAACCTCACAAACATCCACGTTTTGAAAGAAAATAAAGAAAATGTGTATAGAACATAGATTTACAAAGTTTCAGACGCGCGCTTTAACTACACGCCCTACCTGTGGCTCTACTGAGAAAAGTCATTCTAAAAATGCGGCAACTTATTATCGTCGCGGCACGTCAGTTGCTGTCAGATGTACTAAAGTACGCCGACTTTGGTTTAGTATCAGTTAGCTCATTTAGTTAGTGAATGTGCTACATCTAGTTGGAATAACCTCGCGGAAGCCAAAATTAATCTATGATTTAGAATTTGTTTTATAATAATGTACTGCTTAAACGGTTGATTGACGGATACGATTTTGACGGCTATTCACTGATTTAATGCCGTCGAACGAAGCTTGATTATACATCAACACAACTTAAAGCTAATGTATACAAACAGACCACACTCCACCCTTTGTTTTTAGTCTTAATACAAAGAATTTACACTGTTGATATTACTGAAAATAGACCATATATCCACACAACCAAAAACCAACCATAATGTCGAATCAACAGGGTTAAAATTTTAGTTTTATAAGGCACAAAGACTTCGGATTGCGGTACCAAACTTGGCTTAAACGGATCTACAGACGGGAAAGGAAACAACAATGATTTTAGTATATCATTCCTGTTAACGATGATCTAAATACGTGAACTATGCATATATAGTACAAGCTGCTTAGTTTGGGATCAGGTAGCCGTGTGTAAAAAATGTCCCAGGATATTATTATTATACATTTTCAATTTGTGTCGTTTGAGTTTGAATCGTCCATTAAGTAGCTGGATGATGTGGAAGAAAATAGATGGACGTCGTCATCAATTGTTTCTTTAAATAATCTGTCCCATACAATGGACTCGGGGTGATCCCGGTGATACCTAGACCAGGGCAAATTACGAAAAGGCAGTTTCCGAAATCTGCCTCTGGCGGGAATCGAACCCGCAACCACCCGATGCAGTGACCCGAGCGGCCTACGCTCGAACCACTACACCAAGAGGTCATCAAATAGATATAGAGTCTATTCACTCTTGCACCGTTCATCACTTCCGGTCCTATAACCATAGTAGAGACGTTTAAATTAAGATTTAAATGCAGGTTTACCATTCGTTCTAATTACAATTTTATGTATCCCGTATACGGCGCGTTTCCATGGTGTTTCGTAACCATAGCCCATGGTGCAGGATGCGATGGCTTGCACATAAAAGCGCCGTAAACACGCGACGAAGCTCGCGGCTATGTGATGTGATGTGCATTCGTTTTGGTTGCGCCTTAAATGGCAGATGGGAGGTAGGGCTGCCACTGATAAGACTTAACAATATTTTTCCTAATACCGGGTTTAATTGGGAATTATGTGACGCAAACAATTTAATAAGCATACGGATTTAGAAGTGTTTTTAAGAATAATCTGCTGGTGGGGTGATACTTGTCGATCGACTGACTAAGTTTTAGTGACTAATGATCCCGATAATAGAGGAAATCATCACAGAAGGTGATATACTTAAGTTATACGTACACCAACTATCTACTAGGAGTAGTAGTCAGTAATCAATAAAATCAGGGTCAAGCAGGGGTTTTATAAGCGCTTCACAATTCATTAGATTCATCAGAACGGCTTAATAATGGTATTCGACAACCATTATTAAGCCGTTCTGATGAATCTGTACGTATAAATTAAGTATATCACCTTCTGTGATGATTTCCTCTATTATCGGGATCATTAGTCACTAAAGCGTAGAAAGTCGATTACAAAGATCGATCAAGTACCAGAAGTGCCACCCCACCAGCGGATTATTCTTAGAAACACTTCTAAATCCGTATGCTTTTTAAATTGCTTTTTAAATTCCTTTTTTAAATAAAAATATTATTTAATGATTGTGTCATCCCTGCGCGTGTATCTTATTACGCAATGTGTTATGGCGCGCAGATGGCGCGGGTGTATTTCTGTGCAGTGCATTAGACGCGTGCGCCGATGGGGACCACTACGCGGCCGTGTAGAGTGCCGCCATAAAAAATAACCTGAGATTTCCGGATCTGAATCGCATTTAATTTCTTCTCTCCTCTAAGCTTCGGAAAGCACGTGAACCTGCTCGGTTGCTTGTCATGCCAACAACAATGAAAGGCCTTCGTCGTTAGGGCAGTCAAAAAGATTAAGTTAACTGTAAAAGTCTGAAAATTAGTCTTACCCACAGAGTAAAGACTAAAGAAAGAGGTGCCCTTATTAGATATTTGTATGAAACAAAACGTGGTCATTGTTTTTTCATATTTATTTTACTATTTACCGGTAAATAGTTGAACTACTCGCTTCGTCTTATGTCGATGTTAGTACTAGGCCGACCACTCGGCCGACTTGCTTAGGGCCAGTCCCCTTAGTAACTGGTCTTACCCGATTACTGGTTCTGGGAGGGGGACGGTACGCGCTCTGTGTAAGAATCATGAAGAGCCAATGAAGGTAGAAGGTAGAAGGTAGAAGGTAGAAGGAAGGTACCCAAGGAACTGCTGCCGTAGAGTTTTCCTGAAACTATCGTGTAGGTACATTAAGAAAACCTCGCAGCATTCAATAATGTGGAGTTTCTCATTCTTCTCCATAAGAATGGCATCCAACTGAATAGCACAATCATATCATATATTATTTTGAGACATTATAGACAATTTAACATGTAACATGTAACGTCACGACTTTTATCCCCATTCGGGGGTAGTCTGAGGTTTGAGTGGCCATACACCACCACATTGTGGAGGTATTAACCAACTCAAAGCCCACGTTTCACCAGATAGTCAGAACCCAACGTGACAGGTGGTGAACCTTGTCGCCGTGTATACAGGAACTGACTATTACCTAATCCCGAGGGATAGGTGGGTTTCCTCACGATGTTTTCCCTCACCGTCAGCGAACTGTAAATTATGCACATAGATGAAAATTCATCCATTGGTGCATGCCCCACCAGGGATCGAACCTGGGACTTCCTGATTGCTAGCCCAACCTGTTCACCCCTAGGCTACAGTCGCTTTTTTCAACAATTATAAGTAATAAAAAAAAACGTTTTATAGAAGGTTGGAAACCTGTGCTCCTCAGTATTTTAAAGCTTACAGATAGTTAATGACAGTGGCTTATAACATTATGAATGTCATAACATCGTATTTCCGACAGCCAGCTCTGGTCTGAATTGAGGACGTGTGACAAAGGTCCCGCCCTTTCATTGTTGGGCACTCATCTTAACTGTCACAAGCAATTAGATACGGAACGTACTTAGGCACCATTACTAGCATGAATCGGGGCTTGAAATACTTAAGTGACTCTTTTAGTTAGTTTTATAACTGCTCTAATAAATCCCGTAAATTATTATAATGTGGCCAACTAAACACCAACTGTCTGGTTCCAAACTAAGCAAGGCTTGTACTATGGGTACCGCTCATTGGACTGTGGCGGACCCAGTTACACCCAGATCAGGGAAAATTTGGAAAAGGCCGTTTATGAAATTTGCCTCTGGCGGGAATCGAACCCGCAGCCATTCGAATACAGTGCCGTGAGCCGGGCGACCTACTCTCAAACCTAGTGAAGGGATGTTCTCGAGAACATTCTCACCCTTGGAAACTTACTCGTGAGAATTTTTGAGAATCTTATATTTTGGGTGACGTTATCCTAACTTTCAATCTTAGAAACAATTAAAACCACCATACTTGCATGTTTATTTATTTATTTATTTATTTATTTATAGCTAGGAAAAACAACAGCTTTTAAGTTCAGTGGTGGTAACAGTTATACAAATTACATAATCAGCCTTCTGTTTTCGTTTTCTGTTTTTTAATGAGGTTTATGCCAAGTTTAACATGCTTCAGAAGATAAATTCTCGAAAATTCGGACGAGTAAGTTTCCGAGAGTGAAAATGTTCTCGAGAACATCCCATCAATACTCAAACCACTGCGTCAAGAGGTCGATTATATTTTGTTAAATTCTCCTGGACAGGGTGTTACTGAGACCGCCCATTACAATTTGTTTGGATCCATGCTTACTTAGCTGATGGTTATTTGATTTTGTATTGCTATTGTCCGTGACACCGTACGCGTGAAAAACCCTGTACGTTACCTAGATATTTAGATTCGTAATTTAATTTTCTTGGCTGCATCCGATACCAAATTCCAACTTCGCAGTTAGTCAGTCAGTTGTAAAAGGACTATTTTATTCCTCTATCCACTATACTATTTTATTCCTCATTCTCAGAGTTCATGAAATATTTATAAATCAGGAGGTTTCCAGTAGCGAATGTATACTTGGTACGCTGCCTGCATGGAGTATCAAGCAGGTGTTCATTTTCCCAGCACTGGTAACCAACCATTATTTAATCTTTCCTTATAAATGTTATCAGTATTCTACCTTGTTGTTAATGTCAGGCAATATCTCGTAATTAATGAATATACATTGTTCGTCTATTTGTTACGGAGAGTGACACATTGTTACGCATTTTCCAAGAAGGGTGTTTGCCAGTTTTATTGGAGAGGCTATTTTAAGTTTTTTTGGTCTTCCAAACTTCTTGGCCTATTCAATATTGTCAACATGCGGATATAATTCGGAGAATTATTTACAGCCTGAAAATTCTTGCCGGGTGTATTTTCTGGCCGGGTATCGAAGCCGAGACCGCTTCAAGGAGCATTGACACAGTCAAGAAGATTACGATTGTTTGTTTGTTTGAACTCCGTAATGTACACGCATAGCGCTGAAGGAATTGCTATTGTTCATGATTCATTGCACTTTCATAAAGGTACGTGCATAGTAGCTACGTACTCGTAGCATAGGAAGAAATGTTTAAAAGTGTGATAACGTGTGTTTATTAGTCGTTAATGTTTTTATGTAGCAAGGCCGGGTGAAGTTTCATCAATTTATTTACTGTGGTATAAGACTTACATCTAATAGGTAATGAGCGAATTTAGAACATTATAGTCAATAATATAAATCAAATGAAGACTGTATTATTTAATTTACGGCAACGATATAAACCTGTTCCAATCTACATACGGCCTTAGATCCGTAACGCAAATCATGAGACATTCGCCTTATATGACTATCCTCGCAATGAAGGTTACGTGTTTAGGATGCCGCTAATTTTTACCTTTGTTTGTACATAGCATGACTTAGATAAACGTTGTGTCAATATTATTGTACGTAATGACCTATTTAAAGAATACGGTGAAATTTTTTAACAAAGATATGTATCACGGTTGAATTTCTTGAAGGGTTGGTTGACAGGACAGATTTGGGAACGGCCACTCACCGAAAGATACTACATCACCAGATACATGACAGGTGGTTAGTATGCCCATCTGTAATGGTCTGCTCTTTTTGACGAGTTCCCAGGAAGACAGAGGTGTCCTATTTTAGCCCGACAATAGTAGGTAATAAGAATAGAGAGCAAGACCCACCGATCACCCTCAGGGACCCTTGGCTTGTCAACTTCCAAAATTGTGAACCGAATAACACGATCGATAACAGAGGAGGCCGACAAGACTGGGGGCTTACCACCACCTCTTATAGCAGTTTTGTTTTAACGTTTCAGCGGCCATTTGCGCAATGATGTTTCTTATTATCATGACAATAAGGTACGTCATTGCACAAAAAGACGCTGAATCGTTAAAACGTTCCTGTAATTGAATCGCAATAAGAGTTCGTGGTAAGCCCCCTGAACTGACTGCGGGCGTAGTAGAGTCGCGGTCTCTACAATTTTGTAGGTTGACAATCTGATTGGCGGACCCTGCGTGGGCGTTACTTTTAACGCCCGATACAGTCTACTATTTTTTTGTAGTACTCTTGGAATAGTAGTACTATAGACTTGACTATGAAATAATGCACTCTATTTAATTAGTTGGATGTGTCTAGAAGAGGCGAGCGGCCGCGCCCAAGCATCCAGATAATGTCATAGGCATGGAAATAGAATGCCATGGAATTTTCATTTTCTTCCTCTGTGGTCGTAGGTAACGTAACAGAAGGCACGGGCGCCGCACCTCTGGGCCATAAACTCAGGGTATGTTGATCCATGGTCCGCGCAAGGAATGCATGGGTAATTCTGTATGTATAACCCCGTTCTGTGTATGCTATCTTTGTCAATAAAAATAATGGCACATAATACAGCAGCAATTATCTCGGAGGTACAAGCTGGTCTCTGTGATTAATCAGCTCGATAGCGGAGTATAAATATTGTATTAATTGTCGATCGATAGCTTATCGCGGCCGGTGTGCCGCTTACCTCTCTGATGAGGGTACTGGTGGGGAGACAAGCTTGGAAAATACATAATACGGACTCGTTTGGAAAATAGAGAATCATGCATGTTCTTACAATCTTCAAGATTTAGGCAGTAAATCAGCAGAAAAGATTGAGTGAAAAATAGGTCAAAACAGTGAGTAGTGTTATATCATGTTGACACACAAATTTACATAGGCTTGCTGTCGCTTGTGTGTATTAGACCATAGATTTCTAATTAATGACTATAGTGCGATTATAGTGGGAATCTAGAACTTTCAATACGGACAACTTAACAGATACTCTGGACCTCTAGAGACTTGTTTAGTGGACTGCAATGTATTTGTATTCCTAATCATTCGGACCGGTAAGATTATTCCTCACGGTAACATAATTACAACAATGCATTTTCTCCCAAAACACTTGTAACCCCGCCTGTACATTCCACATCCAGCTCCGATAAGGCACCGGCGACTTATGCAAATAATCCAGCCTCCGTCGCATTACCCGTGACACACGTCACACGCTGACACACGCCTGACACATGCCTGTCGGTACAAAGGGGATTATTGTCCTTTCGGATCACATATAGATAGCAGGGTGGGCCGCATACCGAAATAGTGAGGAAACTTACATACCAACCTCAGACGCACAAATACATTATTTAAAAGAAGCGAAATCTCCCGAACTTAGTCTTGAGAGTCTACCGTGTCATTGTTCTGAAGGGGCGGTACATTCCAAAGTGCACATTTGAGGAATATGTCCTATCATCACCATAATTAGATACTTCTGGTCTAAACCAGTGTCGCTTCTAGAAGTAGGTATCTATATCTTATCTGTATTTTATCTGCATAGGCAGCGTGGTGATCCGGGTGATTGCGGGTTCGATTTCCGTCGGGGCAAAATTCGGTAATAGTATTTTCGTAAAATTAAAACAATGTAAAAAAGACAAGCCCGCTGAGTTTCTTGCCAGATCTTCTCAGTCGAGGTCGCGTTTCCGATCCGGCAGTAGAATTTAAGAAAAAATGTAAAATGACAATTTTTAAGTGCCCCCGTAGGCCTGAACAAAATAAACGTTTTGAATCTTTTTGAATCGTAATTTTCCCTGATTTTGTTTGTTACTAGGATCGCCCCCAGTCCATTCTACGGTACCTACCCATTATACAAGCATTGTTTCGTTTGGAATTAGTCCGGTGCTGATGATGAACCAGTGAGACTATAAACATGTGATGTACAATGTTGTTTTCGTTTATTAAAACGGCCAAAGTACACAATCTTGTATGCACAATGCAGTTTCATCATGGAATGCAGCCTCCTTATAAATCTTGTGAGTAATTAACATTGATTGCGGCAGTTGGTCGGCCTGTATCAATTGCTAGTGCCCGCTGACGTCAGCACGTGGACACGTGACTCGCCTAGAATATATGTCATTAGAATAGTGACACAAAATAGTAGTAACTCGTACCTACTATGTTATGTAGGTGAATAATCGTTAAGGTTAAGGAAACTATCTGTGTTAAATAACAGCCGAAAGCATGGAATAATAATAATAATATCCTGGGACATTTTTGTACACACGGTTACCTGATCCCAAACTAAGCAGAGCTTGTACTATGGAAACCAGATAACTGATATTACTACATATACTACTTTTTATTTGTAAATACATACTTAATATACATATAACAGGGAATAAAAGTTTTGATCTGATACTACAGTCATTATTAAACATTTAGGTTTTCGAGCCGGGCTGATATTCTGGGTTTAGCTGGGTCCATAAAATGAAAGATACCCACAACTAGTCATTGACTGGGATCATCTTGATAGATGCTTCTCTATTTCTTGTAATAACAGAGAAAAATATTGCAACAGGGTGAATGGGCACAGTACTTTTGAGACCACTATCCAAGAGGGATTATTTTGCAAGTCTTGGCTCATCCTAGCCGTCACAAGCCAACTCGAACACGACTTGAGATGACGATAACCATGGCGATTGGCGTAACCTCTCCAGATTCAATGTCAAGTGTCGACACTTGACACTAATACACTCAGTGTATACACCTTGTTACGGTTGTAGTGGCGGTGTCGGTACACTGAGATACACTGAGTGTCTAGTGTCTAGTGTCGCCGTGTATTCGAGCTTAAGCTGGCTAAGCATGCAGATGCCCTGTTATTTCATTTAATCATGTCCTTGTCCGGTCAATAACGCCATTCGTTCTGAAATATAATAAAACAACTTGAATCTCAGTGGTTGGACAGCCTGTTTATGCATACATCGTGGTCAATAACCAATATCATTCAATTAAGCGTGCACTCGGCGCAATGAGGATTTACGACGTCGGAGAACGGCGCCATGCGTGTGCGCATGGACCTTTGTTTGAATATTTTGGTATAAGTGGATGTATTGTAAAATGTGAGCAATATATTTAATAATAATAATAATAATATTCTGGGACATTTTTTACACACGGCTACGTGATCCCAAACTAAGCAGAGCTTGTACTATGGAAACCAGACAACTGATATTACTACATATACTACTTTTTGTTTTTAAATACATACTTAATATACATATACACCCAGACTCGGGACATACAGACATGTTCATGCACACAAATGCATGTCCCGGGTAGGAATCGAACCTACGACCGGCAGCGTGAAAGGCGCCTCCGCGCCAACCACGCTAACGGGCTCGTCGTATTTAATTAAGTACTTATATTTTTATTAACTTGAACCATTGCAACACTATGGAAAATATCGTCAGACTACACCAACTGTATGGTCCCAAACTAAGCAACGCTTGTACTATGGCTACCATATAATGGACTGCGGGCGATCCCAGTGACACCCAGACTAGTGCAAATTACGAAAGACCGTTTCCGAAATTTGACTTTTATTTGATTTGCCTCTGGCGGGAATCGAACCCGCAACCACCTGATTCAGTGAACCGAGCGGTCAACGCTCAAACCACTGCGCCAAACGATCGTCAAACAAAGTTATTATTTTGGTACTCAGCAGACGTAGCGTTTTGTACAGTTCGACTAGGGTTTGACCGAGCTGGAATTTCACCTATCTATACTGGTAGGGATAGCTGGAACTGAATTGAATAGTATCACTTATCCCCACTGGATGGGTCACTTTGGTATGAATAAGTGTACTACCCTATCAAAACCTACGTCTGACAAACACACAAAAAAAACATACAGTCGAATTGAGAACCTCCTCCTTTTGGGAGTCGGTTAAAAATGAGCATGACAACAGGAAATGTGCTGTAATTCTGCTGCTTCAATGAAGTATTAAATCAATTCCAGTCACCAGACTTTTCATTAAAATTCGTAATTATCTACGCAGTAACTATTTAATTGTATTTTCTTGTTAGTTTTTTACGCCATACACATAATAAACAATTAGTTAATATTAAATAAGGAAGTGTTTACTCGCGGCGGTGCGACGTATGTAACAGCGAGTCGGGCAATTAATTATTAAGACGGGTTTATGTAAAGGTGATGCAAGAAAGAAAAAAGTGTCAATTTAATTTATGTATATCACACAGACATACCTACAGACATTTTATTTCAAACTAGGACCTAATTTACCAATTTGATCTCAACTGAATCGGCCCACTTCATACACAACAATGTACTGTATCCATATCCAGTAATATGACGTCCTCTTTATCTGATAAGTTATCTACTGCCCTGATCTAGGCCAACATTTGCTGACTATTCGTACGTATTTACCTAATTCTTATTTATTTTTGATTTGCATGGTTTAATGGTGCATGCCACTATCCAATACACATAGAGCTACACATCAGCGCACGCGCCGGTCCCCGCGGGCTGCCCACACGCACGTTTTTGCGCATCGATAGCACCCACTCAAATGTACATCTTTGTATAACTACCAATTTGTAGTAATGAGATTATTTAACTAACGACCTACGGGGCTTTGTTTAGTATCCTATCTCCACGGAGTTGTTCCAGTCAGTCATCACCTAGAAGACGCCCGCTGGTGGACGTGCCTTCCACAGAAACTTCTACGGGCCACCGCAGACATGCTACTTTTAGCATCGGCGATCAGTGATTTCGCGACTGTATCGATGCTGCGTCACGTTTCTTCGAGCGAGAACGAGCGAGACGCAGCATTAAAATCTCCGATCGCCGATGCTAAAAGTAGCAAGTCTGCAGTGGCCCTACCTTCTATCGCCTCTCTTATCCACCGGCTTCCTGCGATGGTATGAAGTCGTAGGATAAAATTTAGTGAGCGTAATGCAGGGCTAGTTTATTGCTATACGCTTATATCTCAGCCAAATCTAAATAATGGGCGTTGCCTGACGAGAGTCGACTCTAGGATCCACTATAAACCACTAGTCTATACTCCACAACAAAGAGTATGGCACTATTGGTTATAAAAAAGTGGAAGCCAGAGTTTGTTAGAGAAGGACTTAAAAGTAATATTTACTAGAATCTATGCACATCTTTACGGTTAATAGAGCTCTCTATATAGAATAGAATAGAATAGAGCTCTGAATTTGAAGTCAGATAAGGGCCTCCGCAGACTTGCCACTGTCTACGACCGGCGATTTTGTGACGTATCGATGCTGCGTCGCGTTTCTTCGAGCGCGAACGAGCGAGACGCAGCATATAAATCGCCGATCGCCGATGCTAAAAGTAGCAAGTCTGCGGAGGCCCTAAGAACCACCCTGTTCTTATGATGTACCTATTCAGCTCCAAAAGATGCTATAAGTACAGAAGGAATAAAACTAGATCCTCTCGTTTCCATTTCAACACGCAACAGGAAACTTACAATAAAAACAATGCGTCTCATCGCAACCAAATTGAGTCAAAATCCCGCAACGAGGACGGCCCTCGGATAAAGCTACAATTACAAGTATCTCGGTACGATCTGTATCACGCACCGCGGCTAGTGCTTGCGAAATACCAAAGAATGTCATCTTAACACCCACTGGTGGGTACCACTGTGGAGTTGGACACAGTAAATCCAGTGCAGTTTTAGTTCATCTGTCGATATACAGTTGTGTAAAGCTGGCGTAAAGTGGTGTCGGAGTCTTGTCGCTCGAATTGTGTCGCTCAATTAAATTGAGGTCGTAAGAATTCACAGAGCACTCTACATTTTCTTTATTTTATGTGGCTAAGGTAGAACACAAACGTACGGCCCGCCTGATGTTAAGCAGTAGCAGGAGCCAATTAAATAGATGCTTGCAATACCAAAGGCATAGCACGTACTTTGAGGACCCAAGTAGGGTTGGGACAGAAGTAGGGGCAGAAGGGGGGTGGGGGGGTTGGGCTTCCGGCTCTCACTCATCGTACGAAATACAGCTGAAATTGCTACTTTACGCCAATCGTCTGTAGGGTGGTACTACCCCGGTCAAGCCAGTCCATATATGAGCTGCAGTCAACTGACTCTACCACCATTAGTTCTTCTGCTTCTCATCTCCACAGTGGCTCTGCATTCGTATCAAAAGGCTACAAGCTGTACCCAGTGGGCGCACTAATGTCGCTCCGTGTCCCCGCCCATTTAATAAGGCAAAACCGGTGGTCACATATGATATCAACAAACTTATCTATGCATGTGACCGCGTCGCCACTGTCCTCCAAAAACTGTCAAAAACGATCATAATCATTGTTATATTACGTTAGTTCCAGTATTCTCCACTGGTAGATATAACTTTGTGGTAATGTGCTCGATACGTGATGTTTCGCAGCCGTGTCGTGTGCAGACGAGCCGTTTTTGTCGATAATAATGCGCGATGTTTTGGAACCTCAGGATTGTAATTAAGGTGGGACATTGAAGGGGGTTTTTTACTTGCTTCTGTGTCGGCTTTCAACCGGTTGTATTAGCGAGCCTTAAGTGTTTGCTCAGGGAGCCTTTAATAAACACCGACAATCGTAAAAACACTTTATAGGAAACAATCAATGTGATTATTAAAGATTAAATTATCCTTTTTCCAATTGTCGTAACCAAAGTATTGGATGGCAATTAAAAGCCCTCATTAAAAAGAAATAAGTTCGGTTGGGAATCGTAAAATAACTGGGTTATGACTCTATTTGTCCATCTTAAGGTATGGCGCCTTCAAGGGCCTTGATTTTTGCGTAGGAATAAAACAAAATGTTGCGCAGTTCTAGAGGAGCCGTGTGCAAAATCACCGGCTTAATAATTGCCAAAAACGATAATCTGGGGCTTATAGTTTTGTAATTTGAATGTCAATAGACGTTTATAGTTGACCTGATGAGTTCTGATTGCCGACGCTACACGATTTGTACCTTTAAGACGAGGGTTCGAAATTTGGTTGATTTTCTATTCTACTTTTTCTTTAAGTAAGTATGTGGACTAGGAATCTTATATTTAGATGTATGATTTTTGACTATATTATCTTGAGTATCTTTAAATTCAAATCACGATTTGACGAAATTTTCTCGATAAAAAAAAATTATGAAATGAGCTCTAATTATTTACAATTTTCCTTGCTAACACGATGTTTTTACGATTTAGATCACGAAATTATTTCTAAAACATAGCAAATAATGATATCTAAACTACCCTTCAACCATATTTTAATTCATGAAGTAGTTTTTTTTTAATTCAAGAAAATGTGGTTTGGCGCTTACGTTGTTTATTTCCGAGCGCGCGCACAATATCGCCATCTCACATTTTAAGTACTTGAACTAACCATGTCTCTCTCTAACTTTGTATTGTCAGTGTCCGCTCGGACTTGTTCGACGTCGGACCTGTGAAGGATTTTTTAAAAAATATTACGAAAAAATATTACGGTCGTGCCACATTACAGGTACAGTACAGTATTTACAGTCCGCCGACGCCTATGATAAATAAATAAATATCCTTGGAAATTCTTTTACACATGACTACCTGATCCCAAACTAAGCAGAGCTTGTACTATGGAAACCAGATAACTGATATTACTACATATACTACTTTTTGTTTGTAAATACAAACGAAATATACACTTAATTACACCTAGACTCGGGACATGCGGACATGTTCATGCACACAACTGCATGTCCTGGGCAGGAATCGAACCTATGACCTGCACTGCAGCGTGATTTTCGTTTGCTTTTCCTTGTCTTGTGTAATTTCTTTTCATCTCTTGTCATTTTGTGTCATCTCTTGTCATTTTGTGTCATCTCTTGTCATTTCATAGTTATTCGTGTCATTTCTGTAAAAACTCCCTATTTCGCTTACTGTTATATACTTGCAGCATGGTCTTGGGCCGACAGTGGGAATACATTGCTTGTCAAAACAATGGAGTCGCTTTATTGCGTTTGTTGTAGGTATGGATGGGCAAGTAATAAATATATCATACATCAATAAATTATCGTAAAAAATAACATTACAGATATGGATAGGAAAATGTTTGTCCGTCCTATTCAATCTATTATATTATAAACGAAAGTAACTCTGTCTGTTACCTTTTCACGGCTAAACCGCTGAACCAATGTTGATGAATTTTGGTATGGAGATAGACTGGGTCTTGGCGGAGAACATAGGCTACTTTTTAGGGTTCCAAAGGGTGCTAACGGGACCCTATTACTAGGCCTACGCTGTCCGTCTGTCTGTCTGTCCGTCTGTCAGCGCGGGCTGTATCTCACGAACCGTAACATGTAGCGAGTTGAAATTTTCACTGAATGTGTATTTCTGTTGCCGGTGCAGAACAAATACTAAAAATATAATAACATTTAAAAATAAATATCAAGTCTCAAACTTGATATTTTTGATGTGTTTATTCTACGGTGGTACGGAACCCTTTATGTGCGAGTCCGACGCCTTCAGATCTTATGAATGTTTTCTTGAAATAAATATAGTGCATTTTTAAACCGACTTCAAAAAGGAGGAGGTTTCTCAATTCGACCGTATATATTTTTTTTTTTTATGTGTGTTCGCCGATAACTTCGTCGTTTATGAACCGATTTTGATGAATCTTTTTTTGTTGGTAAGGAGATATCCCAGCGGTGGTACCATGATAAGGAAACCAGGATCTGATGATGGCATCCCAGAGAAATCGAGGGGAACCTTCGAAAATCGTAGGAGCGACTAGTGCGTTTGTAATTTTTTTCATTAAGTATTTTAAAGCACTACTATTTTATGAAGGTCTGGAGTCGATCTGATGATGGAGCCGAAAGACAGTCGAGGGAACTCCTCAACGATTTACAACAATTACCTGGTGTTTGGGCTTGATTAATTTGTATTGATGAGAGCTTTACACCTAGATGGGTTGTGACTGTCATTAAGGGTCTGATGATGGAGTCAAAAGACAGCCGAGAGAACTCCTCAACGATTTACAGCAATTACCTGGTGTTTGGGCTTGATTAATTTGTATTGGAGAGAACTTTACACCCATATGGGTTATAAGTGCCATAACAGGTCTAATGATGGAGACCATAGACAGTCGAGGGAATTTCTCAAAGATTTACAGCAGTTACCTTTTGTTGGGCTTACTTCATATGGTTCAAAATGCCAAAATGTTCATTGGTATGGCGCCACTAAAAATCGTGAAATAAAATTATTTAAAAAAAAAAAAACAAACCGACTTCAAAAAAACCTGGATCACTAAAAAGCCTGAAATAATATTTCTATTACCTACCACCTCTGCCTACCCCTTCGGGAAAACCGGACGTGATGGTGTGTTATCGAGTATTTGGAGTCGGTGCCAATCTTGGTATGCCAAGTCTACCTACTATAAAAGTAAGAAGATAGATTGGCACCGACCCCAAATACTCGATAACACACCATCACGTCCGGTTTTCCCGAAGGGGTAGGCAGAGGTGGTAGGTAATAGAAATATTATTTCAGGCTTTTTAGTGATTTTTTTTAATTTTTCATGTTTTATCATTAAAATACAATATAATATAACATAAATTAAAATAAAATACAATAAAATAAAAACCTACCCCTAATTAAACAAATACCGTCCGCGTGGGATACTGGCTGCATGTCCTCCCTGTATTCAAGCTGTTCCTGTTGTCAAGCGAATTTTTTGAGCAAGGAAAGAGCCAGCCCTCTTGTCATCTGTGGCGGTAACCAGTCTAAGGGTGATTTTGATAGATAAAAAAATAAAGATAAAAAGATAAACAAAAAATAAATGCATGGTTAAATCAATAAAATTAATAAAAACTGAAAATTAAATTAAAACATAAATTAAATATGGTAAAAAAAAATATTATGACACCGCTGATGACTTCATGATCGGCATCGAAGTTAAGTACCAAAGTATTCCTTAGCCTACGAAACATGAAAAAGATACTCATATCCGGCAGTCAGTCACTGACACAGAGTATGTACATTTTTACCCGACTACGGTGGGCGGAGGGTTATGATTTTGACCGATATGTATGTATGTTCATCTGCTCCCGTATAACGTCCAAACTATTTTTATATCATAATAATTTGACTAATGAGATATCGTTGGACGCGTCTGGATCGTCCGCTGGTTATAGGCTATTATACGATCGAAGTATTGTTATACGTATCTATCAGCATATTGTAGGTATCGTTTGTCTTCTTTTGACTCACTTTGTCTTCAGCAATAAAAACAACATAGAAATTAAATTATTTTTTTCAAATACACTCGACATAAAAATCCCATATAAAACGAAAAAAATATATTTGAATATTTTCATCCATTTCATCTATTTTAAAAGGTGCACTGGGACATATTATTTTAATTGTACGAATTAAACAATATTGTTCCTTCAAAAAATAACTATACTATAGTCTACTCCATAGCTGTTCTGTCCTAGCTAAGCGAGAGGGATATATCCTTCGGCAGCTCACGCGACGCCAGCCACACCCCGAAACTAAAATTCATTTTTTTCTTGTATCGTCTTAAGCTATCGCAATAGTCTTGCAGAGATGTCGTTTCAAAATACATCAGCTTAAATTAGTGACAGTGGGCGGGGCACATTGCCCGAAGAACTGATGGCCTATAGGGCAGAAAGGCGACCACGTACCAGAAGACGCAGCGTGGGTAGGCCCCCCACAAGGTGGACCGACGACCTAGTGATGGTCGCAGGAAACCGCTGGATGCAACGTGGACGTCTTTTGGCTGAAATGATGATGAATATGGCACGATTACTGACGTATTCTACCAAATAGTGGTGAATTTGGAGCGATATTCACTTTAAAGCCGCTGATATTCCCTTAATTTCCGGCTCATTTAGAACTTAAGTAAAGCCTTTGATATCCACAGCCTATTTAGGAACATAAATGTATTTTTATAGCTCATCTTGACACAAATAGAATTTAGGTCACGCGATGACCCAGAGCGGGTAGGCCGACTCGGAAAAATTACTAAGAAAATAACGCCCCAACAACGCATACTCTACAAAATATCCGCTCCTAATATGGACCGGCTATGTAACTCTGTAACAGTGAATCAAAGGTTACCCCAACTTCTCAAGAATGCCTTGAGTGCCTGAATCATCGCGTGAGCATGTACTACGCGCGTAAGGGTACAAATACCAAATATAGTGGTGTACACTAATAAAGGGCCGTCACCTCGACACGTAGGGTCACTTCCGAGTATATTTGGCGACGATCGTCAACAACTCGGAAAGTTTTAACCACTTTGGTCCGACGTATTATGCCTACATACTGATTAATTTTATCAAAGGAAGAAGAAATTATCCTATAATTGTATTAGTACAGCTGTGGGATAGGCTATAAGATTAGTGTAAAAATTAATAATAAGATTAATAAATTAGTAAAATAATTTTGTTAAAGCGACCAAACAAACTAAACAGGGATCAATTCCATCTCAGTACTAATTCCGGAGACGAACTTTAAGCGCCGCCATACACGGACTGCATTTTGCTGTCGGTTCCGACAGAAAAATGCATGTCCGTGTATGGCGGCGCTTATTGACATCATTCCTGAAGTCAATCTTACATGCCGTTTCAGTTTGGACGAATAACTGTGTTTGCCTGTTCATGAATACACGCAAATCCTTCTGACGTTTTTCCTTTGTACTATGGCATGGGGTCCTTAAAAGGTAGCCCCTGCGTCTGCTCCCCTTAAGTTACAGATGTCCTAAGCGACGGTTACCACCTACGCTCAGGTGGATCATCAGTCCACCTTCTTAGATAATATAAAAACACAATATAGCACGTACTGGAACCAAGTGGAATAGCACTGGACAAGAACTATATAATATGAATATACAAGGAGGCTCGTGCGTGCGCATATATGGGCGGTGGAGTACCTGCGGCCGGCGCGGGCGCGCGGAAAAACACTCGCGCTTCGCGTCTGCCATTGTCAATGACCATTCGGCTTCACTTGTACATCCATGATGTAAATCCGTTAGCATTATGTAATGTGGCGTTAGGAAATAGAGTCCTGACTCTACCAGAATATATTCATACCTGCTGATGTTAACTTTGAATTTATCTCAGAATACTTCTGTGATTCTTCCAGGACTATTTTTCCTACTTTCAAATATACAGATGGGTTTAGATTTTCATGTTATAATTACAAAATATGCCTTATGGTCTAGTAGCTACAAGGATAGGATGCTGATTACAAGCCCCTGGATTTTATTATCAGTTTGATCACCCCAGAGACCTATTAAATAACATCTGTAAATGTGAGAATACAAACAGTTCTTTGGTTAACTCTTTATAGAATACAATCATGATGGTAATAACTACAGGTAAAGAAGAGAGCTCAACGCCAAAAGGTGCCTTTATTTCATAAGTCTACAAAATATATCAAGCAGTGCGAATATGGACAGATGTGCAAAAGGCAGGTGTCACGTCAGGCAGGTCAACGCTCGGTAGATTTGGCAGTGTGTGTCAGTACGTCGTTTTCTAGGAAACAACGGCGCAGTCCGCGTTAACCGGTGCTATGGAGGCCCAGGTGTACATTGAGATTTTGATGCAGTAGTTAGCGACATAAAAATCCACTGACCACAAGATAGCTGAATACAACAACTTACTTTTTACCTGGGAGTCGCCAAGGGTTGAACTTCAGTGTTCTCGTTACATACCCCAATAAACCCAAAGACTCACAGGAGTGATGAAAGTTTGTGGCAGGACAGGCCCCATTTTTAAATTGTTATATGAATATAGAATGGTGGATGCGAGTGGCGGAGGTCCGTGACGTCACAGGTGACGTGATGACATCCTCTAATGAAGCTTTTGTATTGCCTGGAAAATCACACGGGCAGTAGTTCCACCTGTGGTAAGTGACCGTTGCGTCGCCCGACGCAGTGGCGATCATTTAGGTAAAGTTTAACACCTAAAGTTGCAAAATTCACAAAACTTTATCACAGTTTAGGTAAAAAGTGATGCTTATTATGTTGGCTACAAATTACGACTGAACTAAATTTGACACATCTAAACGTATTTCTGTTTAGTTCACACTTTATGATTATGAGAAGGATGGCAATACTTTAGTCAAGTTTAGTTATGCGCCAACATAATCAGCACCAGTGTCGAGTTCAAGTGGTTGGTAGCTGACAAAAAAACTTCCGTATAATAAAGAGTGCCATTAAAGCTTGTTATCTATAGTCTGGATCGGGTGACGACGCCGCGCCGCCGTCACGCCCACGCACCGTCAATTCCCTCACCACATTAGGTGGCAGTTGTAACTAGGGTAGTTCTGGCTAAATTGAACTGAGGCCGGTATTAATATCGATTTCTCAACCGATTAAGTTTTTATATGTGCCTTAAGGAGTTATTACACTTAACTAAATTTAGGCAACTTAATTTAGTCGTTACTGAATTTAAGCAAGTGTAATCGCATTCAGCAAGCTATTCAGAAGCTAGAATGGTTTAAATATTTAGAAGCTTCTAAATTTAGCCAAGTGTAATAAGCTCTTTAAGTGGCAAACAAGTATAGGGCCCGTCTGATGTTAAGCAGTTACCATAGCATATAGTTGCTTGAAATACCAAAGGCACGCTCTCTCACTTATCGTACAAAACGCAGCTGTAAAAGGTACTTTACTCCGATTTTCTGTGGGAGGGTGGTATTACCTCGGTCGAGCCAGTCCATATATTAGCTGCCGTCAATTGGTTACTGCTTGGCTCTACCGACAATAAAATTTATTGATTGAGAACGTACTTCAGTGCGCTTTTGTGGTTTCATTTTCTACTGATCATGAAATTGAGATGACATTTTTCCAAGTTTATTATGTATGAGTCTTTGGATGGGAACATAATGAAAGTTATAAAACACATACAGTGCAAAAACCCTCTGAACATTACTTGATGCCTTTGCGATTAGTGCATTGCATTTAGGTATGACACAAACCTGCTGGGCGATTGCGTAACTTTTTCGTCAATGTTTCAATTGGTTTCGTTCATCCTGTGTTGCTTTATCAATTGAAATTTATTGAAATCGGGAAGAGTGAACTCCAGACTTATCCGGATTTCAATTAATTTCAACTGAAAATGCAATACGGTATGAACGAAACCAATTGAAACATTGACGAAAAAGTTACGCAATCGCCCCGCTGGACTCCATTTGTGAGTTTTGTGGCATTTTACACACATTATACTTGCCTAATAATAAAAAGGATTTCATTATATGTGTTGTAATTCGAAAATAAAATAGGATTACGCAAAATGAACTGGTCCTTACGACCCAAATACACTCTAATTACGTAAAAATACAAATACGTGAGTCAACGCTACAGTTCCAATCAATTGGATCACAGAAATTAGGTAATCGGCCATTGGGCCGCCGTCTGTGGGCTCTGGAATTTGTGCCGATATGGACATTCAAAGGGTTATTGCTTTGTTAACCGTGTGAACGTCTTGATAATCATGCGTTACAACATGGTCACACTACATCTGGTAGGCATATTTAACTACATATTCGTTAATATATTAAAAAAAAAATATAACGTCACGACTTTTTTATCCCCATTTGGGGGTAGTCAGAGACTTGAGTGGCCATACACCACCACATTGTGGAGGTATTAACCAACTCAAAGCCCACGTTTCACCAGATAGTCAGAACCCAACGTGACAGGTGGTGAACCTTGTCGCCGTGTATACAGGAACTGACTATTACCTAATCCCGAGGGATAAGTAGGTTTCCTCACGATGTTTGATACTTTGATGTTTGTTAATATAATAATAAAATATATAATAATTTTCTTACAGATTTTTTGCTTGTGGTCGTTTCATCATGAATTATTTACAAGTTTAACCTTAACATAATGCAAGTTACAAAATAATTTATAATCATTTCATAAATGGACTATTTACTGTCTATTCCTACATTTTAGGCGGCGATCAAATAAATACATATATGGCGGTGGCTACAACACACAAGTGACAATTTGTACAGATCGCTGTCGTGTCGCAAACCCCTCATCGGTGCGGCCACGGCCTAAAACTTTTTTTTCCACTCAGTTTTACATAAACGTAGGATATACGGAGCGAAAAAAATCTATGTTGTTTGGTTATAATTACACAAAGAGTATTCCTATAATAGTATTCATATTCTTGGCACACCATTAACTTCACAAAACAAACATATTTTTAGGTCGTGATTTGACGACAACAGTATTGCTATCATATGCTGGCGTGACAGACTTCTCAATCAAGCATCAAAATAGTTTGCACAACAAAGGTTTCCACCACATGACACTAAGCTTACTAACTTTGTAGCGCGATATAGCGCTAGACATGTCATGAGCCGAGGCTCGGAAGGTCGGACCTTGACCGGGCGTGACGGCGGCGGTCAGCCACTGACTCACCGCGTGACACGACTGGCGCTGGGACAACGGGAGCTTTGATTATTGCCTTTTATAGCTGTTGCAATATAAGTTTCGGGAATGTTTCAACCCTTACAAGTTAGGTAGGACCCGAAAACTCCAAGACGAGTTTGCCACTAGGTTTTATAAACGTACTCGTTCGGTAGTGGTTGGAGGGGTTTACGTAAATATATGTTTCCGTAATACGAGAACACATTATTGGTTTTAGGAAATGCATTGTCTTTTTGAAACTTATTAGGTAATTGATCAAACAATTGGCTTTGACTAAGGTATTTAACGTTGAATCCCTGGAAACTACAAATACCTATCTGCCTTTATAAATAATCTATAATCAGTATTTAGAGGCACATAGTTATTTCCTTCGGGTGCTCTCACTCTTAAGTTCAAGTCACAAAACATGATTGACAAGAGTGTTCATTAGGCTCATAATTAGGCCCTTAAACAGCGGACCGTTCAGAATTCGGCTTTGAGCCGGCCCACATTGCGATCACGTTACCGATAGCGTGCAGAATAATCGCATGCCTATAAATAAATCACCAAGCAGCCTTTATATGGCCAGTCGTGTCAACTGGTGGGTCACACTCGCTTAGCGGATGCCAACCGACAGTGCAAGCTCGGTAGTACAACCTAATCCCAAGTTTCCCATATTAATGCATTATTATTAATCCAGTTGTTTCTTTTAAAAACGCATGTATTGTTATGTGAAAGAGACTGTACGATCATAACTAAATTACAGAAATAGGTATGGCCACCTAAAGAGTATACTTAGTCGTTGTACTGATAGACTGAGCAATCAGGAGAAATCTAACATTTTGATTACCATTTGCCCCATTTGTTTGGTGTAGGAAATAAGACAAGCGTGAAAAGCTTGGCCTGACGTGGCTGTCAGATCCATGTCAATAAATATCAACAAAATCCAAGTCAAATAAGCGCTGCCATACACGTGACTGCAAAAATGCAGTCCGTGTGTATCGCGTGCCGTCGACGGCAACCAACTGCATGACGTATGCCGTCGGCGTCCTGTCGACTGCAGTTTCAATACAAAATTGACATTCACGATACACGGACGGCTTATGCAGTCGATGCGTATTTCCAAACCCTCAAGTATGCTTGAAGGTGTGTGGCTAGCAGAAAGAAATAGGTTATTTTGGTAATTGACTATACATATATTTCCATAATTTTACCAGTAGCGCCCGCTCCATTGCCACGGACGCGAGACAGCGCGCCATTAAAAAGGCAGCTCAATCTCATTAAATTCAAACTAGTAAGTTGTCCTTCTGTTTCATACCTTCTGACTGGTAAGGTTGGCGCCAGTCGCGGGTCAGCGTATCGCAGCGAACTGAACGAGGCATTGAGCCACTACTAATGAGCGGCTCGGCTAAGCCACGCTGCCCGCTGCCCGCTGCCCGCTTCCTCTATGCAAATGTACTTCCGTAAGATACAGTTAGTCGGACATAGAATGAGTTATTGTACGTTGGATAGAAAGATAGAAGTCCTTGATGATTTGTAATGAAAGTTATGCGGAGCTGTTTATGTTTGATCATTCCTGACATTTCTGATCTTTGAAACATGGTTGTAACCACAGAGTAAAGACTAAAGAAAGAGGTGCTCTTATTAGATATTTGTATGAAACAAAACGTGGTCATTGTTTTTTCATTTTCATTTTACTATTTACCGGTAAATAGTTGAACTACTCGCTTCCTTTTATGTCGATGTTAGTACTAGGCCGACCACTCGGCCGACTTGCTTAGGGCCAGGGGGGTTACTCCGAAATACGTCGCTGACGGATCGTCCGAAGTACGGATTCGATTTACGATCAAAACAATGTCAAATCGTAGAGAAAAACGAAAGAAGAAATGTCAAATCACGACAATCCGTCAGCCGAAACGTTAGGTTCGTATTTCGGAGTAGGCCAGCTGTCCCCTTAGTAACTGGTCCATGGTTGTATCTGAGAAAATTAATGGTTAACTCATAAATTGAAAAGTTTTTTTTTAACCTCGCTCGGGGCGTTCAATACATAAGCCACACAACAAACAAGGGTTACGATTTTATTGCACCATAAAAATAACCCTACAGCATCTATCGAATTAGTTTCTATACCCAAGGGACCACCCGGCCCCTAAACAAACACGTCTTGATGGTACACTCGCTTGCAATTATTTTAAGTTTGATAAATACTACCTAACTTTGATTAGTTATGACTGTATTGCCAGCGATGTTATAAAGACTAGCTAGCTTCTCAGTGCACTTTTCTGTCTCCGTGTTTCTACAACTTTTTTGAGCTGTTTCTTAAAAGAACATTATTTCATGTTGGTATTTAGTACCAGATGATGTAGGTATAAGAGAGTGATCTCTTGGTTTAAAAGCGGTTTGGTAGCTTTTTCACTTTTTCTGACGCTTTTTATTTTTCAAAGGAAATCTGAATGTTAAGCGTCAAATAATTAACTTCTAGCGTAGAGTTTGTTCCCCTTAATTTACAAATGTCTGGATGGCGGGTTCCACTTATCATCAGGTGGACCGTCTTGACAGACTATATTCTTCGATTATTTGTTCGACTATAACTTCGAAAGTTTTTATTGCTTGTTTATTTATTTATTTATTTTGTTTTATCGGCAATAAATAAAATTGCTCAGCAACGGGTTAAAAAAGGTTTTTGAAGATTTTCATTATAATTACATACTTAATTATGTGATAACTATGTTTTCGACGATACAAGTGCACAGCCGAGCAGCGCCCGCCGGCGTCGTTACAGAATTAGTGACAAACAAACACGTGTTATTAGGGGATCTTTTTAACATGTGCGCACACGCAGGATCATAAAAAAATCCTATAATATTGACTTTAATTTGTATATATTATGGTTTAAAATTGATTGCAAGTACAGGAGATTTGAAGTTTGAGTAATTAAATTTGAAGTAAGTTTTTTGTTACCGTTTTTAAAGTTTTAATCTTTAAAATAATAAAGTCAAAGTTCAAAACTATGAAATCGTAATTAAATATTGCGTAGAAATCTCAAGTACTTTTATTGTTATCAATACATAAGTTAAGATAACTTAATTTGGACCATGCTACATGGAGATAATGTTAGAAATAAGTTTTTTGTTTGAAAAACACGTGTTCGAAACATGAAGGGCGCCAGTAGGTCAGAAGGGTTTATTTGCTTTTGATAATATGCATAAAGGAATTCGTAATTCATTGTAAAAGTAATCTGTGAGTACGCATGTACGCTAGTTTGTTGAGTTTGGTTTGTGGCATAGTTTAGATTGATTTGGGTAATGATATTTAAAAAACCGACCTTCGGGTCAGCAACGATATTTAAAGCTTGGACCTATTGAAATGATAAGCATTAGTCTCCCCTCATGACGAGGAGAGATATCCATCACATTGATTTACATTTGGGAAACATGAAAGAGGCTCTTAGAATGAGGTTTTTGTAGATTTCGGTTTTCAGGTAATTGGTTATGGACATGCAAGTTCCACTTTCTTGCTACACTGTTAGCAAATGATAGTCGAATAAGTAGTGTTAGTAGAAATAACAAGAAGTGGGACTTAAAGGATTATTAGGACCCTAGGCCGGTGCTGCCAAAGAGTTTAAAAACATAGTTTGTTTTCATTAAGTAAATTGGCTTAATAAGTTTATGAGAAAACAGGTTTTTAACCCGATTTCCTTGTTTGTTATTGCTATCAATCCCTGCGTGGTCCCGGTTCACTGACTCTATCCCCAGATTAGATACCCGCGACATATGTCTGACCTATTTTGTTCATCACAGATAATATTGCAGACACGCATCGATTTGATAAACGCACAGTGGGCTGGCTTATCGATATGATGGATCTTATGAAAAAATAAATTTTGAAAATTCCCTGGGAATTTTAATCTTGGAAATAGACTACAGTAGCGGCACGTTATGATGGCCCTTTTGACGTGTGGGAGGGTGGGGAAAATGAACTTATTATAACGGAATAAGAATGACAGTTTTAAAATTTAGGAATGTCAAAAAATGAATGCTAAAATGAATCTTATTCCGTTGCAATAAGGTTCATCATCCTCCCCCCTCTATATGTCAAAAGTGCCATCATAACGTGCCGCTAATATAATATGTAGATCTACATTGAATGAAGAGTAAGAGAGAGTGAGTGAGAGTTCTTGGGTAAGTAAAGATATTTGGCGAAAGAAAAGTTTCCGACATATAGAGAATTGTTTGCGTAACATCCAAAATGAGTATGCCAAACTGTAGAAGAGTATGCAAAACTTGGAGAGGCACACGCATAAAAATATCCATCGAGTCCATATGAGTTGCATTCGCGCTCTACATAAAATACATGTAGCATAACTTTGCAAACTAGAGTTCAAAAGCCGCCACCGCCGATAACGACTGAGATCTTATGATATACTTTCAACTCTACAACAGACAAATGTCGTCTCTTAATCTACAGTCAATCGTCATTCATCTCAATTCGGTCATCCGATATTGATAGTAAGCACCGGATGTGGGGTATCAGCCCCAGTGCTGGGTAACGGCAGAGGGTCTCATGTACATTACGAACAAAAAACATTTGTAAAAAATTTTTGAAGCCGTTGAGGCTTGAAGATGGTCATGTCTCTGTTTGTGAAGATAAGTTGTACCTATAAGATCATGTTTCGTGTGTTAATAGGTCAGCCATTGAACTTAGAGCTTGGACCAGAAATAGTGGTGATGATTGTTATATGTTATGCTCTTATTGAATAGATACTTGATGGGTGCTTTAATTAGATTGTGACTTTGGAGTTTTTGTTTAAGAGTACATAATAAATCGTTAGTCTTTATTTTGGCTGCATAATTAATAACAAGGATCATCAATTTCATTTTAGACATTTTCAGAACAAGAAAATATATACGGTCGAATTGAGAAACCTCCTCCTTTTTGAAGTCGGTTTAAAAATGATAAATCTGTTGTTTTTTATTGATTGGTTCCAAAGTACGCAACGTTTATACTTGGGAGCGATCCCACCTTGCTATTCTCGAACGATAAATGTGTATCGCACACGTTAGTATGCTGGCGAGTCATATTTCAATACAAAATTTCACGCGTGAGAAGAATTATCCCGAAGGAAACCGAACTCGTACCTGTGCAACTATGCAGTAAACTGAGCGGCATACGTTTAGCTAGCGTAACTATAAAGATAAAGCAGTTACAGGATCGATATTCGATACTGAACTGAGTCCACACGAGTTCTGAATAATTAAGCCTGCTATGAGCATGTCATGCCTGCCACGCCGACCATGACATCACCCCATCTATTGTCCCAGTCGAACACCAAATAAAATTGATTATGTGTCAAAATACATTATTGAGAGTGGCCCCTAACCTAACATCGCGGAATTGGTATTTGTTATTTTTTATTGAGCGAGTGTGATCATCGGTCGGGAAATACTTGTTTATGTGTTACATCATACTGTTAGATAAGATCATTGTTACTTTTGACCAAATATGGATGTGACATAGACATTAGATCAAGGATCGCCGAATCCTGGGTAGATATAAAAATGTCGGATAAAATGACATAGCGTCTCCAATAGCTGAGTGGTGGATTAAACATTTGTCGTAAAGTATTTAGTCTTAGGTGGCGCTACATCGTCTATTACCTATCCATGGGTGACAAACTAGGTGCGCGGCACGCTGGGAAATATTATTTTTGAAATTTTGGCCCGGGAGCTGACAAGGACGGTCACGATAACTCCCACTAACCGATTCGTATGGTTACAGAATAACTCGTTGCAGCTGGTAGGTTGCAAAGGGCCATGTGCAATGCCTATGCCTTGGTAGGTGCTCCTGTGATTACGGCCTTCATTTCTTATTCATCTTAAGTAGGCATCAGAATAATGTTAGTTATATACTTATTATGTTGGTGGTAGGTAGAGTGAGAGTTGACACTGCCTATTCTTGATTCTATCTTTAGAATGCTCTCGTGATTTTGACACTAATTTACTACGGAAATGTGTCAAAATTCAAAATTCGAAGCACGATATAGATTGACGAGTTTGGAATACGGCTGCGGCCTTTGTATCGGACATTAGGCTGCGTTTCCATTGAAGCGGAGCGGGGCGGAGCGGAGCGGAGAAGAGCAGTGAAAAGTGGCAACTGTTTCCATTGAAGCGGTGCGGGGCGGAGCAGAGCGGGGCGGAGCGGGGCGGAGCGGGGCGGAGCGGGGCGGAGCTGGGCGGAGTGGAGCGGAGAAGAGGCAGTGAAAAGTGGCAAATGTTTTCATTGAAGTGGAGCGGGGCGGAGCGGGGTTGAGCGGGGTGGAGCGGAGCGGTGCTGGGCGGAGTGGAGCGGAGAATAGCAGTGAGAAGTGGCAAATGTTTCCATTGAAGCGGAGCGGGGCGGAACGCGGCGAAGCGGAGCGGGGTGGAGCGGGGCAGCGTGTTCATATATTGTATTCGAAAGTCCGCTCAGCTCCGCTCAGCTCCGCTCAACTCCACTCAGCTCCGCTCAGCTCCGCTCAGCTCCGCTCAGCTCCGCTCAGCTCCGCTCAGCTCCGCTCAGCTCAGCTCAGCTCCGCTCAGCTCCGCTCAGCTCCGCTCAGCTCCGCTCAGCTCCGCTCTGCTCCTCTTTTCTCCACTCTGCTCCGCTCAGCTCCGCTCAGCTCCGCTCTGCTCCACTCTGCTCCGCTCAGCTCCGCTCTGCTCCGCTCAGCGCCGCTCAGCTCCGCACAGTTCCGCACAGCTCCGCTTCGTGCCCACCACTCGGCACCACAGCCTGCTCGACTCCGTTCTGTCCGGCTCGGGGCCACATGTTCATTGGTTTTATTCGAAAGTACGCTCAACTCCGCTCCGCTCCTCTCCGCTCCGCACCGCTCCTCTCCGCTCCGCTCCGCTCCTCTCCTCTCCGCTCCGCTCCGCTCCGCTCCGCTCCGCTCTGCTCCGCTTCGTGCCCACCACTCGGCACCACAGCCTGCTCGACTCCGCTCTGTCCGGCTCGGGGCCGCGTGTTCAGTTGTTTTATTCGAAAGTCCACTCATCTCCGCTCCGCCCCGCTTACACTGTTTCCACTGATGCGGAGTGGAGATTTCGAGCACTGTGATTGGCCAGTTCACGGTCCACTCGGCCCCGCTCCGCCCCGCTCCGCTTCAATCGAAACGCACCCTTAGGCGTGGATAAGATGTCAAAGTTTATACAACTTTTTATTGGAGTAGGTAGGTCTGTTGAATCAAATCTAAATAACAAGAACCACACCTCTGCCTACCAAGCATTGTGTAATCAACAGTTCAAGGATAGCTTCGGGTCAAATCATAGTTTTTGCGTCTCAATCTGACTGGCTCAACATCATGTACAATGAACATGATGTCTGACGGCTGGATCAAAAGTCACGCTATGTGTATTTGGTAGAGGCAGTAATGGACCCTTATATGTTATATCTTATTTTGAGGAATTTAAATGTAATCCTTTTCTTTAGTAACTCTCCTTACAATAAGTACCGTACGGTTCCAGAAGATCTACGTCCATCGTACGATTAGGCTGTGGAATAAACGTCGAGGTTTTCCCAAGAGACTACAAGCAAGGGGATCTTCAAGAAAGGTGTTAAAAGATTTTTACAGGGTCGGCAACGTACGAGCGATGTCAGAGGTAGTGCGAGCTTCCAAAGGCTATGGTACCCGTTCAACATGAGGCGGGCCGTATGCTTGCTTGTTAGAGGTATAAGAAGTATGCCGAAATTCTTCGCCGAATCACGTTACATCGAAGCACGGTAACCTAACATACATACAATATAAATACAGTGAGGGAAAACATCGTGAGGAAACCTACCTATCCCTCGGGATTACGTAATAGTCAGTTCCTGTATACACGGCGACAAGATCCTGTCACGTGATCCTGTCCTGTGACCTGTCACGTTGGGTTCTGACTATCTGGTGAAACGTGGGCTTTGAGTTGGTTAATACCTCCACAATGTGGTGGTGTATGGCCACTCAAGCCTCTGACTACCCCCGAATGGGGATAAAAGTCGTGACGTATATTTCATTTATTTTTTTATTTCATACAATATAAACATCTTTTGCTTGTGGTGAAGAAAGTATTTAATTCATAGTCTGTTTTAATAAGCTTTTCATTATTTTAACTGAGCAAAGAGGTCAACAATGTCCCGCCCGCCCACACGTGCTATTGTTGTTTCATACGATTTATTGCGAAATTAACATTATAGGGTCTAGGTCACTCGTTTTATCGCAATTTTTGTAGTAATGCCGTAAATTATCAGCTATTTTAGTAGCAATAAAGATCTTATGATTAAGGACGAAAGGGATTTGGGCGAGGAATCAACAGGAGGTCAACGCAAGACGTGGGATGGTAATTTTCCTATCCCCGGTCGTACCACTGTATTTTACTTTTTGAGTTAAAAAAATATAGCACATTTCGAACCAAGAAATAACTAGATAGGTGTGTGAAAGTTCAAACTTCCACTCCAAATTAAAATAATGTATATTTTCTCTCATTACAAGTATGTGGGCTAACCAAACATTCTAGTGAGTTAAGTAAACATAACCAAATAGAGAATATCAGATTAGCCTACATAGTTAAATGACAAGACAATATGCTTGCTATTTGCAGTATGGCGTATGCAAAGTTGGTGACAAAAGTGTGAGAATCGAAAGGCTATTAGCGGTATCGCCTAACGTGCAGTGTGGTGTGCCTAGGTCACACTGTAGGTGGAATATTTGGGTTAGTAAAAGTGGCGCTTCCTCGTATCGGAAGTTATCTGTTTCACACATTTCTAGTTTTGGAACAAATTTGAATGTGTGAAAGAGGTGCGTAGGAAAGTGAAGTATATCTACCCCGTTATTTTATTTAGTATATCTTTTATGCTCAATATATTTTATTCAGAATCGTCAGAATTTCCCACCGGTTCGCAATACTAATTCCACTGAAAAGGACAGCTAATAAACTTAACATTACTAAGACGACAACTGCGACTGCGACTGTAGCCTAGGGGTGAACAGGTTGGGCTATCAATCAGAAGGTCCCAGGTTCGATCCCCGGTGGGGCATGCACCAATGGATGAATTTTCATCTATGTGCATAATTTACAGTTCGCTGACGGTGAGGGAAAACATCGTGAGGAAACCTACCTATCCCTCGGGAATAGGTAATAGTCAGTTCCTGTATACACGGCGACACGGTTCACCACCTGTCACGTTGGGTTCTGACTATCTAGTGAAACGTGGGCTTTGAGTTGGTTAATACCTCCACAATGTGGTGGTGTATGGCCACTCAAGCCTCTGACTACCCCCGAACGGGGATAAAAGTCGTGACGTTACATTTCATTTTTTTTTTTTTTTTTTACTAAGACGACAATACGTTTTCCATACATATTACAGTATACGGGTATCCGAATACGGAAGGAATACGGCCATTATACAAAACGTTGACGTCTTAAGTAATGTGAATGCAGCGTTATTTTTTCCGTATGAAAGAAGCCTGTAGTTTTGTTTATTATAGACAAGTATATTTAGTTTCCAAAAATTAAGAAACTATCATCATCAACATATGATAATGGACGTATTTTTTGTAATAAATACATAGAAATACAATGCTTAGCTGTTGTTAATAATTTTGTGTAAAAGATGGATGGTCGTCAACCCTGCAGTGCCATGCCACCTCACCTAGGTAATTAGTCCTTGCACCGTTGTAAACTAACTTAGCATAGTTTAACTCGTAGCGGGCGTCCGTTACTGTCCTTTTACTTTAACGCTAATAACTCACGGCTATGTAAATTAAGAAGTACCTACTTTGTTATTCACTTTTTTTGGGCTACCTTGTTTGCAATCTAGGGTATTAATTAGAATGTTAATTAGAATATTGAGGTACATTGAGTTTAGGTTTTGTCATATACTACGCGATTATAATAAGATAGGACCGGCCTAGCGCCATGTTGTGACGTCACAACTGGAAATGTTACGGCTCTCGGCTAACTTCACTCATAAGTACAGTATACTTTATATGAGTGAAGTTAGCCGAGAGCCCGCGTCCTGTGGCCCGATTCACGTAACCAAAACCGTAACGATGTCTCAGCGATATAGTCGTTGATAGCTTTTTGTAATACGAAAAGGCTATCAACGACTATATCGCTGAGACATCGTTACGGTTTTGGTTACGTGAATCGGGCTATTGTTCTTATTTTAATCGCATTGAACTTTTATTAAAATAGGTTCAGTATTCTTGTCCTGAAAATGTGTCGAGAGACCAGCCGCACATACTTTCGATACGGTTATGTACATAAGTACTCTTGTTTCAATACTGTCACGATCTCCGCCGGTATATCAACATCCTATAATATATTATTTCTCATCCAAGCTGGTATAAACAATTACTATAAACAGCCCAAAACTCAGCGGGGTTGTTTGTAGCAAGTATAAACCTACACCAACATAATAGGATGGGCCCACCGGAATAGATGCGGCGGGTCTAATAATAGGCGGTTTGTTCGACGAGGGAGGCGAGATGTTTCTAAGTTAGATGCAAACAATGTACTTATGATTTCCTAGCTGTGCACCGCGGCTTCGCCGGCGTGGAAATTGATTTGTCACATTTTCGAAAAAAATATAAGCTCATGCCTTATTCCAGAGCCTACACTATCTACGTTTAAAATTTCATTAAAATCGGTTTAGTAGTTATGGAGATACGTGGTAACAAACATTCATACACATAAACTTTCGCATTTATAGTAATAGTAGGATATTAGTAGATATCACTACGTCACAGGCATAGTGCCTCGTCCATATGACAAAATATCGCACTTGTTTTTAGGAGGAAAGTTATACAGAGCTCCTCAAACTATTGGGGGTCTTTACAATTTACTATACAAACATTTAACGCGTCAACATACATGCGTTTACATTTTGTCACGTTGGGTTCTGACTATCTGGTGAAACGTGGGCTTTGAGTTGGCTTAATACCTCCACAATGCGGTGGTGTATGGCCACTCAAGCCTCTGACTACCCCCGAATGGGGATAAAAGTCGTGACGTTATATATATATAAACATTTAACGCAGACGATAGCGACTAGCGTCCAAACACATACTCATGGGAAAGCTACTGTTTGAATAATTCGAAACCGAATATAGTTTTCGTAAGCTGTCAAAACTCATACTAATGTTTGAGTATCGTGTACGATCGAAGTCATAGGTCACTATTGCGATCTGGAATTGCGACAAATGGCTTGCTTCATAGTTCGCTTTCCATTCGAGCTATGCGTAGTTGATGGAGTCGAGTATGCTAGTGATGTGACATGTGCCAGCCTGGTTACGTATTGAGATACAAAGTGGTGGCTATTCTATTGCTATAAAACGCTGAACTTGACAAAGTGGCTGTATCATTATATTGTAGCCTCTAGATTATGTTGTAATTTGGGTGTAATAGGTTTTCTTCTCCTAGGTGTTTTGGTAAAGAATAGAAAAACTTGGGTCATGGTAGACATTAAGCGTCGTTCACAAGACCTAAACGACAACCTATTCCCTAATATTTTTGTCAGATTTTGATTGCATTCGGGTGCCGGGAGCTGTGGTGAATTAATTGGCTATTCATTGTTTTGTCGCGATATTTCTAAACTGAAATAACTATCGTTGCTATTACATGATATCGATACGTAATAAGTGCCGTCGTGTGGGTCACCGTCAATACATTCTTTCGGGTCAAGTAATAAATTAATTACATCTCGTTTGATGCGCGCCGCCCAGCGTACACAGACCCGTGGGAACTGATGCAATTAAAATGTCTAATTTAATTAAGTAATTAATGAACACTTTATTAGAGAAATTTACATATACGAGGTAATCATGTTTGTATAGCTTTATAAATATTGCTTTTAATATATGATCACGCTTTGTACATACGTATGTTCCAAAGAAATTCCACTACAGGACAGCAAAGTGCGGCTTGCCGAATTTCATATGTTTTTTGGAAATATATTTGTATCTCGTACCAACTAAACTACTAGGAAACGGAGTTGATAACGGTTTTTTTAATTGAAATACACCTTCTAATTTTTAATTAATGTCCCTTCGAAAATCGATAAACCAATACCAATAGATACATTGACAAAAGCTCAATCAAAAATGGTAGAGTCGCGGTAACGACGGCGGGCGGCGCGGGCGCGCCCGCGGGCGGTCGTTACGCGAAATGACTGGATGATCGATCGCGTATGTGCGATCTGATGTATCAATTGATTGTTTGTTTATGCACACGGCCGATTGGCAATGATTGCCAATCCGTCTAACATATATTTGATTGATAAAAATATAGAAAGTGCGGTTTTCTCACGGAAGTCGCAAATGTCAATCGTTAATAGGTATTTCAATCGACTAAAGTGAGCATAGGTTATAAACATGAACGTAACACTTCAAGGACTGTGGACTACAAACTTTATTTTCCATTCATTCATTCAAAAATAAACCTTATCTGACGGACTTAACGCTCACGATGCAGGCTTTATAAAAACCGGTCCCAGCCAGATACCTATAACTGCGCCTTCTTTCCCTTTCTAACAGTACAACCTTTCAACCCTTGTGTTGCCAGTTAATATTTATTCGATCACTTTAAATTTGGTACATTTTCATGATAAGAATAATAAACAATAAAGTCGATTAATGAAATACCTATGGTAAAGTATAAGAATATCCTAAGATTAAAATTTCAAATATAAATAAATATCTGAAAATAAGTACTTACCTTCTTTAATAATTCGCTTGTAATTGTCAGTTCCGTGATGTCTATAGGAATCGTAGCAGAAATAATATTAAACACTTGAAACACAGAACGTCAATTTGCGTGACACACGACATTTTCAGCGAATTTTAAATCTAGAGGATTGTGCTGAATCTATATATATAAAAATGAATCCCTATTTCATGTCATTACTTGACGCGAGAACGGCTGGACCAATTTAGATGATTATTTTTTTAGATTATTCCGTGAAGTTCAAGGAAGGTTCAAACATTTAAAAAAATTGGAATAATTGCCCGGAAAGCGCTAAAAACCCATATTTTACGTATGATTCAAATTACTTTCAATAGATGGCGTAATGAACGCCGGTGTCAGATGGCGGATGGCGACTATAAATTCCTGCAAATTTATTTCATGGGCAATTCATCACAAGAAATAGATCTGCGTTGTGCACATAACAGTGCTGGGCAAAGGTCTCTCCCCATCTTCTTCCATCCATCGCAGTCTTAGGCTCTCTCATACCACCCGTCTAGATGAGCGTCGAGGTCACCGCGCCACGTTTTTTGGGTCTACGTCGGCGGCGACGGTCGTGCTCTGGGACCGCACTCGGTGATTGCTTTGGCCTACCTTTCTGAGCTCATTCGGCTCAGGTGACCCGCCCAGGTCCACTTAATTGTAACTGTTTTCGCTCCTACATCCGCGATAAGGGTCATGGAACGCAGCTGGGTGTTCCGCACCCTATAAGTGTGTTTAACACCCAAAATGCTGCTCCATTGCTGTTTCGCAAACCTTCAGTTTGGACTTCTGAGCCTCGGTTAGTAACCATGTCTGGGCGCCGCACTGTGGGCTGAAAATCGAGCTTCATAGTACTTTAAACTTTTTAATAATTATTTTGCTTTTCATAAGCTTCTAATGCCTTCAGCAGTCATGAATATATATACAGAATATAATTTCATAGGTATACTAAATAAATAAAATAAAAAATGAAAATTTTGTATGGCTCCAAAGTAATAAATCCAAATATGTATCTTCAAACCCGCTGTGTTAACCGTTATATCCTTACAGATGGCTGTTCTACATATTATTTGTAATTTTTTGGTGTATGTTATATAACGGTAACAACAGCGGTTTTTTTTAAATATTTTATACTAAAATTTGTACTTACATGCGGACTAATGGGTTTATAAACTTGAAATTTTGAAGAGAAGTGTCTGTATTTTAGAGAAACACTAATATAGCATATATAAGTACAAATTTTAGTTCAAACTTTTTTTATGTCACGTATTTATAAAAAAAAACTGCAGTTGTTACCGTTATATAAAATACGCCACAAAATTACAAATAATTTGTAGAACAGCCATCTTTAAGGATATAACGGTTAACACTGCGGTTTTGAAGTTATTTGGATTTATTACTTTTGGGCCATACAAAGTTTTCATTTTTTTTAATATAATTTAGTCGACCTACGAAATTATATTCCTTATATATATTCATGACTACTGAAGGCATTAGAAGCTTATCAAAAGCAAAAAAAAGAGAAAAGAAATTAAAGTACTATGAAGCTCGATTTTCAGCCCACAGTGGGCCCGTAGGTAAGAACGGGCGGGATACACATGTCAATATGTCAGTGGAAGGTTGCCCTTCATGATGTCAACCATGGACCAGTAGCTCTTCGACCAATTAAGCTATTTTTAGGGTTTCGTACCCAAAGGGTACCAACGGGACTCTATTACTAAGCCGGTATCCGTAGCGTGTTAGCGCTACAACAACAAATACTAAAAATAAAATAAAATTTATAAATGAAGGGGGTGGGACTTTATTACTAAGCCTACTCTGTCCGTCCGTCTGTCAGCGGGCTATATCTCACGAACCGTAATAGGTAGTGAGTAGAAATTTTCGCAGAAAGTGTATTTCCGTTGCCGCTACAACAACAAATAAAACTAAAAATAAAATATCAATTCAAAACAAAGGGGGTCCCCATACAAGAAACTTGATATTTTTGACGTTTTTATTCTATGGTGGTACGGAACCCTTTATTTGCGACACGGGAAAGGAGTAGATCAGACGACGAACGGGGGAACGGGGGGGAGGGTTTAGTTCTTTTTTGGCTAATAAGTAAATGCAACATTAATTCTGAGGCGGCACGAAGTTCGCCGGGACAGCTAGTATTTAACTATAAATTGAGGAGGTGAGTAAAATACAACCACAATAATTTTATTATTGAAGCGTCCATAGCGCAGTGCTTAGAGGGACCGGTGGTCGTAGATCTTACGGGTTCGACTCCCATCCCAGCCATTAAATTGGTAACATAAGCTTAGTGCATAAGAATTTAGTTTAGTTAGAAGGGCTAACGAGGCAACTTGTCAGAAATATAAAAAAACTGTCAAAAATATCCACCCTAAAAGATAAAATAATAACTTTTAAGAGGTCTTTATTTTCTTTGCCTCTCTATATTCTAAGTTTAATTATTCACAATGATAGAGACCATCTCCATACACATGGACCGTTCATAAAAACATTCATAGCGCTGTCTATTCCACATCAATACTTAGAACTCTACCTCCTTTCAGAACTCTCTTATTCAAGACGGGGCAGGTACGGCGCATACCTGGCTCTCTGCCAAAGCGACACCAGCAGCTATGCACATTATAGTAGCGCCATCGGGCCGAGATATGCACCAACACGGTGTATCTTTAGCAGTTATGCTGTTAATAGGAGAGAAGCAATGTGTAGAGTTGCACGAGTCTGAAGGAATATGAGAAAATCACTCACTGAAATTGAATAGGTGCGTCCAAAAGAGCCGAACAGCGCGCCTGAGCAATTATTTTATGAAACTATCGGCCGAATACTCGTACGTAACTTAAATTTGAGAGCTGCTTAACTTTGACGCGCCATACAAAAAATGACAGTTAACGACGTCTCAAACTGCTAAGTCGGACTTAAATATTTAAGTAGCCTTTGAGTATTCAGCCATATGTTGTGACCACCAAGCCAATTAGGAGCCTGTCAAATGTGACGTCAACCGCACAAGAGGCAGTGGCAGGTGTGCGGGCGGTAAACGGGCGGGGAAGCCGCATTCATCCAGTAGTACGTGGTCAAACGTCAAAACTGATTGCTCGGGTGCGCCATTCGCCACATTTATGACATCGATAAAGATTGTTCGAAAGGGGGCGTCCATAAATTACGTGAGGCATTTCAGGGGGGGGGGGGGGGGTTGAGCCAAATCTCACCAAATCTCACGTGGGGGACAGGGGTGGTGTCGGCAAATCTCACGTAATTATTTTTTTACCGCAAGAAACAGTGTAAATTGCGAGAAAACTTGGTTAAATTAAGTAAAACATGTTTCTCCAATAGAATATGGCTTTTGAAAACTCTCACGTGAGATTAGAGGGGGAGGGAGGGGGTTGAACAAAATCCCACGACATCTCACTAAGGGGGAGGGGGGGGGGGGGGGTTGAAAAATCACACCACCCACCCTATTGGTATGTTCCAATGTTGACTAACTCAGATTACTATTCAATATTGACGGGCAGGTAACGCATTTGTTTTACACTGTTATTATGAAGCCAATTTATAAATAAAACAATGTTGTGATAATACGAATAAGGTGAGTGGTTATCTGGCCACAATCTGAACACACGCTATCGTTATACAAAAATAAGTCCTAATCTTAACGAAGAAGATAACCAATTATCTATGACAAATGCCGCGTATGCCGTTACGGCTATGGGGAAATCCAGTGAAAACTAATTCAGTGTGACCACGCTGCGTAGTCGGAGATTATTTATAAGTACGTTTACATTGACGGGTTTGTTTGAGTGTACGGTGCTTGATATGAAAGTAATACATCAATCTATTCTATCCACAAAACATTAGCGAGGTTATTTTAAGTTTTTCAATCATAATTAGCATTCAGGCGACGGGTATGGATTTTAAAGGCATCTATGATGTATAGAACCGATCCTAATTATGCATAATTATGTCTTTCGCATTCCATGGTAAGCTAATTTCGCAATATTGCCGTCGCCGCCGGCGCCCTCTCGCAGTGCTTCCGTGGCGCCCGCCCAAACCGTTAGTCACCCGCCCCACTTCGCTTTGAAACTGAAAACGTAATAATTTGTTTGTGAATATGCAGTGTCCGGGACGAGGTGGTATTTGTAAAGTGATTGGCCTTTGAATGTGGTATAACTCCTGTGAATTACAAATAAAAAATATTTTCGAGATAAATAGAAGGTAGTTAGGAACAAGTAGTAATTATAGTTTGGAGCATCTCACGATTTGATTCTGACTAATAATAACAAATCATTTAATTAAAAAAATTGTCAAGATAATAAGGCATTCTGAGTTTGCGTTGCGATGCATTCGCATTTTACTGTAATTCCCCGTGTCTCTTATTAATATTTATTGATTAATATTTTTTTGGAAAGTACCGTGACACGGATCAAATGGACAATAATGAGAATATTTTAACTCCTCAGACACGTTTATGAATTAAATTTGATTAACTTATTTTCAAGTTACCATAATTCATAATATGAATATATTTTATTAATCAATACTTACATAATATAAAATACATATAAACTACTTAAGTACCTAAGTACCTAAAAAACCTGAATTGTAACCTAAATGTATTATGAATTTTTTTTTTTTTTTTTTTCATATCTTAGTAAGAAAAAGAAATGATTTGACAGGTTGTAGACGCATCTAGGTTGCATATTCAGTATCCATTAGATGGATGTTCATTAAATTCACGGTAGAACTCATATCTTAGGTCATTATTACAATAGAGTTACCATGGGAAAATTTATAATGCAAGTGTTCGTGAGCAAAGTTGCGAGCTCATCTCTAACTAACTAAATATAAATAAGTATTTCTTTTTAACTATACCTCAAACTCTATAATTAACTATTAGTAACATTAAGGTAATTTCCAAAGGTTACAGTGACTGACGAGAGAAACATGTGATTACTTCAGCGTGACTCAATACAAGGTTTCCGTAGAATTCCAGAGTTCACTGAATTAATAAGTAATTTAATATTTTTGGAGCCGATGTTCGAAATAACATCATATTTCGGATTTTCCTTATGTAGTTTGGAGGAAAATGTTTGACTTTAAGAGGGATGTGACGAATTTAGATAATTAAAGTATTAATTTTATATAATCTGACGGACAAGACCTTGTTGAGTGAAATTAAAAATATAAATTTACCCCCACTTTAGGATTTTATCAGAGATTCTGCGGACATGGATGTCTGTTATAAACTTATAAGCAGTTTTTTCGGTTCTGTATAAACCATCACCTATCTTTGTAGAGACAGTTACCTAGCTGTCTCTACGTATACAGTACATTCGCGTTGTTACGTTACATTACAATCATGAATGTTGTAAAAAGCGTGCGCACGAGCATTTCTCGCGGTTTTTAGTGACTTCTCACATTACCTATGTTTTCTAATCGATGACAATGGGAAAAGCAGCTGGTTATGAACATAATGAGTAGTTATGCCGGTGCAGACAGGACGGGGCGCCAGGGACAGCGATTTAATAGGGTTCCTTATGCAAAGGCTAACGGGTCCCTATTACTAAGCCTACACTGTCCGTCTGTCCGTCTGTCAGCGGGCTGTATCTCACGAATCGTAATAGATAGAGATTTGAAATTTTCACAGAATGTGTATTTTTGTTGCCGCTTCAACAACAAATACTAAAAATAAAATAAAATTTAAAAATAACGGGGGTCCCCATACTAGAAACTCTATTTTATTTACGTTTTTATTCTACGGTGGTACGGAACCCTTTATGTGCGAGTCCGACACGCACTTGGCCGGTGTTTTATAATATACCTCAGGTATATTATGACAATAAAATAACAATAATTGTGTGATCTTGATGATTAAACTGTCAATCAATAAATCATTTATTGCTAGGGGATACTACTGTCCGTTCACAGTTATTTTACCTCTGACGTTCCTCATTTTATTTATGTAAAACGCAAAGTCAGCCTTTAAACTTGGTCTTTGAAACCATGAACTGTTGATAAGGCTTTATTCTACAGGCTACATGACTTATAAAACCTAATATCGACTACGTTTTTCAAAAATAAATTAATATTGTAAATGTCAGAGGTAAAATAACTGTGAACGGACTGTAGGTTGACTGTATTTGTCACGTTCCTATACTCTTGATTTGTGTTTGGAATTTATCACCTTGTCTGTCTGCTTGGATTAAAAATAAATTATATACATGTAACGTCACGACTTTTATCCCCAATTTAATTATATAAGTAGTTTAAAATAATAAAATAAATAATAATATCCTGGGACATTTTTTTACACACGGCCACCTGATCCCAAACTAAGCAGAGCTTGTACTATCGAAACCAGATAACTGATATTACTACATATAATATGTTAAAAAAACCCTGTCCGACCCGAAAACGTATTGTTGGGTAACGAGATTAGATTCCATTTTTGTAAAAAAAACTTTTTTTTTTTAATTTTTCAATTTTTTAGCTTAGTATGTGTCCCACTGCTGGGCAAAGGCCTCCCATATATTTTTGTAATACAAATACCCCGTCTACATATATTTTTTTTTCATAAAATGACGTCATCACATACTTTGTGGTCTGAGGTGACGCCACACGATCTAACATAATTACTTTCGGTAACGGTGATGTCATATTTTTAAAATTTGCTACATTTTGCGAGAAAAAGGCAAAAAACTTTAAATGTTCATTAATATGTTTACTATCATGTTTTTTTTTTAATTTATTTTATTTGGTCATGTGATTGGGGAACCTAATTACCGGTTTCGGCTCGGACAGGGTTTTCTTAACATGTTGTATACTACTTTTTTATTTGTAAATACATACTTAATATACATATACACCCAGACTCGGGACATACATACATGTTCATGCACACAAATGCATGTACCGGGTAGGAATCGAACCTACGACCTGCAGCGTGAACAGCGCCACCACGCCAAGCACGCCAACGGGCCCGTCATAAAAATTCTTGACTAATTATCGCTCGCAGTCGCACCCCGCCCCACCGTGAACACAAAAGGCGGGAAAGTGGCATCGTTATTAATTTAGATATCGTCGCGTCAGGAAAATCGATTGCTTGTGAAAAGGAAATCGACTGTAAGACATAACAAGGCTCAATGTCGTGTATGGCAAGCTAGACTGGTTTTTTTTAATTTCCATCATGACATTATGTAGGTACCATTATACGTTCGTGGTAGGTACCTACTTATCAATTATGTATATTTTTTAAACTTTTTGTGTCTATCTGTACCTTATTAACGAGACGTTAAATACAATAACATAATAAAAAACTAAATAAGCTATAATGCAAAAATAAGAAAAAGGTAGCATTTCGAGACAAATCTTGAAATTGCATTCAAGGTTGCGCGAATGCTGACGGTACGGTGCGCCCGCGCATCTAGCCGCGCCTCGCCGATGCGCCGAGCGCTGCCGGTCAGTCAGTCGAGCCGCGATCGTCGCAAAGTTAACGCGTGTCCGCTCGCGAGCTATCGATAACATCGATAGAACAGCGCAGCCCGCCGCGATTATTTCGATAAAAAACCAGTGTTGTGTTATTTTTTTAGCGAAAAAAAAAGGATTTTGTTTTAAAAATAGTGGTGTGACGACTTGGAGCGGCGAGTTTTTTTACTTTATAAAGGTTTGTTGATTGAATGTTAACGGTTTTTTTTTAGTCTATGATTATTCAATTATTTATTAATTCTTGAATTATTTAATTGTCTTATGTACTGTTAGATAAAAGGACGCGTGCAGGTGTAAAATAATTACTTATAAGGTGTAGGTGTAATAATTCTATAGGTACATATCCTCAAGATGTTAGAATATTTTACAATTAAGCATTTTTACTAGTACGTATGCGTTTCATAAATACATATTTATGAAAATATCCTTAGGTAAACTATTCGGAGAATTGAAATAAAATGTTCAAGCGCATATATATTATTTACTGCTTAAAGATAGCTTCCGTTTAAATAATTGTTATAAGTATCACTTATAAAGAAATTGTTTGATAAAAAGTATGATAACCTGGATAAGAGTTATAAAACCATTTAATCCCATGTCCGGTTCGTTGCAACTACTTGCAACTGCTTTGTAAATGTGCAGATGCGTCACTTTTATCATTCATTTATCATTTTGACGTCATTATTCATAATCTACTTTAACATTATTGGACCTTTTTATTTGTCGATAATCTTTATCGATAACGGGGACGAAATGTTGTACAGCAACATTATTTAATAAAAAGTACAGTCGGCAAAAAACAATTCCTTATTATTTTTAAAGCCATGTTCGTGTCCTATTTTAAAGTCGAAGCAATCAATTATTTATGCATTTCCACGCCTCAGTTTCATAATAATACAATTATGAATTAATCGAATAAATTATACTGATTAGTTCTGTTTATACAATATGTACGTATTTTATTCTATTTTATGCGCTCATATTGAATAAGTAACCAACTAATAATGAATAAATAATAAGTTACACCTCATGATGCCACTAGAATTAAAAATAATAGCTAGTGGTTTTATGTAATAAAATAAATCAAAGCTAGCTTAATGTTATGAAAATAATGATGTACCTCTATTGCATCTTCTAATTATATAATAAAGCTAAAAGCAAAGCAAAATAGGTATTACAGGATCAGCAACTACATTTTCACACTTTTAATAATACCTATACAGCTTTAATTATTTCAACTTCATGCTAAACAGAAATGACTGCTAAATTTAAGTTTTAGCGATTGGTATTCAAAAGGAAGCAACACGGCAACGTGTTATTTTGAGACGAAACCCGGGACGTGTTGGGAATGTTTGAACATGTTTAGCAATTGACATGTCGCGAATGACGTGTTCCAGCGACAATATTAAAATAATAGCGAAAATAATAAGAGGTACTTAGCATTAGAATGCATAATTTTATTTATGAATGTTACATCACTATTTATCGATAGACCAAGTAGGTAATATACAAGTGTTTGGTTGGACGAGAGACGTATTCAAGTTAATATATGCTTACACGTTACTAAAAAGACATGAGTAAATAAAAGAAAACACTAATAAATGTTGTGTTACTTTTGCAATATTGTTTGTTAAGTTTTCTTTAGAGAAAAGTTTTCTTTAGTTTTGCAACTTGGGCCACGCTTACACTAGCGAGCGACTATGTCTTATTAAAGAGAATTTACTCGTGTAAATGACCAATCTGTTTGCCCTTCATACTCATATATATACTCATTCATTTTTCACGAATACGTACTTTATTCGATAAATAATTGAAAAATTAAGGTAATACTTTATTACATAAATTTGAAATGAAAATCGAAAACTGAATACCCTCCTTCAAAACATCCCTTGTCTTACCCAACACCCTGAATACTTTAATATTCGATAGACTTTTTATTCTGACACAACAAAAATCAACCGAACAACATTAGATGGCATTGAACATAAAAAAATAATCATATAATAATAATAATAATATCCTGGGACATTTTTGTACACACGGTTACCTGATTCCAAACTAAGCAAAGCTTGTACTATGGAAACCAGATAACTGATATTACTACATATACTACTTTTTTATTTGTAAATACATACTTAATATACATATACACCCAGACTCCGGACATACAGACATGTTCATGCACACAAATGCATGTCTCGGGTAGGAATCGAACCCACGACCTGCAGCGTGAAAGGCGCCTCCGCGCCAACCACGCTAACGGGCCCGTCAAGTCAATAAGTTCAAATGTTTGTATCCTCCTATCACTTCATTTGTATTTTTTTCTGCGAATTTAAATACTGGGCCAAAGTGTTGATTCTGACTATCTGAGTCATCGACAATTATTATCAGAACGTGTAACAAATTACAATCAAAAATTCAACGAAATTCCAATTAAGTAAATAAAAAATCCTTAACCTATCGATAAAAACACCAATCATGAAACTATTGGACTGCAAAAACTAAAGTTTTCCGGTCAATTTTACTAAATAAATAATTTCTACTAGAAACGTTTGATCCGTTGCGAAATTTGCGTTCGGACAATTTGGCGGCCATCGGTACTTACGTACAGATGTGATGAATAGGCAAAAACACCTGTGTATTAACGACTATTCATATCTTGTCACAAAAGAAAACCTTCTCAGTTTTATTTGCATGCATATAAAAATGCATTTTTTTTTTCTGAAAATAAGAAAAAATATAGTTAACCTTGTATTTAAGCAGAGTGTACATTGGATAGATCCTGCGTCTTTTAAATAACATACAAAATATTTACGTACATTTCTAACGTTTGATTTTACTAGAAAAGATTATTATCTCAGTTCGCAAGGCAGATAATGCCATTTGCATTTTCTTGTCAGAATAAAAAAAATATGATCTCGATAATTGACTCCGGTTAATCGCTGATCTGTCAACGTATATTTATTTTTTCAATGTGTCGATTTTTTTACATAACATTATTGACAGACGCGGGTTTTGTGGTGTACAATCTCTTTATCACATTATCTTAACGCTGGGTTCTCATGGGTACAGTAGGATAGGCAAAAATAATCAAAATCCAAAGGTTTCAGCTCTCAAAATTAAATGCATACCTCGCTTCAAAGCCAGGTTTTTTATGCCATTTGAATAGGGTTTTAGTAAATGGTTAGATATTCAGTATTTTTTTTATAATTATCCCGAAGTTCTGAAAAAAACAAAGAGTCATTATTTTGAAATGATAGGTACCATTCTGTCACAACCTGCGCTTGCTACGATGCTTCGGGTCGAAATGCTCCTGACTCTGAATATCGGGATATCTCACACAATTTATTAATTACAGCTTACTTTTAGTATGATTGAAATAAACTGTGTTTCTTTATTCTGTTAGGATCGGTTCCATAGTCGCATTAATAACGACCCGATAAGCGCAGTTTATCTGCCATGCTGGACGTTTCGGTACTTGCAGAGAAAGCCACCGTTTATCGTATGCTCATTATTATTTTTACGATCCGCTCAACGCCAGGAATTTCTATTGTGATAAGATTGGATACGGAAATAAAATAGTTTTTATTTCATAGCGACCGATACTTTTTAATAATTGTACGATCACGAGTAATATTGTTGCAGAATGTGGTCATCTCCGCATATTGTTGCTAAGCCCGCGCCACACATTCTATACGTATTGCCTTTTCGGCTATGACGGCTTGGATAACCTAACAAGCGACGAAGGAAACTTAGGGCCGAATTCCCAACACGCTAACGGACCATCAGAGTAGTACCTAACCGATTGTTTGATAAGGTGACAGTCCGTTTAATGCAGAACGGTCCTTTAGTATGTTGGTGAACTAAGCTCTAAATAGATAGAGTCGGGTGTGAAACGACACGATAAGGGTTAAATGGTAGAAACTACCAACGACCTAGTTCACATCATACTACTCTACAGCCTTCTCGTCTTATTAAGATCTTTTGCATCATCAAATGAGGAGTAATTGTCTCTATAGGAAAGAGCCAGCAAGTATTAATTGCGTATGTACTGATCGATAAGTGGAATTTATCTGTGATCGACAATTTATCACAAATGTCGCCGCCGAGGTCGGTGCTCGCTTCCGTACAGCGAGGTTGATTCCACGTCGACAGCGGTACCTTCACGAGAGCTCTAACACACGGACACATATGCTACGTATCACCAGGTGCTACATACGAGTAAAAGGACCTACTTATATGTTTAACAGCTACATAAGTTTAAAATGACCTACAGCGTCGCTTGCAAGCTCGGCACGACAATTCATGAATTAGATGCCTATAGAGGTTTTATGTTATTAAAAGACTTTGTAGACTTTGGACTAGATTGTATTTCTGTGAATAGCCTGTAAAGAGCTTATCTGGGCCGCTATATGAGCGTCGAGTATCGATACAGGGGCCTTACCACCACCTCTTATAGCAGTTTTGTTTTAACGTTTCAGCGGCCATTTGTGCAATGACGTTTCTTATTGTCATGACAATAAGGTACGTCATTGCACAAAAAGTCGCTGAATCGTTAAAACGTTCCTATAATTGAATCGCGATAAGAGGTCGTGGTAAGCCCCCAGTAGCCCGATTCACGTAACCAAAACCGTAACGACATCTCAGCGATATAGTCGTTGATAGCCTTTTCGTAACAAGAAAAGGCTATCAACGACTATATCGTTGAAATGTCGTTACGGTTTTGGTTACGTGAATCGGGCCCCAGGACTGTTAAAATATGACATGTCAATTGTAAAATTTCCGTTTGTCTTGTGACCACCGGGCCAGAGAAGCTTGTGGCACTATACATTAATTTCGCTCACCCAGTGTCAGCTGCATAGTACTGCTTCGTAACGCTAGTTTTTATGCCACAGTTCCTGCATAACCGCGCTAGATATGTTTAATATACTAAGTATATTCTGTCACTTTGATTCTAGTTGTAGAATAGACCTACGACCCACCCACTTAAACCTTCTATAAGAAATTATGCAATTGTGTTTTTATATTATTTTTTATCGAGTTCAGCAATGGACTCCGTGCCTCGATTATTTAGTCATTGATTTACATATAGGTATATAGATTAGCATCCACGTAACATCACAATGCGTAGTACATAAGCAGTAATGTGTAACCAAATAAGGAAATGTTACGTCGATGCACTAACTATTTATGATTTAATATTTAACCGCAAACTGATCGTAGGTATCATAAACGGTTAGTAATCCATTATAGTTAAATTTGGTGAGTTAGAAAATGCAGTTTACGTAGTTTTTAAGGTTTTTGAAGGCATTTTTTGTTCAACTACATACTACGTTTATACAACGCCTGTTTTTCTCTTAATGGGGTGAACAGAGAATGTAGTACCTATCTCAAAATTGCAGTGGGATGCAGTTTTCGCTATTTACTGAGAATATTGCCAAAACAGCCCCTAGACTAGTGGCTGTCGTCTACCAGTCTTTCCACAAATCGCTAAGCTTCATCTATGGAAATGACATAAGTCACGTGATCGACTTATTGACTTTACCATACATTTAAGCGTAGCGATTTATGGAAACGCTTGTAGACGAAGCCACCTATCTAGAGGGGCTGGGCTGCTAGTTACTGTGCTGTGGAGGTAGAGCCAAGCTGTAGGCAATTGACAGCAGCTCATATACGGGCTCACACCCTCTCACTTCATAGGCGCTACGCACATAGGCAGTAGAATGTTTTTACTCTGGTGTCCGTGTCTTCAACCTGGATTATAAATCCTCAGGGTTGGGAGGGTGTAGTGGAGTGAAGTAGTGTAGTGGCTAATAATAATAATTATCATGACTACTGTGTATGTAATATGAATTATGTATTCAGCTTTCAGTGGTTTAGCCGGACTGTGGGACGGTACCCAATGCGCAACTTTTCCCTGTAAATGCTTACTAATGCCACACAATACACGTCTATTGAGGGATGTGACTGCTAACTCGGAAAGCCACGTAAACCATTTGAATTATTGTTGACGCAATTGACAAAAATGCGAATTGCGTGAACGCATATTCTGCTTTTATTAATGGCTAATTCCATTTGACTTATTTCTTGATGGCAGATCCTAGATAAAATAGCCTTTTCTCTTGAGGTTTTAGTTGACTAGAAAATACAAAACATAGTAAATAAAGTGCGCAATTTGATACCAACCAGTGTACTTACAGTTTTTACAAAATAAATAAACAAAAATGTAATCTGTCTCCAAGAATAAACCAATAGGGAGTGAAGAGTATGGGTATTCAACTCTTACTAACTTTATTACTAAACTTTGTGTCCTTACACTAACTATACAGTGTTTACACGCGAAATCGAATGCTAAAGTTTACTTGTAACATATTGAATGAGTGTGGCGCATGAAGCTGAAGCACCCATATGTTCCCCATGTCGTCGTGGCATACATTATGAGTGTGGCGAACGCAAAAATAAATAGTCGCCGACGCGGGTGATGCGCTGTGAACAGATTAGCCTACTAAACGAGTACCGACAGCACGAGCACGCGAAAAAAACAACAACATATTCCTTTGAGAGCAATGCGAAACATTGGTTGAACACGTGTTTTGTTCCCGGTAGTCGCTCTAGCGCTACGCATAATTTGTATGGCACATTGTATAGCGCCTCTATCGGTACCCAATGAACTAATATTAAGTTGACGGGCAACTAGCGACTTCTAGCGGACTCATGGTAGAACTACTGGGAAATTCTTCATACACAACATAGCGAAAAAAATATTTACACAAAATTCAGTGATTATAGGTTTAACTTTTTTAAATTGGCAATTATGTTTGTATAAAAAAAATAGTTTGCCTGCTATCGGTACCCGATGCGACAACGGAAGTCACCGGAGCGTTGCGTTGCGCAAGCGCGTCGGATCCGCGCGCCATTGTCCCGCTGCTGATGCTGACCCTACTCGTTACTACACTACTTGTTTACATTCTTGGGGTATGATCTACTGTATCTTATGTGTGTATTGTTCTCATCGTTGACGTTGTTTGTTATGTATTTTTGTTTATGTATTGTCTTCCCTATGTTTATAATGGTTGAAATATTTACTGGGTGAAGTTTACTCACGAGTCACCCACCATTACCTTTTTCACAACAAGAGTAATATTCTGGAGAGGCTGACCCATTGAAGGTTGGCTTTCACACATTTCGAAAATTATTTAGGTTCTCCCAGACTTGCAGATTTCTTTACGATATTTGTTATCTCCTAATTTATATTAGACTACCCCAGAATGGGGATAAAAGTCGTGACGTTTTATTTTTTAAACCGACTTCAAAAAGGAGGAGGTTTCTCAATTCGACCGTATATATATTTTTTTTTTTTATGTGTGTTCGCGGATAACTTCGTCGTTTATGAACCGATTTTGATGATTATTTTTTTGTTGGAATGGAGATATCCCAGCGGTGGTACCATGATAAGGAAACCAGGATCTGATGATGGCATCCCAGAGAAATCGAGGGGAACCTTCGAAAATCGTAGCAGCGACTAGTGCGTTTGTAATTTTTTTCATTAAGTATTTTAAAGCACTACTATTTTATGAAGGTCTGGAGTCGATCTGATGTTGGAGCCGAAAGACAGTCGAGGGAACTCCTCAACGATTAACAACAATTACCTGGTGTTTGGGCTTGATTAATTTGTATTGATGAGAACTTTACACCTAGATGGGTTTTGACTGTCATTAGGGGACTGATGATGAAGACGAGGGACAGTTAAGGGAACTCCTCAACGTTTTACAGTAGCTACCTTGTGTTTGGGCTTGATTAATTAGTATTGATGAGAACTTTACACCTAGATGGATTGTGACCTGTCATTAGGGGTCTGATGATGGAGCCAAAAGACATTCGAGAGAACTCCTCAACGATTTACAGCAATTACCTGGTGTTTGGGCTTGATTAATTTGTATTGATGAGAACTTTACACCTAGATGGGTTGTGACTGTCATTAGGGGTCTGATGATGGAGCCAAAAGACAGTCGAGAGAACTCCTCAACGATTTACAGCAATTACCTGGTGTTTGGGCTTGATTAATTTGTATTGGAGAGAACTTTACACCTAGATGGGTTGTGACTGTCATTAGGGGTCTGATGATGGAGCCAAAAGACAGTCGAGAGAACTCCTCAACGATTTACAGCAATTACCTGGTGTTTGGGCTTGATTATTTTGTATTCGAGAGAACTTTGCACCCATATGGGTTATAAGTGCCATTACAGGTCCGATGATGGAGACCATAGACAGTCGAGGGAATTCCTCAAAGATTTACAGGAGTTACCTTTTGTTGGGTTTACTTCATACGGTTCAATATGCCAAAATGTTCATTGGTATGGCGCCACTAAAAATCGTGAAATAAAATTATTTTTATAAAAAAAAACAAACCGACTTCAAAAAAACCTGGATCACTAAAAAGCCTGAAATAATATTTCTATTACCAACTCTGCCTAACCCTTCGGGAAAACCAGACGTGATGGTGTGTTATCGAGTATTTGGAGTCGGTGCCAATCTTGGTTGCCAAGTCTACCTACTATAAAAGTAAGAAGATAAATTGGCACCGACCCCAAATACTCGATAACACACCATCACGTCTGGTTTTCCCGAAGGGTTAGGCAGAGTTGGTAATAGAAATATTATTTCAGGCTTTTTAGTGATCCAGGTTTTTTTGAAGTCGGTTTGTTTTTTTTTATAATTATATTAGAATACCACCCTATGTTATGCTAGCGACAACTTATATCTACTGCGCTTATTTGTATGTGAGACAAGACTCATGAAAATAAAAAAACGACATTAACATAAAGTTCTAAACTGACTGATATTCCTGTTTGTTCATTACTCCACAGTGTCCACAGTAATGCCGTCTAGGTCACTATAGAAATATTCAGGTCATATGTCGCCTGAATACCTACTATGTACCTGCGCAAGGTAATCTTGGAATTTGATGCGCTTATTGTAACTAGATTAACTGTTATCAGTGGGATTAAGGAGGTGTCCGAAGTCCTAAGGGATCCCGCAGCCAACCAAAGAAAACTCCTTGTGCAGGTCGAAGATAATTTATTGTGGACAATAAAGATAGTCATAAAAACAGTATATGCTTCGATACCGCGTACAATTTCGTATTAGCGACATCTAGTACTAACATTGTAACTAATTAACTTTACATATACGTTTCACGCCTGAACATTCCGCCCACCATGGACGAATTGTCCATAAACCTATGTCTCTATTCCGCCCACAATGACAACAGTTAGGCTGCTGCTGAACACATAGCAAATTATTGCTGCAAAACTACAATACAACGAAACTTTACAATTGAAATACTGATCAGAGTAGATCATGGCATGTTAACAATAACCAGTATAGAATGGAACAACCAATTAGTAAAAGACACATCTATAACAACGGTTAAAATTACACAACGTATAGTCTTAACAGTTAAATAATAAGCTTGGATACAGGTCTCTAAATTATAATATTTATCCCACACGATATATAGAGACAGCACGTAAGGTTGTCCAAGCCACTAGGATTGTCTGTTATCATGCCATACAACCATCTTGCTTGCGAGAGATCATGCACCTTCACCAAGGCTATGTAACCCACTAGCCAGTCAGCTACGAGCGACCTTTCCTCATGGAATATTTGGCTAGAAATTCCCCATTTGCACCCACAAAAGAAATCCCGTCAGCACACCACAAATCTGCACAATGTCCTCTATGTGCAACAAAACGCTTAAAAGCGACCAAAAATGCCTCGAAAGTAGTGCCTGTCACTACTTCGAGGATGTATTGCACAAGTGGATATGCAGATGAAAACAACTATAACCCTTAGTGGAGCGATAACCTATTCCCTTCATGGTTCTGATGGCATTAGGACCAGCGAAATTTACACCGGTTTGATGGAAAGGACAACAAGAGTGACGCGGGCTAAAGACAGCTGAACTATCAACTGCTGATTCTTTTGAATAATGTGATGTGATGAACATAAACCTGTCAAATGCGATTTGATCAGTAATGGATGTTTTATATCGCCTACCACATCAGCCTTCTGCAATCACCCGCCCACCCTGAGGAACTCCTCAGCAATAATTAAGCGGATTGCAATAGGTGAGTTGACTACATGACAAAACTTCTTCTTCGAAGCTAGTTTTCTTAAAATCTCCTTTAGAGTAATGGACTGTATTTTCTTGCAGCCACTCCTGACCGCTATAATATAATTCATTTTCAGATAAATCCCCGGGATTTTTAATCCACCTGAGGAAACGGCAACGACCCATTAATAGTAATACCCTGTTCACTGCTAAATAAATTTTCTCCCTCATTATATGCGAACTGTTGCAGTGATCGCACGGCCAAATTAGGTGCTGAGGATGTACCAAAGGTATTGTTCCAAGATGTTGAAGTTCTGAATTCAAGTACCTACAGCCTAAAAGGCGTTGAAAATCAACATCGTCCTCAGACACATTTATTTGCTTATGCATTTTCGCGATTTCAGCAACAAGACTTACAGGGTAGTAATTACCATACTGACATGGATCATCAGTAAATTGTAATTTGACCTGGGTGTGCATACTTAAAACCGTGTTTTGTCGCCCAGGACTTTCGTTTAGAGGTGATTGTATACAGCCAGAGAGAATCCAACCGAGCTTGGTATTTTGTGCCACGGGATAACCCGGCGGACCCTTGATAACACCTTCCAACAAAATCTGACTATATACTTCCGCTCCCAATAAAAGATCCACTTTGTTTGGTGTATCAAACAAAGGGTCTGCTAACTCTAAAACTGAAAGTTGGGACGGCAAAAACTTCATCGCAATCTTCCGTTCAGGAAGAATGGATGTGATACTATTAAGGACGTGAGCTTTTACAACAACTGAAAAGTTGGGATCATGGCATGACTGAACCCTAATGGTTACAAACCATTTAGACTGCACCGTTGCAGCCTGGTCACCGCCAAGTCCTGAAATACAGCTCACGCTTGGAATTTTCTTCAGACCAAGCATCTGTACCGCTGACTCGGTGATAAAGGATGCATGAGATCCTTGGTCTAAGAGAGATCGCAAAAAGAATGTACCTGTTCTCGCTTCTGCCCTTATCAAGGCAGTGGCCAACAATACGTGGCTGCTCCCATTTGAGAAACAGGATACAATGTGTGATGCTTCGCCTGGTGATGCTAATGATGGTGATGGAGCAGGTTCCGCACCATCTTCACTGTGACCACTGGACTCGTGATCACCGCTGGGGACCGCCTTCGGATGTAGTAAGGAGTGATGCCTCCTCCTACAAATACGGCAATTGGTAGACTGACGACATGAATATACTGAGTGTGAAGAACCAAGACAATTAAAGCATAACCTATTGGTTTGGACAAACTTACGCCGCTCATCTACATCTACTTTAGCAAACTTCTTGCAATTGATTAATTTATGAGACTCCGAACAAAAATTGCAAGATGCTAAAGCTGAGGCTACATGCGTAACCTGTGGTGTATGAGTACTTGTTGACTTATTAGTATCTAAAAATACAAGTGATCTAAAGCGTTGAACTAAAAACTCCTTAAAATCGCTTAACTTAGGTAACTCATTAGTATGCTTACTAACTTGTACCTCCCACAACTTTCTTGACTCTGTATCCAGCTTCAAACTAACAATATAAATCACAATTATATTCCATGAGGAAATGTCAACCTTTAAATTTTCTAGGGCGTGCATACATTCATTAGTAGTGTCTAACAATTCCTTTACAGCATTGGCCGATTCAGATAATACGTTCTTCTGACTCATAAAACGCTTTAAGATGCAATTAGCCAAATGTGTTTTGTTATTATAGCGAAGTTCCAATTGATCCCAACACGTTTTATAATTCGAAGCAGTAATAGGAATATGCTGCAATAAATGTTCAGCTTCACCTGTCAAATGACTTTTTAAATAATGAAGCTGTTGAACATCATCCAATCCTTTATTGTTGTGAACCAAAGACATGAATAAATCCCGAAAACTAATCCACTCGGTATACTGACCGCTAAACGTGGGTATCGTAATTTTAGGCAATTGAACACTAGAGGATTGGTTGACCTTTGACACATTAACAACCGAATTAGACATAGAATCAGAAATGGTCTTAAGTTTAAGTAGAGCCTCCTTCAACTCTGTCTTATACTCCGTACATAGTTCTTCAGTTTCATAATAAGCATCAGTGGTACAGTAACTCGACTTTTTGAACTCTTCGCTATCGAACTCAGACACGATCATCTTATGAGTATCACCATACGCACTCCAATATTTTTCCAGAGTCTCAAGACGTGTCTCCAAGTACGGTACTGTAATTCGCTCCTTGGGAGATTTTTTATAATAAGCTCTCGCCTTCTGAATGTTCCTGAATTTTAATATAAGTCTCCATTTTTGTCTAATTTGTTCTATGTCCAATGTGAAACTATCCTAAGTCATTTACTTAGGCGCCCAAAAATATAAGTTATTGAAGCTTTCAATTTATTTAAGTTGCTGGACTTTGCTCAAATTCTTCTAACTGTTTGGCACTTCGGTCGGAAAACGGGCATGGATTCCCCGTGTTTCCACTTTTCGCCAAACTATTCTAAGTCCAAACCAACTAATACCAAAATTTTCTAAGTCAATAATTTCTTGAATTTTCAACTAAGTCAATGTAACCATAGAAAGTACTCACAGTTTGTCATTTTCACACACATCACTTTTTTCCTGGCCCAACTTACTTGCCGCTACCACTTGTGCGCGCCGCTGCTTTCATGGCCCCACACTGTTCCATCAGTCACTGACAGTCGGGGCTCCGCTGCTGCCTCTCACGCTCCAAGGGTCTGCCGTCATCTTCTTCAAGTCACTATCCGGCTCGAAGGACCATGTCCGAAGTCCTAAGGGATCCCGCAGCCAACCAAAGAAAACTCCTTGTGCAGGTCGAAGATAATTTATTGTGGACAATAAAGATAGTCATAAAAACAGTATATGCTTCGATACCGCGTACAATTTCGTATTAGCGACATCTAGTACTAACATTGTAACTAATTAACTTTACATATACGTTTCACGCCTGAACAGGAGGGATTTGATTTTTAGGGCAAATTCTTTCCTATGTTTTGTAAATGAACTTCTTCTTGTATTCAAGAATACAGGATACTTAATACAAGCTTTGCATCAAGTACTGACATCGAGGGATCAGCGGGGCTAATATGGACGCGATGCAGTATTGCCAATGCAATTCATTTTTCTGATTTAATGAGGAATCCTTACCAATTCCGCTAAATTTTTGTAGAATAGTGACACATTTTACACCATTCGTGACAGTTTCACGGAAATATAGCGGATTCTGCTGGAGGGTTGGAAAAATGAATTGCTTTAGCAGAATTGCTGCAATTCATCTTTGTGACGGTATTAGCCCCACAGATGTGGAAACATTCGTTGAATACGTCCAAAACCTAAGTTCAAAACTGACAACCCCGCAGGACCCAATGAGATCCCATACTTTAAACGAGGAGAGATGCAAACTACTTATCATACCCAAGTTCAAAGTACAGTCGCGTCGGGTTGGCGACCTCTTAATCTGTGATATTTACTTACTGGGGGCTTACCACAAGCTCTTATTGCGATTCAATTACAGGAACGTATTAACGTTTCAGAGACTTTTTGTGCAATGACGTACCTTATTGTCATGGCAATAAGAAACGTCATTAAAACGTCGTTAAAACGTTCCTATAATTGAATCGCAATAAGAGCTTGTGGTAAGCCCATGAACGTAATACCATTGAACGAGGACTGTGGACTACAAACTTTATTTTCCTTTCATTCATTCAAAAATAAACCTTATCTGACGGACTTAACGCCCACGATGCAGGCTTTATAAAAACCGGTCCCAGCCAGATACCTATAACTGCGCCTTCTTTCCCTTTCTAACAGTACAACCTTTCAACCCTTGTGTTGCCAGTTAATATTTATTCGATCACCTTAAACTTGGTACATTTTCATGTTAAGAATAATAAACAATAAAGTCGATTAATGAAATACCAATGGTAAAGTATAAGAATATCCTAAGATTAAAATTTCAAATATAAATAAATATCTGGAAATAAGTACTTACCTTCTTTAATAATTCGCTTGTAATTGTCAGTTCCGTGATGTCTATAGGAATCGTAGCAGAAATAAAATTAAAAACTTGAAACACAGAACGTCAATTTGCGTGACACACGACATTTTCAGCTAATTTTAAATCTAGAGGATTGTGCTGAATTTTCTCATAAAAATGGGTAGAATATGCGTAATGCAAGGGTGTAAAAGCGAATATTATCCGAATTAAGGATTATCTTAACATAGGTAAGTGGGTAACTATGTTTTCCACGTTAAGTACATTTTAGATGTTCGGGTGACATAAATTTCGCTAGTAAAAAGGACTATAATATAAATCTTATTATGTGTCTGTGTTAACTGAGGAATATCGTCCACGGGAATTGTTTGCAGCGATAAAGTCGCGCTTTTCGTTGCCGCACGACTACATCGCTACTTTTTGAAGTCGGTCGCATTTGCAACGCGCGACAGACCACACGCTGGTAAAACGCGACGCTCATGCCGCGTTGTCACGGCTCGCAGGGCTCGCACACGGCGTTCGCGTCGTTCACACGCTCGAGGAACGCGCACGTCTAGGGCCAGATTAACCCTTGTAGGGACACATGTAATTATGTGAGGCGAAGTATAAGGTAAACAAACAAAGTATAAAGAGTGTGAGGGTATGAAAGGCGAGAGAGTTACTACGCGCTGTCCCGACTGAACGGTTGTCGCCCGGGGGTTTACATAGTGGAAATAAATTTACGTTTTTAAATTGGATTTTGGGACTATTTATTTAACTACCATATAATTATTTGAGAACGGACAATAGCCATTGGTGTGAGTGAGTTTTGTGATAAATAAAATAACGACATACGAAGGACGTTAAACCCTTTCAGGCAATGTAATTCTCGGGGCCCCTTTCCTTTACCCTTTTGTTACTTTTTAATAGTACATTACTGCCACGGTCTGTAATGAGTGTGTTGCTGGGCGCGTTGTTGATGGCCGAAAGCGCGGCGCAGCGCAGCTCCAGGCCTCCACAGCGCGGTCAGCATTGCAACCCTTGATGGACAATATAAAATAAAGGCCGAGACCGATGGTTTGTCGATTGAAATTGTTTGCAATTGGGACGACTTTTGACTTTACACTTCCCGATTACTCCTAAGCAATAAAAAACAAAAAAACAATTTTGTCTTTTACAGATCCCAGGCGTGTAAATTGGTTACAACAAATACCTATTGGCTACAGAAAAATTACCCAAAATTCCGTCATATACAGCAAGCATTTTAAGCCGACAGATTATGTCCCTAATTTAACACAACGAGTTTTAAAGGAAAATGCCCTGCCCTCACTGTTCCTTTTCGTTAGCACAAAGGACAATGGGCAAAAATGGTCCAAATGTACACCACTTCCGAGACCTACGTCACTCGATAGACCACTATATACTGAGTAACTTTTGCAAAGGCAGTTCAACAAAATAGGCTGTCAGTAAAAAAAATATGAGTAGTTTAAAAAAATATTTTAATTTTTTTATTTCACACTTAGTGTTATGTCTTATACATTTTTTTCGAAAGGCAACAATATAAATACACTTTCTAACATTAAATACAAATAAAATAAGCTGTCAGAAAGCAAAAAATGCCGTAAAATATATTTTATTATTATTTTTGTTACCTGATGATAAGTGAAAAAGTAAGGTAACGCATAGAAGGTACCTGCTTATTTATTTTATAGAAGCGCTTGTTGTTCACTTTTCATCAGGTAACAAAAATAATAATAAAAACTTTTCACGGCATTTTTTGCTTTCTGACAGCTTATTTTATTTTTATTTAATGTTAGTAAGAGTATTTATATTGTTGCCTTTCGAAAAAAATGTATAAACATAATACTAATGGTGAAAAAATATTATTTTTTTAAACTACCCGTATTTTTTACTTACAGCTTATTTTGTTGAACTGACTTTGTAAAAGTTACTCAGTATTTAGTGGTCTATCGGGTTACGTAGGTCTCGTCAGTGGTGGATATTTGGACCAAGTCCCATACAGTTTTGCCTATTGTCCTTTAATTTTGTCTTATGGTCTAATTAGTTAGATATTCTTAGGGTACCGTACCTAATAAGGAAAAAAACTAAACCCTAATATGATAACTTTGTTGTTCGTCTGTCTGTCTCTATGTCCGTCTGTCACAACTTGCACAGCCCAAATCAAACATAACATGTTAACAGTAGTAGGTACCTTTTATAGCATAGAAAAAGAGTAAGTATAGGAAAGATAAGTATAGGAAAAACCATAGATATGGAGAGCCTAGAAAACGTCCAAGCGTGTGAAGTGTCATGTTACTTTATATTACAAAGTGGCAAAATCTACGATCTTAAATACTATTTTGTATCTCCATTTGGGTTGCCAAGATACAGACAGGCACTCGCGTAGTTTGGCCACCGCAGACTAATTTATTGTACCTACTCATGTTTTTATGAAAATAAACATCCTTTTGCCTTATTTTCTTATTATTTTCCTATCATAACAATCTTGGAACAATATAACGTTTTCACCAGATAGCCATGGGGACGTTCTCCAAATGTCAAAATATTATGGTTACTCTTGTTGGCAAAGGAAACAACGTTCAGTGTGGTATATCGCTGTCGGCTTCACTTTTGCTGGCAAGTCATCATTCCAGGTGTTAGAGACTTAAAACTTCCTTGGGTAAGCCCCATATACACACTTGTCACTCTTAGGTAAGGTTAGTTAGGGCTGCCAAATATTGACGCAAGATAAGTCACTTCATTAGCATCCTATATCCGAATATGTCAACAAATCGCTCAACATGTAGGGGTGTGTCGTGTGTTCCATCGGGTTCCCATCGCGATACCGTCAGTTCGTTTACCCGTACGCTCGGTCGCGTCCGTGACGGCTGACTGAGCGCTTTCGCGGGTTCCACTCCCGAGCGCGGTAATTGGCTGCTACCCTGTGATGTTATGACAAGTATTCGCAATACAATTACCTGTACGGTAGGCTAACAAACACACTTATACTGTGCTTATAGTATTGTCCAAGAAACGATTGTATTGTGGAAACCATACCACATGATGTGCCCATTCTGCACTGGGGGCGATTTCAGTAAGAGATCAAAAGGCCATTTCTGAAATTTTCCCCGTCAGAGTTTGAACACGACCACCCTAAGCGTTGAGGTGAGTTTCCAAGCTTAGGACGAATATAATATGTAAAATGCAAACGAAGTCCCAAGACATGATCTAAGCTAGTAATATTTGTTCAACTTTACCCTTGACAATCTGTGACAAGTAGTGGTAAGTATGAGTGATGCGCGGGCGCCGCCAATTGTACTGAACGACATCGCGTGCCACTATTTGATCCCACCACTCGCTTGTGACATCCCTAATTATTGGGAGATTTTTGACGCGTCTAGATCATTGGTCTAGACGACTGACAGATTGAGTGAATAGTTGGACTAATTTTTCAATTGATGCTGGAACATATAGAACATAGATCCTGAACGTATGTCGTGGGTTCAAGACTAAACAAATGTAGGTATTAGATCATGTTGCGATACCAAAACCATTTTGTCAATTAGGGCTTGTATGTTACCTGTAATCTAACAATAATCTAATATAGTGGTAAATAAAACATTTTGCACTATTCTAGATATTTAACACATCATGCCAAGAGTTACTTATTATGACAAACTCAAATTTAACGCCTGTTTCCCCTAAGTTGCAGATGTCCGGCGGTTTCCACTTAGTATGAGGTGGACCGTTGTCGGTCCGTATGCCTTCCTAGGCAATAAAAACACCCCTAGACTCCTTAAAAGAAGAAAAATCTACATGCTAATACAGAATCTTACAAATATTCTATATCTGTTGCTCCAGAGCCAGTAATGTCCTACTGATCGTCACCCACACACCATGGCGAGCGCGGGCGCAGTCCTCCTGGAGGCCAGGCCCTTCCGGCCCTTCAAGTCCTCCGAGGAGTACTTGTACGCGATGAAGGAGGACCTGGCCGAGTGGCTGACCGTCCTCTACCCAGAACTCAGGATCAATGCGGACAACTTCCTGGACAGACTCGACACGGGCGTCGCTTTGTGCAGGGTGAGTACACGTTTGGTTCACTTCACTCATTATAATCATCATCATCATCATTTCAGCCAAAATACGTCCACTGTTGGACATAGGCCTCCCCTAAGGTCGTCGGTCCACCTTGTGGAGGGCCTACCCACGCTGCGTCTTCACTTCACTTTACTTTATGGCCTGTTTAGACAACGTCGCGCTTATGACGGATGTTCTATATGACATGACGTCTCGTTAGTGACGGATGTTTTATATGACGTCAGTTACCATTGATGTATGTATTCAAATTTTTATGTGTAATGCTAGGAGGAAAACCTAATTGCTCTATCATCAGTAATTAGAAGCAATTATTGGTTAATTTTAGTCCCTCGTTTTATTGCTCTTTTGCATATTACCTAGTAAAGCACCAAGCCTAGCTTACTAGCATAGTATTTTCAATGAAAACCATGAATGTTTGATTGTTACAAATTAGCAGCCGCTAAAGTTGGTAATAACATCGTAATGCGTGCGTTCATAGCTATTTTATCGGTAGTAAAGGGGCCAATAAATTATTATCTACGATTACTATTCAGTATAGATTATGCATAACTATAGATATAGTCGGTCTGTCAACACCTTTAAGTATACGCGCATTTTATACTTATTCCGAAGACGAATAGAGTGGTCCTTCAGGGAAAAAGTTTTATACCAAAAATATATCTACATGATAGTGGGTGCATATAGGATGGATTGATGCCCCGATGGCGGTACACTGAAGCGGCGGTTACTCGGTCAGTTTATCGTGAGAGTGATAATCTTATCAGCGCAGTACTACCTACTGATAACGCGGCTGGTGCAGTTACTCAAGCAGTATTTGTTTATTTTAGATTGCGTTTATTTACGAAATGTCTTTGAATCTATAAATGTGTTGTTACGATATTAGGCTCACACTTTAGTCTTTAGAACACAACATTATGACTGTATTCCCCGAAGGGGTAGCCAGAGGTGTACTACAATACATCCACATTGCACCATTAGTATTAGTTCGTATAGTATTTGGATACAAGTAGGTGCAAGCCTATTGTCTTTATACCGGGTGCACTCCCCCTGATTGAGAGAGGGATTCGGGCCATAGTCCACCACGTTAACTCAATGCTGGCTGTCAAACTACGAGTCTCGACTCACGAGTTACTACTCACGAGTTAACTTTACCGTTCAGCAAGTAATAATAATTATAATAATAATCTTTATGGTATTGGTAAATATTCATGCCAAGACTAGAAATATCTACCTACCACAACGTGTATCTTGCCCTAGACCTGATAAATTATTTGCACTTCAATCAAGATTAACCTCGATACTAAATCACTCTGCGACACACCACTAAACTATCTGTCGGATTAACTTAAACGATGTTACCTAACCGAACGGTAAACATGATTGGTTAATTGAAAATATTAAATTGAGTGCGTTTAATTCAAGAAATTAGTCCTTGAAATATGATTGGGGGCCTCGTTTTTAGTTAGTACCTACGACTGCAAGACAGAATAAATGTTCTTGATTGTAAAATAGGTTTAACAGGTATGCAACCATGCCTCCGTGTCTAGTGTCTGGATTTTGGACAAAACTATAATAATAACCATTTAATTCAGGCAACGATGGCCCATATTATAAATACCTTAAAGACTAACATACATATTATATTAAAAATAACTTTAAATAAATACTGATACTGATAGATATAGATACTTAATAATAAGTATAGGTGTTGATTTTATTTTCGAACAAATTATTACTTGTATTCAAAAATAAATAAGTATTCAGGTTACGATTACAATAAAAAGCTCCTCAATTCTAATGTGTTTAATTTAAATTCAAGGTTAAATTACAAAAGTCATTTGAAAAACAAAATTAGTCATTTAAATAAACACTTGTTTGTACTTAAATCTCAGTGGAACATTTATTATAAAAGTAATAATAACAATGACATACCTGCAATTAGTAATATTTCGTGTTCTTTGTGCAGAGATTACATCAACTGTATTAATATGGGTCTAAGGTAAATCGAATAACTCATGTTAATGTTCACAAATGAACAAAGTTATCAGTACCTCTTAATATATTTAAAATGTAACTAAGTGCATCTTGTGTCATCTTCCCAGCATCACAGATAAAGGTATTCAATTCGTTACATAACTGTGTTTATTTTGGTACTGATCTGTGTAAGCGGTGTATCAGGTATGTTTACTCAGGGAATTGTAGTTCAATAGGGCATCGTGTTCTTCAATCGTGCGGTTTTATGACTAGTGGTAGCATCTCCTTATCGGAGGAGGCACAGAGTTTTGAATAATTACAATGTATAATTAATATTTTAATTTGACCAGCCAACTATACATTTCTATAAGTAATTGTAGTTATGTTAAGTGAAACACTTATTCCTTGATATTAGAGAATAAATAGCATCGTTTTCCTGTTTATTAATTTAATAATATATTTTCCCTATATTTTGAATCACACTCACTTACAATAGTCGATTGTCCCTAGTTAGGTTTGGGCTAACTGAGTCAGTGGACCGACCAAAAATATAGACTGTAGTCAATTTGATTAGGGTTTTTTGTTCATTTAGTAGGTAGATATTATAATAACGCCGGAACTGTAATGCTAGAGAGCTCTGGACTATAGACCCCTTAACATAATAAGTAGCCAAACAGTTATGTATCTACTAAAGTTGGTAGCCTGTCTTTTGTAAGTGAAGTATCGACCTGCCATCGCCGCCTCCGCCGCCTGTGCTCGGCTCGACGTCTGTCACTGTATCTAGGTACAATTGCTTCGATCATAACTCGAAATAACTTAGTGCGATGTTCACAGTGTTATGTTCAAACGCTTCCGTGGCCTTGCGTGTGTAGCAATACCTCATTAGCAACTTCTGACAGCTGGCTTGTCGCAACGCGACCCTCGGCCCCGCTCCGCCACGCCTCTGTATGCGAATTTCGCAAAAATCACCGAAAATTTTAGCTAAATAGTGTTACTATCGGGCGAAGAGGGACTAAATACTAACTACTAAATCTGCATGTGGCGACATCTATTAATCAGTTCCAACAGCTTTGCGATTATAAAAATGAACAAGATTTGTCGCAACTACGATAACCAAGTTTCGTTCGCGTTACTTCGGAAGGGAGTGCAGATCTCAAGCAATGTGGGGCTAACTCGATCACAAAAATGAATCACTTTATGATCATAATATGATTCACCGAAATCGTAAGATGGTTACTCCCAAGCAATTCATATTATGAATCGCAATTCATCTATTTGACAGTTATATGAAATTGGTAATATGGTCCACGAAGAAAGATGAATTGCAATGTTGCAAATTGTCAATGTCAATTTAATGACAAATAGGTCAGAGAGAAACTTATATATAGGAAATAGGTACCATACCTATTTATCATAACCTATGAAGATGTTTATTGTTTTTTATGTATTACGAAATATTACTTAACATGAACATCAAGAGTCTCCACGACGACCCCTCAACATGCCAACGCAGGTGCCTAAGAATCCGGCACCGCTGGGAGAAGAGCACGAGCTTTCGCGAGTTTATCCGCGGGATTACGAGCCATCGGGTCCACGAAAACTCCAGTGCAACAAGGAGAGCTTCATCACGGTGGAGGAACGAGGAAGCCAGCTAGTCTAAACAATGTGGCATCGCGTCAACGAAACCCTACCAGCTGCGCGCTGCCATGTGCTGAATTTTAACCGGAGGGTGGTTTGTTTCGACGCTTCAAAGGTCGGTTGCAGGGCACGAACAGCGTCATGACACCGACTAGTTATAGCTACGTGTTAATCGTTATGACCGTGAATGTGTAATATTGTTATGTAGGTATATGTTTGGTTTCCCGAATTATAAATAAATAAAATGACTGAATTTCTTAAGTATCTCGAATACCTACCCTCACTATAAGCAAGAACATGAAGATTGTAACAGTGGCTCATACTAAACAATTACCATCTTGTGAAGGAAGTTTATCACAAACAAACTTTCGGGAAGAACATACCTACCTAATGTAATTTCATTTCATAGGTATTAATTTTATTTTCAGGTAGGTAAATAACACTGCTTAAATGTTTTAGGATGTTGCTAGTCATGTTGGCCGAACAATGACTAGTCAAGGTAGAAAGTATCATCCTCCGCTTTGAACATCTACATCAGACTGAAAATGAACACAGTGTTTATTACATTCACCTAAATTCTTAATTTATATTTGCAACAACCCCCTACAGAAACGAATAAGGGGAGGTCTCAGAGACCCGGACACTTAAGGAATAACTTAAATAAAAAAAACTTATACTTAGTCTTATTTGTTTATTTCATTTTAAAAGCTCCCAACTATACACCTAATCAACACAGATGTAGGTACCTACTATAATCAGTCTCTAATGTTACTTTATATTATGTAGTAGATACTATAGAACAATTTAACATAACAAAAAGGTTCCCTAATGACGGACAGCCAAACATTAAATAAGTCATAACAATATCTATTACAATAGAACAAAATCAACTGAATAAAGAAAACTAATCTTAATTTTTTAATAAACTTTGGTCATAACCAGGAACATTTTCTATAGAATCACAAAATGTAGACTTCAGATGACTTTCTCAGGGATTTTTTTGATGGCTTTTTTCAATATTTCAGGTTTTGGGGTATTTTCACATCTCGGTTTAGGTTTACCCACGTTGAATCTGTAAAACAAAAAACAATAACTAAAACAAACTTGCTGTACTTGCTTGCTAGGACCCTTAGAAAAAATCTAAATCTATTTTAAATCTATTTTATTCAAGAAAAAATCTAATTCACATTGTGTTATGAGTCGCAAAAAAATGCATGAGTATCACATAACAATGAATATCATCCCATACTTTTACCGCTCAAGCCTCGATATGCCATAACTGTATGCAAAATTGGCAACGCTGAGTACAGACTTATTAAATACTGTTTACAGACCCCAAAAAATGAGTTTGTACAATACTTTTATTAACCTGAAACTTTGCACCATACTCCGCGATGAGACCACTGGCTAATGGCACACCCACACCTCTCCTGCGCTTCGCATTGATTCAAATTCTGTCCGACTTTAGGAGCAGTCCAAGGACTTCCCCCGACTAACGCAACTTTTGTGAAGTTTGATTCAAGTAGACGCAGGTTTCTCCTGTGCTATCCTCCAGATTCCAGAACACTCCATCTCGTTTAGTGGAGTCAGAAGACGACCAACCTAAAGCAATAGTTACACCTACTTACCAAAATTAACTTTTCAATAAGAAGTCTAAACTTGCTGAAAAGATTACTCACAAGTTTAACAATGCGATGAAATGAAATGCTGCAGTTCTACCAATTAATTCCATTATACATAAACGTTCGTTTTGAAAACATGGGGGCTGCTGCGCTTTCTTCTCAACACACCAACACACGTAAAAACAAAAACTACCAAAATTTTCAAGCACAAGTAGTAAGAGTTAAAGATGTGATAAACGGCTTTATATTAAAAGCACGCTGTAACGCTTGTGCTTGTTTTTAAAAGTAACTTGAAAAAGCGGAAGTGCTTTTCTGCTTTTTACTTTTTTACTTAGTTTTCTGCTTTCTAGTTTTTTTAGTGCTTTTGTGCTTTTATGCGTGCACAAAACGGAGTGGCAGAGTGACGTACTGTGCCGCGTTCCAGTTGCAACTTTTCACTCGGCTGCGTTCAGGGGCACAAGGTGCAGGGATCGGTAGTAGGTTGTTTTTCCACTCATTCGAATGTACAGAACGATATCCAATGTTTCATTTTTTTATAGCCCCTCAGAACTCCTATGGTTTTTCGAAAATACAAAAAATCTTTTACCATGTAGATTAACGAATCAAATAAATAATTAAGGAGTCACAGTAAGTCCAAAAATATTTGTGATGCACCCTGAGGTCCTGAACGCGTCTGCATTTTAGTTGCAACACTGCAAGTGCAACTGGAACGCGGCTGCGTTCAGGAGCTCCGGGTGCAGTTGTAAAAATATTTTTGAATATATTTTGACTCCTTAATTAATAATTTGATTCGTTATATCTACGGGGTAGAAGATTTTTTATATTTTCTTAAAAAGAAGTTTTGAGGTCATCATAAAAAACATGAAACAATTGGTATCGTTCTGTACCTTCGAGTGAGTGAAATAAAAAACGGACCCCTGCACGCTATGCCCCTGAACGCGGCCCTTCAATAATTTTAAAGATGTTACTATACCTTATAATGTATTTTATGTACGTATCTAATTAATGTTTTTACAAAAGCAATTATTCTTAATAAAATAAGATCAAAATAAATTCAACCATAACTTTATGGATTTTATCGTTTTTCTATAGCAACCTTGAATACCATGGCTCTAAAGGGCTTGTATCTAGGGCAGTAAAACAAATAAAAAAAAAAAAGGATTCAGATATTAAATTGTCTATGGAGCAGAATTGCTCGTGAATCGCGGTTCATCTGTGCCCATATTACCGAAATTAGATGAAATGCAAAACGGTTCATTTGATGAATTGGAATTGCAATTCATAAGCAATATTGCATAGTGACGCAGTTAGACCCGCAGTTCTGCTTAAGTGATTAAAAATCCATAACATGAAACTTGAGCCTGCTTCTGGATGTAGACATCATGCACTTGTAAGATACACCTACGTCATTTACCCAATGACATTTAAAGTGTATACACAAAAACCGTAGGTAACTTCTATTAATGCATAGACTAAGATGGTTTCTATTTGTCATTGTGTAGAAAATATACAATACAATGAAGTGTTAATTAAAAAAGGTTACTTCAGAACAGCTGTAATTACTGATCAAGAGAACTAGAATATCTCCGGCATTAATCATCATGTTTTGATGATGAGACAGCGCTGATTTGCTCAAGAAATCACCACAATTCGCACCAATATAGTGTGGGTGAGTCAAGTGGTCTTGTTTCAGGCGGATTTCAGCGAACAGTTAGTCATGTGCTGACTGTTTGTCGTTTTATTTTTATCTGTAACACTCCTCACTTCCGGATGAGTGGAGGTTCGCCTGTGTTTACACAGGCTTAACGAACGTTTACTTAGCGAATTAACTGCTTGAGTTTTGAGTGAAGAAAAGTAATGCACTTATTAAATAAAAATGTACTTAATGTGAGAACATAATGATAGCGTTGGTTTAAAAAAGTTATGCCGATGATGTTATGATCTCTAAAAAGTATGATTTCGATTCAGGTAGATACATCCTGTGGCTCTACCGACCATCATTATAACCACGGATCCACAAATCTGTGATGCAAATTTGATGAACCTTTCTCGGAAACCGAATCCTAAGTTGGCGTTCTTTAACATTAATTTGATTTTGATTTACATCTGACGGGATGTCATAATCTGTTGGACTGCTGACAACTTTTTTTTTTTTATTAAATTAGCACTTGTTAAATAGTATTCATGGAATTATTACGTTGAAGTAAATGAATATGAATATGAATTAGAATATACAGATTTTTAAGCCGTTTATTTTATTTACAGCAGCAGTTTATTTTGTGTAGGTACTAGAGAAAAAACTAATGTCAAGACAATGATCACAACAATCTACAATTGTAAACTTAACTTTAAGCCTGGACTGAAAGACACGAATTAATTTTTATAGTAACTTGTTAAAGGCACAAACAGCTATGATTAATAGTCAAGTCACACTCCTACCTATCGTCAGAAACGTTGGTATATTTAATTGGTCAGTGACAATGACCGCTTGAGTCCCGCTAAGACTAGACTAACCTTCACCATGGGTCGCCAGAATAACGGTAATCCCAAGGATCAAATCGTACAACCAATGCCATCTATTAACATTATCCAGATTTACAAAGCACGAATTGGGCCAACACTCAGCGGAAATCGATTCTAGTATCGATACCGATAATAAAATCCTTATCTAACAAGATCTCGCCGTGCCACAGATAACCTAATCGAGTATGGAATAACAATAAGCGTTTAGGGTTGCCAGGTATTAAAGTAGATTTGCTTTCTCTTTGTAAAAACATCCAAAAATCGATCAACTTAATTTCCACCATATTTTGTAAAAAAAACGATGTCTTATAGGTATGATTTAATTTTAAATGTTCTTTGGTACTGGTGATAATATTCGTGTTGTCTGGTTTGACTCACCCCTACTAACGGTGTCTGTATTCGAACCCGCACCGATCGTGAGAACTGATCATATCTGTACTGCAAATGTCATTTCGTATGTACTGAACACATTTTTCTTTGGGTTTACTGGGCTATGACTCAGTGGTTATTGAATGGAATTTTAACGGTTTTCTTAACGGCGGGGGGTAATCAGACGCTGTTTGGGGGTTAATTTTGGCGTGGACACACGTTTTGAGGTAACAATGCGAGGCTTGGATACGATTTTCGGTATCTTTGCGAAAACGGTTCTAGCATCAAATGTCCCATATCTGAAATGAAAAAAAAAAAAAAAAAATGTAATGTCCCGACTTTTATCCCCATTCGGGGGTAGTCAGAGGCTTGAGTGGCCATACACCACTACATTGTGGAGGTAACCAACTCAAAGCCCACGTTTCACCAGATAGTCAGAACCTAACGTGACAGGTGGTGAACCTTGTCGCCGTGTATACAGGAACTGACTATTACCTAATCCCGAGGGATAGGTAGGTTTCCTCACGATGTTTTCCCTCACCGTCAGCGAACTGTAAATCCCATATCTGTTGACAAAATATGTATAGAATACCTCTAACCAAGTCTTTGGGGATTACGATGATAGTTATAATACAATGCTCGTATTGTCAAAATATTTTCGTCATGAACAACTCATTCGAACTGTGGGAAAATATCAGAGCAGGGAAAATAAGTTATTCTAAGGCTGTGTCCTTTAGTTAACTGCTTGGTATGCCACCATATTGTCTTTGTTCTCTTCCATTTTGCCATAAACTTGACCTTTTAAATGATTACGGTATGTCAAGCCTACATTAGCTCAGTTCTGCGCCGGCGCCGCCACCGCCGCCCTCGCGGCCATAGCAATTATTGCCTATTTGGCGATGCCTATCGGTATTCCGTAAGCTAGGCTGCTGATCAATACCATGCAGATTATCTCGTTGAAGAAATGGTATCGACAGAACAACCTGCAAAAAAAGTCATGTTTCTATACTCGCGTACTAAAGACCTACAAACAATCGTCAGTCCAATACCCATATTGCTTTGGCAGGGGTGTATGTGGATAGGCCTATGGAAATTAAGTCCAGGCAAAGCCGGCGAATGTTTACAGGTTACAGCAATTATACCTACAGATATTTTATATCAGCGATTATTTATACTGATTTTATTGCAAGGGTTTATTTTGTGCGTACCGAAATATTTGGATTTCAAACAACATTACCAAACAATGGGTGACATAGCTCGGGAAATTCTCAAAGGCAATTTATACTGGTTACGATTCGCGTCACGTCCGACTTGCGATATTCGATGTATCGATACCTTATTCCGTCTGTATCTGCTCTCGCTGCCAACTCGATTGTGTGAATCGAATATTTTATTCGGTTCTGTGTGAAACTTAGTAACTTTTGACGCGATTTTAAGAATTTTAAGTAGTCTAGTGTGGGTAATATTTTATAGGGTTATGTAAATGGTGTGACTGTTGTTGGTTAAACATGCTAATATCAAAGCTAGCATTATTTAATTCAGTATAACAGTTCATATTAACATATACGTCACGACTTTTATCCCAATTCGGGGGTAGTCAGAGGCTTGAGTGGCCATACACCACATTGTGGAGGTATTAAGCCAACTCAAAGCCCACGTTTCACCAGATAGTCAGAACCCAACGTGGCAGGTGGTGAACCTTGTCGCCGTGTATACAGGAACTCAATATTACCTAATCCCGAGGGAAAGGTAGGTTTCCTCACGATGATTTCGCTCACCGTAAGCGAACTGTACATTATGCACATACTGGGAATCGAACCTGGAACCTTTTGATTGCTAGCCCAACATGTTCGCCCCTAGGCTACAGCCGCTAATAATAGATTTTATAATTTAAAATATTTTTTAAATGTTGTGCATTGCATGGTATGGCACACATATGACCCATATTTCGCTGATGGTATTCCAGTCCCGATGTAATTTCATCAATAATTATTTTATAATTAAATCACAACCACAAAGAAAATCAAACGATAAACACCAATTATTATACTCAATTAATTACTTATCACAGTTTTACACCCATCCGATCAGTTTAATTGAAACTCGAGACCGAACCGAAATAATTGGTGTTAAAAAAACATAAAGACCTCGTTACTTCCATCTTATTTGCATTAATAGCTGTCAGAGTAGTGAGTAATGGAATAATATTGGTATTAGGGATCGTTTACACTTAGCCGCCCGTTACCTTATGAGTGTACCCCAGCGAAAGGGACAGTAAGAAACAGGCAAAGGAAAAATGAACATATAATCATTTATACTATTATATATTGTTGTTTAGAGGGCAACAACGCAATATGAAACATTTAATCGATAGGAAAAGCCAGATTTTGTCTAGTATTTTTATGACCTACAAAAAAGACGACTGATAAGTACAAAATAATGGAGCTACACAATTCTGTCAACAACAATTAAAAACTTCATTTTACGAAAGTTGTCACGAATCTCCGAATACATGTACACCGACCTTAACAACACATTAACCACAGTTCGTGTGACATTTAACCGCAAACGCGAGGGAGTGTCGCTTGTCTTTGAACTTTCGCGTTTTTGTACACCAATTGTAACTGGAGTTACACGGCGAGTTAATTTGATTAATGTATTGAATTAAAAAACGTTTAATTTGCGTGTAACCTTATCCTTCAGAATGTAATGAAGCGAAGTGTTAAAAAAATGTTTTACTTACCTAGGTAGGGGTGGTAATATTAGTTTAGTTTACTTGATTGAATTAAAATACACCCTAGCATGTCAATCACGTCACACATTTTGTAGGCTGCATATGCACGGCATAGTTCTGGTAACCGGAGATATGTCTTGGTATATTTTTTGGAAAATGCATTATGATAGAAACACTCCGAAGATGTAATAATGTTTCGTATGTGAGTTAACGCTAGACTTAACTTTGACTTGACATTCCATTTTAAAAGTTCCTAGATACTCCTTACATCCAATAAAGTGGTAGGTCACGACCTCTCAATAATGACATCTCAGCAGCCTCAACTCATTAATCTCGTGAGATCTCCATCCGTACCTGCTGTCCCTACCTGTCAACATATCGACAAATGTTCAAATATCAGCGTTATCTGATTATCATGTCAGTTATCGTTACAGTACTTGCCACCTACTTAACTATTCACATAGCAAACTGTTTTACGGGTAACATTTTTGGTAGCTTGTAGTTTTTCAGCGTGATATTCTCGTAAAGTCTGCAGTGGATGCTGTCTATATTTGAACGGTTCATTTAATTGATGATCGTTAATGGTCGCGGCGCTACCGTCCGCATCTCTCACTGTCGGCGAGTGTCCTTCGCCCTTAATTTGCGTATTGCTGGGGTTAAAAGTCATGTGTTAATATCCCGAGGCGTCAAGTTTATGGTTAAAAATAACATTACTGGTTATTTATTGTTGAATTATTCAGACGGAAAAAATGTTAATCTAGCTATGGTTAAACGGCTGTTATTACTGTTTCGCGATTATTACCGCTGATGTTAAAACAATTCGCAGGCCCTAAGCTTACAGGAATTACAATCCCTGGTAAAGGGAGGGGAGTGTGCGAAAAATGTATATTTTCCGAGAACATTTTATGTTTTCTCATTTCAGCATCTCATAAATTCGTCAATAATAATTTAAAAATACTCAGCCTTGGTAATTTCTTACGACGAATGTCTCCACATAATGGTATACCAAGTAGGCTCGACTGTTTACCGTTGCCAATTATGATTAAAATTAAAAATAATCGCATTGCAATTAAAACGATGCCGCCAGCGGTCAGTAACAATGAATTTAATAAACACTCGTTAATCATAAAAGGCTTTATGTAGGTTCGCTGTCGTTATGAATCAGATGGTGTTGCCAGAGACCCCAGACTACTCTGGGCTATTTTAAGAACTAAATTCAGACAAATTTCGGGCTAAGTCATCAATAATCGTCATCGCGAATCATACTTATCTTGTTATCGTCAACTTTTACAAAAATCTTTTAACGATTGATACTAAAACATATCATTTAATTGCTTTTCTCATTGAAAAATTTAAAAGAGGAATGCTTTATATCATCGATTTAAAAAAATTGCAAGTAGTAATACTCGCCAGCGCCACTTTATGGCAACACTGAAAGGCGTTCTGTTTCACGCTGGGATGACAAGTACACCTGTCATCCCCGCGTGAAACAGAACGTTCATGTACGTTTAACAATTAGAGGACCGTAAAACATTTTTTTCTGGTGATAATTAATTCCTTATAGTGCAGTCATTAGGGCCCATAATTGCAATGACAGAGGTCTCTTACAAGGCCTCTCCGCGAGTGATGAATGGGTCTCAATTGTGCGAGTTTTTATTTTGAAATGTGAACGTTTATGGCGTCGATAATATGTTATAGTGCGGTTATGACATGGTTGCCGTCCAATTATTTTTTGATTGACAACACTGTGCGGATAATTGGGAAATTAATACGTGAGCCCTTTTAATGCGCCGCCATTGTACCAACTTATAGAGATGGGTTTGTGACCTTATGATACAGAGGAATTAAAACGATGTGGCACATCCGACCCACCAAATTTTAAAATAGTACATTACTGCCGCGGTCTCTAATGAGTGTGTTGTTGACCGCGTTGTTGATGGCTGAAAGCGCGGCGCAGCGCAGCTCCAGGCCTTCACAGCGCGGTCAGCATTGCAACCCTTGATGGACAAGCTAAAATAAGGGCCGTGACCAAAGGTCGAGGCCTTTATAGCGCGGCCAGCAAGGGTAGCTATGATGACCAAGCTTGAAGGCCGTGAGCGTAGCGAAGCTTAGCTTGAGGCCTTTATAGCGTGGTCAGCAGTACACTCACTAGAGACCAAGGCTTGTATAATGCTTTACTAAAAAATGCGACTATTAGTTTAAACAAAACTAGCTAAGTGGGTATAAAAATTAATACAATTATATTTATATTTTACGAACTATATCTATAGTTGTGTATTTTCTCTGTTTTCCGTTTCCATGGCAACGGCACGACCAACTCGTTTTTAACCATCAATAAGTTTTTTTACGAACCATAAACATACTTGTTTGTTACGTTTCCATGGCAACGGTCAAATAACAGCAATATAATGACGGTCATACTCGATAATAATACATTGTATGTCATGTAGCTCTTGCAAGACGACAAATCCGATTTTACTCGAAGAAGGTTTGCGAAATAATGACAACATTATAAACTTTTTTGAGTAAATATAATTGTATTTATTTTTATACCCAATTAGCTAGTTTTGTTTAAACTAATAGTCGCATTTTTGAGTAAAGCACTATACAAGCCTTGGTCTCTAATGAGTGTACTGCTAACCACGCTATACTGGCCTCAAGCTAAGCTTTGCTACGCTCACGGCCTCCAAGCTTGGTCATCATAGCTACCCTTGCTGGCCGCGCTATAAAGGCCTCGACCTTTGATCTCAGCCTTTATTTTAGCTTGTCTATCAAGGTTTGCAATGCTGACCGCGCTGTGGAGGTCTGGAGCTGCGCTGCGCCGCGCTTTCGCCCATCAACAACGCGGTCAACAACACACTCATTAGAGACCGCAGCAGTAATGTACTATTATTAGCATGATTGGAGATGTATTTAATGTAACAAGTCCTGTCATTAATTGTATATCCTGCTAGTCTCCGTAATTGTATGCATCTAGTCTATTCCCACGTTTGAATTGTCTATGCTTGTGTGATAACCCACAGCTGGTATCAGAGTTGGCGTGTGCATATCCTCCAATATAAACGACTTGCCTCAACGCTACGTCGACATACTTTGCATACAATGCTCAACAAAAACTGACACAACTATCGCGAATCTAAACCCGCCAAAATGATACCAAAATTATAATGCGACACACCTAAATGGTAGCCAATAATCTATTCAATCCATCTTCGTACAACACGCAAAAACATTAGTTAATTCAACGCAGTAACTTTCAAAATTGGATGTAGTTACGATTTATTTTTTGCTAAATAAGTCATACCCTTCCTATCTGAAGTCCAGTTTGTTATGATCCATATCCTGTGGGTAATAATCGTGATGTTTCTTGGACGGCGAAAGGTCAAGTTATGTTGGTCATTAGAACGCGCGCTAAGGATGTGCGCACGCGACGCTCTACGCATACTTACGACCAAAGATTATAAAAGGATTAGATAACCATTATTAAGCTTGCAAATATATGTACCTACTATCTTTCAATAATGATATGAATAGTTTTATCATAATACTAAAGTTTGATGGAAATAATTAAAGTCGAATTTAGTTTACCAAAGGAGGAAAAAAATTAATAAGTGTTAGTGTTATGGAATGCCTAATAGGTACTTCTCCAAACCTCCAAGTAACTACTTATTATTTGCGATACACTATTTATTATAGTGCCTGCGATCAACCAAAACTTTTGATACAATACGTTCGAAGTGAACAGCAATTTAATTATAAACGTTTTTACTAGAAGTAGGTAGATATTTTAAAAAGTAGACATTTCAGGAAACGGCCAAAAAAGTGAATTGGGTAACTTCAAGAAGTGGACATTTTAATTAGTGGATGTTTCGAGAAGTGGACGTTTCAAGAAGTGGTAATTTCAGGAATTGGACGTTTCAAGAAGTGAACTTGTCCAGAAGTGGTCATTTTAAATTGTGGTCTTAAACTACTGAACCGTACTATATATAACGTCACGACTTTTATTCCCATTCGGGGGTAGTCAGAGGCTTGAGTGGCCATACACCACCACATTGTGGAGGTATTAAGCCAACTCAAAGCCCACGTTTCACCAGATAGTCAGAACCCAACGTGACAGGTGGTGAACCTTGTCGCCGTGTATACAGGAACTGACTATTACCTAATCCCGAGGGATAGGTATGTTTCCTCACGATGTTTTCCGTCACCATAAGCGAACTGTAAATTATGCACATAGATGAAAATTCATCCATTGGTGCATGCCCCACCGGGGATCGAACCTGGGACCTTCTGATTGCTAGCCCAACGTGTTCGCCCCTAGGCTACAGTCGCTTAGTCGCAGTTGCTGAACCGTACTATACTATTCATAATGCATAATACACTTGGTCCGTGCAATACGTTCAAACAATATCAACATTTAAATGTTGTAATCAATGAAATCTTTGTCAATCCTTCTTATCTGCCCTATCTGATCCTTGCCCAGTGACGGCACGCACCCCGGACAATGACATAACATAACGCATACATAGGTTCGTACATACATATGCATGCCTTATTTACTCTTTGCATTGTCTGTCATATAAATCGGTTGATCGTCATAAACGCATATTGGGATGGAGGTATGATATGACGTATGGGTTTAGCGGTTTCATTTGGTAATGTCAAGGTTAGTTCTGGAACTACGTTCTTTTAACTACTAAACGTGTTTTACGTAGACGCTAACGACTAGCGAGCGTAAAATTCATGGTAGAGCTACTGTATTCCCTTAAATTCCGGACTTAGTACAAGATTACATTAGGCAGTATCGAATACTGATACAGTTTTCGAATCCTACTATTCATTTCACTGCAGCGACCCTTGAGGAAATGTGAACCTTAACTGGGCAATGTATGCAGACATTGGATCGCTATTTTAAGTTCCCAGTGTTCCCCGAGCACCCAACCCGCTGATCCTAACCACCTGGAACTCGTTGATAGGGAAGTTGAGCGCAGGGTTTCCCTTCCCCCTACCACCACACTCACACCAGTTACTGAGTCAGAGGTAAAAGATCTCATCAAAGGTCTCAATCCCAAGAAAGCCCCGGGCTCCGACGGCGTTTCTAATAGAGTTCTTAAGCTCTTGCCCGCCCAACTTATTTGCATCCTAGTGTCCATCTTTAATGCCGCTCTGACAAATTGCGTCTTTCCCGATTCGTGGAAGGAAGCAATAGTCATCGGTATCCACAAACCCGGCAAGCCCCGTAATCTCCCTACGAGCTACCGCCCCATCAGCCTCCTCAAGGCCTTAGCCAAACTCTACGAGCGAGTGCTTCACGCTCGGCTTCGAGAGTATATCTCCTCAAACAACATCCTTATTGACGAGCAGTTCGGCTTTCGAGCCGGACACTCCTGCGTTCACCAAGTACACCGCATCACGGAGTACATTCTCAATGGTCTTAACAGGCCGACTAGGCCCTGGCCCACGGGGGCCCTCTTCTTCGATGTCGCTAAGGCATTCGACAAAGTCTGGCACAATGGCTTGATTTACAAGCTGTACCTCATGGGCGTGCCTGACAGTCTCGTGCTCATCTTACGAGACTTTTTGTCGAATCGTTCCTTTAGGTATCGCGTCTCAGGGACGCTCTCAGTTCCCCACCCCATAAGAGCCGGAGTCCCGCAAGGCTCTGTGCTCTCGCCCCTTCTATATAGTCTGTACACGAACGACATTCCTAGTTCGGCCGATGTACAATTAGCTCTGTATGCGGACGACACCGCTTTATACTACTCAAACCGCAACCAAGCGTACCTCACGCGCGCTCTCCAGCGCGCACTCAACTCTCTCGGAGAGTGGTTCAGGAAGTGGCGTATAGAGGTGAACCCGGAAAAAAGCGCAGCCGTGCTTTTTGCCAGGTCCACCGCTCGTCGCCCTTCTACACGTCACCCCATTTCCAACTTTGGTTCGGTTTCCCTGTATGACCAACCCATCCCCTGGTCTACTACTGTCAAATATCTGGGTGTCACACTCGATGCCTCCATGACCTTCGGTCCCCACATTAGACGTGTCCGCAACCGGGCCGCCATGGTCCTCGGTCGCCTTCACTACCTCATATGCAAGCGTAGTAAAATGTCCCTTAGGAATAAGGTCACACTTTACAAAACTTGCATTCACCCTATTATGTCGTATGCGAGTATTGTGTTCGCTCACGCGTCCAAATGTCACATCGACTCTCTCCAACGCATCCAGAATCGTTTCCTTCGCAAAGCCGTGGGAGCCCCGTGGTTTCTTAAGAACGTAGACCTTCATTCCGATCTAGACCTAGACTCGATTCGGAAGCACTTCAAAGTAACGTCTGAGCGCTACTTTAAAAAGGCTTCCGATCACTCGAATGCTCTAATCGTCGCCGCCGCCGATTATGAGCCCACACACACACCAAGTGCACGCCGCCGCCGGCCGCGGCATGTACTGCTCGACCCTCCCGACCCACTCACCGCTCTCCTCGACTCAGATGTTGAGGAGTCCGCCACACGCACACTACCCAACAGACACCGACCTCGCCGGCGAGGTCAACGAACACACACCGCCGCCAATAGATGCCTCTATGCGCCTAGCAGGACATAGACGCACCTGGGCTCCCGACAAGCCTAGCTGAGTTTCTTGCCGGATCTTCTCAGCGAGGTCGCGTTACGATCCGGTGGTAATTTTTACCCCGCTCGCTCAAAAGACAGCAGCCCAAGCCGAGGCCGTGCCCAATGTGGCGCCCTTGAGCTAGCTGTCCCCCTGCCCTTACGGCTGGAGCCGCACTTTGTGCGCTCGCCCTCTGACCGGTGAAGTTGTTAAGGCCACTCTGGCCAACAACGTAAAGTCATACACAAAAAAAAAAAAAAAAAAAAAAAAAATATTTTAAGTTCAAAACTCATACTAAATGTACACTTTTTGTGTATGTACTCTACATATAGTACGTTTTTTTATACTTGTCCTATTTGGTAAGCAAAGATGGCGTCCAGCGGGGCGATTGCTTAACTTTTTGTCAATGTTTCAATTGGTTTCGATCATCCTGTGTCAATTATATAGGAAACCAATTGAAACATTGACAAAAAGTTAAGCAATCGCCCCGCTGGACGCCATCTTTGCTTACCAAATAGGACAAGTATAAAAAACGTACTATACGTAATACCTGTGTACTCTATTATAAGCCCTTGAAACTAAAACGCTGTTTTTCCCACTAACAGAGACCTTTTCCATTACGCTTATCAGTTCAAGTGGCACTCAATGAATTACGCAAATGTATCATGTTCAGGAAACTACTGACATGTTTTCACACGGGAACTAATACTCATTGTTTTGGGAGTAAAGAAACGATTCTCATCAAGGAAGTTATTAGGTTGGAGCACCTACGTAACCTGCTGTGGTTTAATAACGATTAATTGCATAATACACTCTTATGAACGTACGCGGATAGTAAAAAAAAATTGAGATAGCTAAATATTTTGTATAAGTACGAAGTTATTTTCGAAAAATTATGAAGTAATTTCAAACTTTATTGTGATGCGTATAGGGTGAAAACGCCAATTGTCGTCCGGCCACGACACTCGCGGAAGCGCGCGAGTGACAGCTCGCTGGCGCGATGGCGACGCGAGTCGCGACGGCAAGCCGCCTCATTAACGCTATTACCATAAATGTTAACAAGACATACCGGCGGTAATTCACTAAGGGATCGGTTTACGTCAGTTATTTGAGATGCGGTTTTTATAAATAAGTGATTTATTTTAATATCCCATTCATGAATACTGGCCTACCCTTAATAAGAGTAATTATGGATGATTCCAACATTTTCATGTTAAATTTGTCACGAATACCTTATGCCTCTCGTCACGTCACGACGAATGCAGTCTGACACTGACCCCTGGCTTCTATTTTCTCTCTTGAGACGCTAATTAAATTTCTAACCTCTTATTTTTCGTACTAAAAAGATACAAAGAGTCATATTAGCGATCATAAGAAAGTAGGGTATGTGTCGCAACAATCGTCCGCGTTAACTCGCTCATTGTTACCAGAGACAATGCACTATAAGCTGTAGATGGCGCGCTTAACGCGCATCTGCGCCCGCGGCGTTGCCATATCGACGACACAAGTGATTACTTTCTTCAATTTTGAAAGTTAAATGACTCTTGTTTTGGCACATCCTATGGCATTATGGTGATCATTTGTTGATATGGAAGACCATAAAAAGTTTACATAAGTACATCCTATACTATAATTTTTTTGTATGTGCGTATGTTATAAAGCGTGTACAGTGTAAGTGGAATCTCGAATGCTCCAATGATTTCGAGTTTATAGTCTTTGACATTTAATGTTTTATCTATTGGAAAACTCAGAAAACAAAAAGTTCTGTTATTTCATTTCAAAGCTGAAAAGAAGCATTGTAACGAAAGCGAGCAATTGTTGGGCAACTTCCATTTATTACCCCAATCATGCACCATTTTGAATATTTTCGCAATGCGCCTAAAACAAAGATTGCAACTTGCCAAATTGTAATTAGGTCCGTCTGTTCGGCAACCGTCGCACGGTCTACATACTTGCTGACGTAACCCCATTGTTGGACATGTCAAGCGACTTGTAACAGGCTGTTGCTACGAGTCGTTTTTTTGCGATGACATGTTCAGAATGGTGATAAGGAAAGTGACGAGCAGGATTGACAATCAGTCCTTAGGTTGACAAAAACGGTTGAACCATTTTTCGGTGTGTTGTTACGCTAAACATGATGTGTGCCTGTGAAGTTGTACTATTTCGTACATATAAGTAATGTTGCCTTCGTTGTAGGTAACACTGTATAGCATACATATAACTCTGCATGTATATAACCTAATGTTTTCATGTACTGTTTTGAATATGCTAAGTCTTGATAATGTATATTTTGGTGAACATTAAATATGAATGATTTACACACAGGACAAATAAGTATATCTCTATGACAAACCGCGAAGTTATTCATAAATGACGAATAATGCATAATAATCCGCTTTGAACGGAAAGTTTACTCAGTATTTTCCAAATGACACACAGTTTGTCAACCAAATACAGTATTTAATTTCAATATTTTTGGATATGAGTAGGTACGTACGCATACTCGAGATAAGTTTGGTCACCAATAAATAGACTAGTTTCTGTGGTTTAGAAACATAAATATGCTAATATTATTATCCTTCTTGATTCAGGACGGCATGTCACAGAGTTGTACCGTCTGGCAATTTTTTTTCATGAGACGTAAAATCGTCTATTTGTAGGAGTGGAAGTGTAACATTAAATCATAATTTTACATTTCCAAAACAGTTAATACGGGACAATTTCGATATATTTACTATCGTATGGGATTGATAAGTTGGCCAGTCTTCAACATCCCAAAGTGCGATTTTATGGATACAAACAAAGGGGTCTAACTCGGAGTTCAAAGTTTAATATGGAGCTGTTCTGCGTTTGTTTATTTGGTTTGCGTTATTAAACAGCAGTTATAGATCAATTAAGCTGTATGAAAGCAGGTTATATTGTTTGGCCTTAGGAAGGTGATTGACATTGCTAAAAATAACGACGAAAAATAATATCTTACCGTCTCGCTGATCAATCCGATAAAAATGCAACTGTTGGTTTTAGAATTAGCATATTGCGTAATTAGCGATGGTTCAATTATGAACGCGGTTGAACTAGTCAAATCTTGCGGCGTCGAGTAATGACTTACTGTTACTGTTATTATATACCATTACATTGTTACATGGATTTTCACGAAGATATAATCACTGGGTCTCTGAGAGGTGAACGAGCCAGTTGGCGACCTGTCTGTCTAAATTTCTTTGGCTTTTATTCAGTTCAAAATATTTAATTAGTATATGAGTGTGTAAGATTTAAGCTTTCAGTATTTTTTATTGCCGTCTGCGGATTCTTAGACTTTAAATTGGTGGGTACCAATACAGAGAAGGGTGTTAATCTTTAATTTGAATTATAAATCGGACATGAATCTAAAGAAATGGATACAATAAATTCGCCTGTCTAGAATATTTATTTTTTGTCTAGAATTATCTACCCTTTTAGAAAGCCATTAAATAAAATATCTGGCGCCTTCCCAACAATGAGTCACCTCACCCTATCATTTCTTTAGAGCTGTGCTCCCATTAATTACATGAGTCAGTCAATTCTGCTATTGTTTTAACGCGCACTTCCCATATATCTTACGAAATTAATTATTTGGAATGGCCATTTTAACTTGTACAATGTAACGTTGCATGAGTTGTGATAACCATCGCTCTATCTGTCATCTTTGAATTAGATGCTCTGACATAATGCAAATTTTTTATAATGTTAAGTAAGATTTATGTGAAAAAATTGGGTAAAAATGTGTAAAATGTAACGTCACGACTTTTATCCCCATTCGGGGGTAGTCAGAGGCTTGAGTGGCCATACACCACCACATTGTGGAGGTATTAACCAACTCAAAGCCCACGTTTCACCAGATAGTCAGAACCCAACGTGACAGGTGGTGAACCTTGTCGCCGTGTATACAGGAACTGACTATTACCTAATCCCGAGGGATAGGTAGGTTTCCTCACGATGTTTCCCCTCACCGTCAGCGAACTGTAATTTATGCACATAGATGAAAATTCATCCATTGGTGCATGCCCTACCGGGGATCGAACCTGGGACATTCTGATTGCTAGCCCAACCTGTTCACGCCTAAGCTACAGTCGCTTATTAAAAAAAAAAATTGTCGCTTATTAAAAAATAGGGTAAAAATTAAATTTTAGGAAGTGGCGGTAACTGGCGTCGACACCTTGTCTAGAGACCCACATCATCTCATATTTTGAATATAGACCGATAACCTAGTGGTGGGTTGAGGAGCATAATTTTCATCGGACAATCACGTCTTTTGTTTTTCAATCAGATCAACGTAAAAAATTCAAAATGGTACAACCATATATGGGTTACCCGCTACATAATTTATGAAGATGAACAATAAACCGACTCCTACGCAGTGCGATGCTCTAATAATACGTAATTCCTTTAGTTTTTATTGTAATAATCAAGTTGTAACGATTTAATGATATTTATCGATGGTCGGAACGTTGATCTAAGAAATCATTACTTATTTGTCATTAGTTGTTATTGCGTAAAACCTACGCAGTTGGACGATGGCTCATGTTTGATATTGGTAAAGTACTTAATAACCTTCACACAATGACATATAATTATTATTTTTTATGTTTATTTATTTTTTAAAGACTTATGTTAAAGTTATCTAATTTTTATTAGGCACTTGGAAAATATTCTTAATATTTAGTCTCCATTGAAGAGGTTTAATAAAATAAAAAATAAAAAATAAAATAATTTAGCCCTTTTACCGTCCCACTGCTGGGCACGGGCCTCCCCTCAATGCGAGGGGGATTCAGGCTATAATCCACCACGCTGGCCCAGTGCGGGTTGGTGGATTTCGCATGTCTAAAGACATGCAGGTTTCCTCACGATGTTTTCCTTCACCGTAAGCAAGTGATAATCATATTAAAGTTATGATTTCGAAAAATCCAGAGGTGTGAGCCAGGGTTTGAACCCATGACCTTAAGCCCGCAAGACGCGTGCTTTACCAATCGGCAATAAAATATTAGTACTTATTATTGATTACTTCAAAACAATGCACAACAAATGTCGCCTTAGTATTACGTATCGCAATACGCATGCGGCCGCATTCCCCAAGCGCCTCGAATTCCATTTCACTCGCCGTCGTAGTACGCGAATCCTCTGCGGAGACGGCCGATTGCTATGTGCACGGAATTAACGAACGCGATCGCTCCTTCGTTCTATATTTGAAAATTCAATTTTGGTCGACGTTTTATTCGCTAATACTTTTTTAGAGTTGGGTGATTAATGGGGTTTTTACCTTACTATACCTAGGTTCTTAGTTGTAAAAAATGAGACGGAATGGTGAGCAAAATTTACATCAAGACAGTGGTAGAGCTTTTGTCATTTACTTAATTAGTTTTTGAGTGAATATTACATTATTTAATAAGGTTACAGTAATTATAATCAGCCTTTATTTACTACGAGATGCTTAATCGGATTACAATAACGAAAATGTAACTGCGATACATTTTTTATCGCTTCTAACCCTTTTCGGCATAATTTCATAACGCAAGCAGCCGTCCAACGGCCTCGTAGCAAATAGTTCTAACTTTGTCTAAAATTATAATAACGTTAAGCGAATTGTGCACGGTAAGGTCGGGGTCGTTCCGCGAAAAACCGCAAATGGCGATAATCAGTCGTAATTAGGGTATTTCGTATCAGACGTCGGAATAAAAATGATATTATTATTCAATAGCTACGTCCAGAAGTGTCACATGCCGCGCGAGGCTGCTCACCCACATGCCTCGCGAAGCACGACGTTTGCCTCAGTCGCATGCCGCGCGAGGCAAATGGCGAGGCAACTGACACTCTAGACAGGGAAAGGTATACCCGATCAATCAGTTTGACACGTTTGACATCGTTCTGTCTCACGACTGCCAAACTAGGCGACGCAAATGTGAGTGCTCAGGTGAGGCAGGGCGCGCATTTGCCTCACGTGAGGCAAGTCGAACACCGCGAGGAAAATTTTCCTCGCGCGGCATGTGACACTTCTGGACGTAGCTAATGGCGGCGTCTTCATTAGGCGCATGCCTCGCCCGAGCACTCAGTTTTGACGTTGTGACGTATAAACACAATGTCATAATATGAGTTCTCGGGTGAGGCATGCGCGGCATATGGACACACCTAATTGTCATCACCGGCTACGAGCTTTAGTAAAAATAAAGATTTTACCATCGCAAAAGCTCAATTAGTATGACTTTGCACCTATTGTTCTGGTTGTCACTGGGATCGCCCCCAGTCCATTGTACGGTACCTATAGTACATGCTTTGCTTAGTTTGGGACCATACAGTTGGTGTGTTTGACTGGCGATATTAATTTAAACATTTATTGACATATTTTCTTAGGTACTTGTAAATAAAAGTGCTTGAGGGCATTGTGGAAAATACTTTTTAGATGTCCGGCTAGTACCTACTCTATTATAATTCTGTCAGATCAAGTGCATTGCGTGAATAATGTACAAAACTGATTTATATTAAGACGTGATTCATTTGGGAGGCGGTTATCTTGAGACCCATATCAAATAGGATCAAATAAATCGGTGGAAAGCACAACGCGAATTGCAAAATTGACCGGCCTTGACACCGGCCGCGACGAACCGATCCACCGCGGGTCTTACTTGATTTACTCTACTGATTGGCATTGCGCCTGATACAATAAGTATAACACTACTGAGATAAATACAAGTTTTATTATGTACCTTTATTATAAAATTGTGTGGATGTGTGTTGAATAGGCCCAGGAAAAGATGGCGGGATGAACAGTGCTACTTGACGGATTGGTCTCGCTAGCCATAGTCTAAAAAACTGAAAAGAGAGAGGATGCTTTTACTCTGCAGTGGGATAATATTTACCCAAGGAATATAAAGTTGGACTGAGATATCTGTCCGTACCGGCTGTTTGAAAGCAAAATCCAACTTCAAACCAATTATTACCGGAGCACAGACGTATACGTAGTCATAGTACCTAATTGAAATACATTTTTTTGCGAATTTCGCCCATTACGTTAAGTTTATGAAAAATTTGTTTCGCCTTATTAAACAAGAGCCCTCTACACAACAAAGGAAGTAAGAAGATCATTTCCTCCAAGCTTTACCCTGAACTTCAAAAACACGATCAATATAATTTCGTTCGGAAGTCGTTTCCCATATTTAATAGGTCTAAAAATCTTCACCTTTCCAATATAGTGTGGAGTCCTTGACATGTGCAGAATTCGGTGCGGGCTGTTCATCGACTGTTGCCCCGGGGTCAATAATACATTGATGTTTTTATTCGCGGACCCCGCGTTCACACGCGTGCGTTGATGCAATGAATATGATGTCAGTAATAATTTAGTGTTTGGTAATTTATTGGTATACCTACTAATTTATTTTGTATTAAACTTGTCACGTAGTTCGAATTTTAAGGTTTGTGATTCGCACCTCTGGATTTTTAAAATTTATCGTTGCTAATGAATATAATTATAGCTTACGGCTATATCGAGTTCAATGACTTATATAAATTGAATGTATCTTAAAATGATGTTCAGTAAAAGTTGCATAACTTATCGTCCAATTATCGCGTTGATTTTAAGTAAAAGTTTAACAATTTGTATTGATCAAAATCGATTAATCATCAGCACATGAATGGACCGCCGCGGGACAAATTCAGTTGAAAAATCCGAATGTTACAATACACCACACAGCCCGCAGCTAAACTTTCATGGCCAACAGATTAACATCTCGAATTCGGCGCTGATAACTAATCGATTAGGTACCATCCGAATCGAATCGAGATGTTAGTCGATTCGAATAGTCGATGAGACTTTCGCTTCGAGAGTTTTAGTCGAGTAATTTGGTAAATTTTCATATGTAATTATCTTGTTAGTCTGAATTATAGAAAGTTAATGTATTTATTTTTACTAAAACTTCGTTTATTATTAAGTATTCAAAGTAATTGGGATGAAACCGATCGTGGTGCTGTAATGATTATGGGTGGATTTAATTACTTGGTTCATTAGATTATGTAAGACCTTGATTATAAGGAAAGCCTTTAAGCACCTATACTTTATCACGAATAATTTGTGTTAATTTGACTAACTTTGCAATTATTTTAAATTACTTTATTCGGAAAGTTAAGTAATACAATCAAAAATTTTTTTTTGTTATATAAAACATTGGGAAATGATATAAAACATTTACGACCAATAATTGACACTTCTACCCCAAAGTTCTACCTTAACTTCTGGTGCAGTTTGCACATACGCGGCTAGCGGTCGATACCGAATATCGTTTATATGTCCACCATATATTTATCACGCGACATCTCTAGTTCGCCAATTTTCCACATGATCTAACAATGGGTTCGTGAGACTGTAGCGCGGGCGCTTAGAAAGTTTATTGATAATGTTTTCATGCATGTACGCACAGTATGCGCGTGATTTGATTTTACTTTCGTTTTCATGATACAACGATTTTTAAACGGATTTTGCAAGTGGTTGCATGTTTAATAATGCGGCATGTTGTAGTCATTGGTTGTTAATGTCTTGCAATGTTGCCATGGTCTTAAGTTCTCACGGGGATAACCTTAACTAAACTCGATTTTTTTAATGGCAGTGTTGCCTAGTTAAAAAAGGGAAAGATTCGGATTTGTTTGTAAAATTTTGCGAGCTAGTTTCAGAATTTTGTAGTGACAACAAATACGTACCGGTTATCGATATATACCTGCCTAGTTCTAAAGTATACTACATAGGAACCTAAACCTCATACGATGATATCACTGTCATTATTATAAGCACCTATTATTAAGAATTAAGTATAATAATATTTCACTTAGGACTTAGTACATGGCGAGTCGTGATCCAGCCATTTGTCGGCGCCCGCGCCGCCGCGATGTTGACCCCGGGACACGATCCAGATGGGGCGATTAGTGGAAACGGGCGGCTGTTTTCACTTGTATTACTAATACGAATAAGGTTTAAGGAAAGCGCTTAGAAATTATATTAAAAAAGTCCGATCCAAAAGTTACTGGAGACGTTGCACATCCCTAGCAAGTTGAAAGCCGCATTTTCTTAGTGAAGTGCACTGTTTTATTGTTTTGTTATGCGATAATGAAATAGTTTACCCAAGTCGTAATCTAAATAGGTTAAGTTTTTTAATTACAAATATATTGTGAAACATCAGTTTGGAAATGAACTAATAGCAATTAACTTTTAACACACATGTTTTATCAACATCTTTAATTAAGGCATTCCGCAATCAGATGTGTCGTAACGGAAGCCGCATCAACATTTTGTTTATCAGAAGGTCACGACATATAATTAAATAATAAGTGAATGTGATACGTGAATTGGCCACCCTAGGAGCTAACGAGACGCCATATAAATTACGCAGACGTTCGCGACTTGCGACTAAAGAACGTTCTCATGGTAGAGCGACTGATTCTATATAGATATAAAACTGCAAGTCTCGGGCATCGAACCTAGCAAAGCGCTACCTAGCTAGTGGTTCCTAGAGCAATAAAATATGTTTACCATTAATCTAAACGGTTATAGTCCAAAATTACAGCGTCATTAGAAACTAAGTGTGTATTCCGTAGCTAATAAGCTATGCCACGATATTGAGACACCAATTACTGTTTACGCTGCCATTTATCACAAATGGGCGCCACCTGACCGTTCGGTGACCATGATTTAGGTTATTTAGAAATATTTTTATACAAATTTTCTATGTGACTAGATCTATTAACTAAATAAATAAATAAAACTGATACTTTGAAGGGTCACATTTAGTGAGAAGCAGGTAGAATCAACTTTATAATATGCTTATCTTAAACTTTACACCATTTATGCCTGTATTTCAAGAAGAGTCAGGATGAGATGCAGTACACTGCATGTTACGAATCTTTTAAATAATTTTTTTTTTTTTTTTTTTTATAGGACTGCGGTGGCAAAAAAGCGTACGGCCCGCCTGATGTTAAGCAGTTACCGTAGCCTATAGATGCTTACAATACCAAAGGTATTGCTCGCACATTGCCGACCTGAAGGGGAGTGGGATGGAGGGAGGGGGAGGGGGGGTGGGCTTACGGCTCTCTCACTCATCGTACGAAACGCAGCTGTAATAGCTGCTTTACGCCGATCTTCTGTGAGAGGGTGGTACTACCCCGGTCGAGCCAGCCCGTTTATGAGCTGCAGTCAATTGGCTACAGCTGGGCTCTACCACCTTCAAATAATAATAATAATTTAATTCATCCCATCATAACATAAAATCGTATATCCCCTAAATAGAAGTGTATCGTTCTAAGCTCCCGCCCACGCAGTGCGCGGCCGCCCGCCCACACGCCGCGCCCGCCCGGCCTTCGGACACTCGCCAGCTACTTATTCGGATAATTCGCTTTTTTGCACGCCTGTTTTTATAAATAACTTATTTATGAACTTATTTTGAATTTTAGGGACTTCATTACCCATTGTATTTAAAAAAAATTTTTTAAATCGAAAGAACTCGCCATGAATGGGACCACCGCCGACAGTCCATTATATGGTATACATTTAGGGTTCCCTATTACTAAGCCTACGCTGTGCGTCTGTCCGTCTGTCCGTCCGTCCGTCCGTCTGTCCTTCCGTCAGCGGGCTGTATCTTATGAACCGTAATTGGTAGAGACTTGAAATATCCACAGAATGTGTACTTCTGTTGCCGCTACAACAACAAATACTAAAAAAAAACAGTCGAATTGAGAACCTCCTCCTTTTTCGAAGTCGTTTAAAAATAAAATAAAATTTAAAAATAAAGGGGGTCCCCATACAAGAAACTTGATATTTTTGATGTTTTTATTCTACGGTGGTATGGAACCCTTTATGCGCGAGTCCGACACGCACTTGTCCGGTTTTTAAGACCATACAGTTAGTAGTAGCGTAGTGATATTTAATTTATTAAATCAAGGTAATGTGAGTGGGATGAAATATGCTTGCGTCAACGTAAATAGATTGTGCTTATACAGAATCTACCCAAAACTTACGCAATGATCCAAAACGTAAACACTAGTCCAACGTTGTAAACACAGATCGGTATCTCGATAATTGCAGTCTGAATCGATTCGCAATCGAACCTTAATCGATTGTGGAGGTCAAACTAGTGCTGCGAATAAACAGCGCGTCTCCGTTGCTGGCTTGTTTATGTTTGTCCTTCACTAAATACAGCCCATACCATCAATAATAAATACTTAATGGGTATACGTAATCTTAGTTAAATATTGTAGATGCTTGGGAAGCTTTTATAACTCTACACACCTGTTATATATTTATTGTTTTTTATTATGTTGTATGTTGTTTTTTGTTATTGATGAATTTTCATCTATGTGCATAATTTATAGTTCGCTGACGGTGAGGGAAAACATCGTGAGGAAACCTACCTATCCCTCGGGATCAGGTAATAGTCACTTCTTGTATACACGGCGACAAGGTTCACCACCTGTCACGTTGGGTTCTGACTATCTGGTGAAACGTCGGCTTTGAGTTGGTTAATACCTCCGCAATGTGGTGGTGTATGGCCACTCAAGCCTCTGACTACCCCCGAATGGGAATAAAAGTCGTGACGTTACATTTTTTTTTGTTTTTTATTAATGTTATATTTTGTTGTTTCAGGTAAGTGGGCTTCAGGAAATTAAATTGAAATCGTAGACTCAACAATCTGGTAAAGTATTTAATAATGTGGACCTAAAATTGTTTTAGTACCCACTGGTTAGGTAATAAGTTTATGTTTTTGTAATGCATTATTCTAAGCACACGTTTCAAAGTGAAATACGCATTTTCACTATAATTTGTAAACATATTCATGTCTGGTATTTTCACTATAGTAGGTATGAAGTTCAATTCAATTCAATTCAATTTAATTTATTGTGTATCATAGGTAAGTACAGAGGTGAACATGGTTCCTTAAAATATTTAGCTCTCTATGAACTGCCTATACGGCGTACAATTTTTGCCTGCCTACCTAATCAAATAATAATAATGAAAGTAAATGTGATAATAAACTAGAAATGTCACATTGAAACGTAAATGTCAAAAGATAGCTGATAATGTCATTAATATAAAATAAGTTAAGTAACGACTGTAAATTACTGTACGTGTATACCAACTCTACTACAGATAGGGATTACATTGAAACTGAAATATCCTGTTACATTGGACTCTACGCGTTATGCATTAATTAAGTTATCAACTAAATAAATCAATTACGGACTTTAATTTTCAATGGGCGCGTTATCTCAATAATAACGTCGCGATCGGCGGTTGGCCGGCGGCGAGTGACGTTAGATGCGCAGGAGTGCGCAAAAAGCTCGCTTTACATCAGCCAGTAGTATCTCGTGACAAGTGGCAATTCCATTGAATATGTCGTGTGGGACATTGTAGGAATAAATTGCAGAAGTGTAATTGCAAGTTTTTTGTAGAGTTTCTGATTAAAGTAATTTGTTGTCCTGTAGCTCTACCACACACGAGTAGAGTCGCTAGTTCACGTGAAGTATTAGTGGACAGCTCGTTAGTTCCGGCCGACAGTGGAGTTGTACAATTTACCATACAACTACTACGTCTAGTGGAAATATCAATTTACCATACTACTACTGGAAATATTTACACCTTTCTTGCTCTGTATACATACCACGAAGCAAATACAGCATAATTACATTTTAACGAGAATATCGCCATAAATATTGTTTGCTTGACGTTTTATGACCTGTTTATGCGGTACTAAACACTTAATTACATAATAATGAATATTATAAACAACCGAATGTACTGTTAAGTAATTCATCGTGTATTTATTAATATGGGTTGTTAAAAAATGAAGGCTTCATCTCAATCCGGCCTCGTCGGTTAATGGCGAATTAAATACACGATACGGACAGACGGACAGACGGACCGGCTGATTACATCGATATACATCATTAACTTCACTCAATGTATGAGCTGAAAGTACTTATTATTGTAATGCAGTGTATTAAGACCTTACCGAGGAATATTATTATATGTATACAAGTTAATCATTGCATGAAATAGTAGGTAAACCGACCCATTTAGGGTAAAAGCCTTTCTTCTACAGAGATATTAACAAGCTACGTGAATCAAATAAAGTTGGCAATTTAGTAAAATATGTTTAGTATCGTATGCAGACTGGTCCGTAGTCACCCGGGGTTGACAGAGTAGCATACCAATTGGCGACCTATCAGTCAGTTGATGGAATCAGGCGTAACTTTTCGGAAATCCATTGTTAAACAATTATAGAGAGGGACCCACCACTCACCCTCGGAATTGTCAACCTCCAAAATTATAAACCAAATGAATTGATCGATAATAGAAGAGGCCAACAAGACCTATCTCCCTGTCAGTCGAGAGTATGTCTGTCATGAGTCATGGACCCTAACAGTTAGCAATTCTCCGCAGACAAAGCGAATCCGAAATAAATTCGACACGTGTTTCGCCTCTAAACGAGGCATCCTCAGGATAGCTGGGCTGCGACTGACCTATCAGTCGCATCTCAGTCGCGTAGCGCGTAGCGTAATATCTCCGTGAGAGAAAGGTCTTAGACTATTCAAACACAAAATATAGGATTAACCATACAAGATAATTGACGTCAAAACAACCAAACATTTCAATCGGCTCAGTAGGGCGCTAGGGACGTGTGGGAGGACGCCGTTACTCCACTTGTCACTGTCAGATCACGCCTAATATAGACGGCTTCTGAGTGGCTATACACAGCTCTAGGAAAGCATGGAAGTAGTTATAGCCATAATCATTATTACATTTGTAGGTTGACATGACATGAACGTAGCTTAAGACAAAAACACCAATAGTCCCACTCTCCAAACTAAGCAACGCTTACCAAGACTGGTGGAAATTATGTGAGACTCCATAATTGTGAGTGTTTTATAAAAACACACTCACTTGCTATGACCACTGTCATAGCCTTGTCAAGTAATACATAATGTCATAGATTTGCTGTGTTTGAGTAGTGTAGTGGAGGGTGTTCACTGTGAACAGTTCACAATGGCAATAGGCTTACCCTTCACTGGGACCTAAAGCCATCAGCGAAACGTAGTAGGTACACAAAAGTACACCTCTGTCTACCGCTTAGAATACCTATAGGTGATAGTAGTGTCGTCTCTTTCTCACATTCTCTTCCTCTTATGAGAGAATATAGGACATAGTTTTCCGGGTATGGCCTGCATATGCCTGCAGTATGGCTAGCACATTCTTATCACCAACTCTCATGTTTTGTCTTAGTACGCAGTTCTCAAGTTACTGTTCCATCTAGTATTCCTATAGTAAAAATACCGTTGTACGCTGTTGCATAACTCCATCCTGTACGGCATGGGCCTGTGGTGACAATGATGCGCGACATCGCCGCGACACCAACAATGGCGCGCTTCCTCTGTTTGTGCGACGTAACTGGGTCGCCGCCGCCGGTCAAGGAGCGCGCTGGCATGTCGCGGGGTGGAACTTGACGCGGAAAGCGACAATTGGATTTGTATATTTTTTAAATTACATAGTTAAATGTATAAAAGTGGTAGAATACAATCTCATAATAACCACGATTAGTAGACATAATGAAAATAGGTAGGTATGTCTTTAAAACTCTATCCTACTCTTCAAAGCAAGACCCCACACTGACACCTTGTGAATTCTTATACAGAGTATTTTCCCGCTCACTTTGGAACCCCAACTTTACCTTGTTGACAATAAACACTTTTACCGAGACATTACTCAAGACCCATTAAAACATTGCTTTAAAGCCTAGTTTTTGAATATATTGCTTAGATACCCGAGTCCGGTGGCAGTAAACAGGCTACCGGACAGGCGGACAGGCGAAAATTACGCAAAACGGATAAATATCGCGGCAGGCGTGGGCGGGCGGATATTTGCGACTGGAGTCAGGCGCTTCGCTGTAGGCACTGGTAGGTAATTATGTAAATTTGATATCATTAATGGTAGGAAAGCTACGCTGGTCTAATTCCTAAGTATTGGACCGGAGTGATACGATTTACGGTAACTCATTGTGAGAATTATAGCTAGGTACTGGCATCGCGTCCGGAATTCCGGATTTAATTTCGCAAGTTGAAGTGTAGTGCAGTTTCAAATTGCTGAAATCTTCTGAATATGTAATCTTGCACTTGATCATAATGGATGGCACAAAGTCACAAACAGTTTCAATTGAAATTCACATAACTAAACCACAGAGTAAAGACCAAAGAAAGAGGTGCCCTTATTAGATATATGTATGAAAAAAATACGTGGTCATTGTTTTTTCATTGTCATTGTTCTATCTACCGGTAAATAGTTGAACTAATCGCTTCGTTTTATGTCGATGTTAGTACTAGGCCGACCACTCGGCCGAGTTGCTTAGGGCCAGTCCCCTTAGTAATTGGTCCATGTAACTAAACCAACCTAAAGAGCGAGTACAAGCAGATATAAAGCATAATTTAGTTATTAGGTATTTAATTCATATACACAGCAAACCCCATACAAGTCGCAGCAAAGTCACAGCCAATATCCCAACTTAACTTAACTTTAGTTAACAAGCAAACAACAATATCACTTATGCCCATATCAATTTCTGTTTAGAATGATAGCCCGTTGCATTATAAGCGGGGTCGCGCGGGTCGTGGGAGAGCTGGGCGGGTCGTGCGGCGCGGCCAATTACCGAAGGGCGGGCGCGGCGGCGGCGGCGCGACAAAAGCCACGCTGGTGCGGTGACCATGCACCTTAGGACTTGGGCGGATCTGTGAAAGCCGTAGTGGGGTGGATTGGATAGGTTTTCCACCCTCTAAAATTTCCCGGTTGCTGCCTTCACCACAACTCAGATGGGCTCTGGGACCTAACAAACGCACGGGTAGTGCTTCTACGTCCTGCGCCCTAAGAAAGTTAATGCGGAGAGTATATGGTCCCCCTTCCCTGCACCCTTGAATTAAGCTCATCAGGTGCTCCCTATTTACAATTTTTTTGGGTGCACGTGAGGAGTAAAAATATTTTAAGTAGTGAAGTTGTTTCGCCAGGACTGTCTTGCAAATCCTAGATAGGTTGTTCGCCAATCGCGGCGATTCCCTCGTGCCCGGCGGCGATTTACAAAGTGATTGCGACCTACGACGCGACGGAGCGCGCGCGCATCTTTTGTTTACGTACATTCCATTTCCATACATGTTATGTGTGCACTGTTTAAGGGTAATATTATGTTTTTATACCGCTGAAGATAACTCTGTCTTATAAACGTAGTAAGTTGTGGTAAAAATAAAATAATGTTGGTTATTCATGGAATGAAAACAAGTTCTGTTTTTTTTTTCAAACGATAACTTATGTATTGTATAATGAACGGTTTTTTCGACTCATCTGCCAGCTGCGATGGTGGTGTAATGGGCAGCATAGTTGCCTTCCAAGCAGTTGATCCGGGTTCGATTCCCGGCCATCGCAGATGGTTTTTGTGTTTTTATTTTACATTTTTTATTTTGCTTGTAAAACTGTTACCTAATTCTTTACTTTTTTAAATTCCTACACTAAACTTTCAATTTCAAATTATGTACGGATTGAATTCTTCCAAGTCAGTACCTAATAGGTTTTTTAGACGTTATTATATTTTTTTGTGTGGAAATTAGTCACAAAACCATAGTCCCGGGGTCATCAGCCGCTGGTCGCGCGGCGCGCCCGCAGCCCGCACACAATAGCGCAATTATACAGACTAACGAACAATCCCACAATTATTATAAACGAACACAACGCCCTCTGTACTGGAGTTTTTGATGCACTTAGTACAGGGAAGCATTTGAATTAGCGTTTTTCGTGATAATGATAATGGTGCAAAAATACTAAAGACTTTACTCACCTGAAAACGTTATTACGATCCTAGCAATTTTTTTTTGTAAATAAATACTGTAACAATTACTTATGAAAGTGTTTGCGGGTAAAATTGTTTTACATATTTGGTTTAATTTTAATGTGTAAAAAATATATTCTTATCCAGTTTTTTCGGTTAATATCATAATATACCTTCGTATTCTATGCTTTATGTATTTCACAAATTATATTATAATTCGGTACATACAATAAGGCTGTGTGCACATTAAATAAATCAAATTAAAGTCAAAGCTTTTTGATTAGTCTTCGACAGTACAGGGCCGAACTTAAATTTTAATTTTTTTTTTATTTAAACGATCTTTGTTAGAAATATAATGTTGTGTGGATTTAATTAATATGGATACAATTGATTGCCTACCGTCTTTACAAATAATATGAATATTCAATACATTTTGTGTTATCTACAGAAATTAATGTAGATATTATTCTTAATGGCCGACGCTAAAAGCTTCCTTATTTTTTCCTTATCATGATTTATCTACGTAAGAACTGGACTCAAGGATAACAAAAATAACGTAAAAATTCCTACTCGGCGGCAATAAATGCGAAAATTTAGATGCAATTAAAGTCCACGTGACGTGGAAGCGCCATCGCCATGTTCTAGTGGCCGGGCATGCGCAAGATGTGCCATATATGGCCGGGCGGCCGGCAGCCCGGCCGGTGAGGCCGACAGCGCGACGCGCAAGGCCGCACTGCTTCCAACAGGGCAGGGGTGACTGACTCATATGAAAATTCACACCATGTAGTGAGATTTACGGTTTTGATTACCCAAAAAGGCGTAAATACGGAAGAAACAACCTTTTAATCTGACACGATGATGATCATTACTTTGTTGACGGATGGGAAGTATGGAATAATAATAAATAAAATGTTTTTATTTTCGTTGGCACCCTTGATTAAGGTCTTTGACTCGCTATCAATATTCTTATTTTATTTACGTCGTCGTGGACATATAAGATTGTCAGTTTATTACGGCACTGATAAAGATAATGGGCTACAATTTATTACACATTAAATAAAGAACTGTGACAACAGTATTATTTTACATACGGTACGGTACGGTACGGTACGGTACGATACGGTACGGTACGGTATTGATTTAAAGGATTTTGAGATTTTGAGATTTTGAGGATAGACTTCTGCATGCCTTGAGACAAAAATAAAGGAATAGAATCATGTCGGTACTGACAAAGCATAGTGTGCATAAAATATATCTTAACTACTCATGTTACATCATGTAGAATTTAACATAATTTGACCACAACACCAATTGTGAACTCAGCGGTCATGCCCCACGAAATAGTATGAAAGACCATGAAAATGAACAAGTAGAATAAATTAGCCATCACATAGAGGCGGCCGTGACATTGTGCATATCTACACAATCAACACGAACCTTGTAATGTGACAGGTAGAGCCGGTTATCGCCATTTATGATCATCGCGGATCAAGCTGACATTGCCTTGGTTCCATCAAGATTGCTTGCGATCATTAGTTGATCATAACTATCCGTATTTGGTGATTCATCAACTCGCTTTGTGCTAGCGTATAATTTTATTTATTATGATGTTTATAGATTTTATCATGCTTCGTTGTTTATGTTAATAGGGCAACATAACTGTCTGTATTATAGACTTCATTCGTTTAGAAAAAGAACTACTTAATTGGTTATTTCTTACTTACATGTTTTTTATATAAACCAACGAGGTTTTTATACATTTTAAAATGGTTTTCCAAAGCTCTAGGAACAAAACTGATTTGTAATGTCAGTGTAAGTTCATCATAACTTTCTATAAGTTTGGGGTATATCTGTATCCGTGTTGTCACAGTTAAAAGCAGACCAGCAGCACTGCATCCCGTTACTGTCACAAACTAGTAAGTTTGGGACAATTTGCACTAACTGTTGTTTCGATGGCTATCTCGCCATCCACCGCCAAAGCTCACAACAGCCCGTCAGACCCGTCAAGTCGACCTGCAAAAAATACTCGGTAACACAAAAAGTGCAGTACTTTATTAAATTCAGTCACAAGACCAGTTCAGCATTTACTGGAACTTTTTATTGGTCGGGTTTTTCATTAGATGATATATAATTTACTCCTGGGTTACAGGATACACACTATTAGGATATTATTCAAGCAAAAGATCATAGCTCACCTTTGTACAATTTCAGTTTTTATACATAGCTTTGAAATCTGTTACATCAACCACGAGAAAACATAAAAAGAGAACGCAACATAAATTGTACGCTTCGTCATATCAAAGACGTTCAGTATTGCCATAAACGGCGTTCCTCGAGGAAGTTATTAAAATGTGACACGTTAATTACGTTTCCGATGTCCTGCGCCCTACGGACACATCGGTGCAGCCATGGTATAATATAAACCTCGCAATGAACGTTTATCACCGCGCATAACTTACTACTGCGGTGTGGAAATTAATTTAATCATCTAAATTCTAGTAAGCGGGTGTGCAAGTATGCAATGGAGGCAGCAGTCCATTAGGTACGTGAGCATTTATATTTAGGGGTTAATTATATTTGCAATGAACTAGATGCAACCTAAGAGTAGCACTGGATCAGCGAGAAAGTACCTTGAATCCTGGTTTCGAGGATTCTTTAATCAGTGGTAGAGATGTTCTCCAAAAGGCGAAAAGGTTTTTTGTAGTTCCGCGGACACATTCCAATCGATACTGCAGTATTATGTGCACAGTCGAATAGCTATCGAGGTAAAACGAATGCATTTGTGTATACTACATGCAATTAAAATAATAATTAAAATGGAAGTAATAATATAATGGAATAAGATTCTACAGTTTAATAAGGAAGTTTGACTGCTGTATATTCAACTGCTCTGCACAAATTAAGCACGAAACCAGATTTATAATACAAACAATAGGATTGGAAGCTTGCGCACGGACATATTTATCGTAGATCTAGAGCTGTAATGATTTATTGTTGTTTTGATTCATGGGACCGCTTTGTATGGTGCTCGTGCGAAACGTATGACTATGGGAGACAAGTGTTATTGATTGATATATTGACCTTGTGGTCACAGACGGTCGAAAGGAAGTGATGGTTTGAGAGTTTTAGAAATATATGTGTTTGCCCGTGATATGATAATCAATAACAATCAGGTTTTGGTACCTACCAAGATTATATCAACCTTAACAATGATATGTACGAGTAACTAGTAGATTTTAAATGGAAGATACATAATGTGCTTATCAAAATTTAAACATGCTTAAGTTCCTAACATTACTGTGATCGACTACATTTTCTGTAGGTACGATGCTTAAATAATTTACTCAAAACTTATAATAATAAACACTGTTAAAATAAAATAAAAATTTACACAAATTTCTCCCACTGACCGCGCCGATCGAAAGCGAAAACTTGAATGCAAATGTGGGGCGCATCACTCGGCCTTGAACTGCGCGCGCGCAGTCCGCGATCTTTCCGGTCCGGCCGGTGCTGTCGAACCTTAATTGAGTCAAGTGCATGTCCGTACATGCCGAATTGTCTGATTGCTTAATGTGACAATTTATGTTCTCCGTTAAACATAATTAAACATGTTGTATTCTTTATTGAAACGACGTTTTATTAGTGTCAGCTGGCGTATGAGTCACGGTAATTTATGTAAATAATCGTTTTATTTTGGGTTTTAGTGTATATGCGGAAATATTAATTAATAAACTGTATATTTTAATTATAATTTAAATGCTTACCTATAACATTTTGGGTGATTTTTCTTTGTTCTATGCGCACTATGTATGCACCTGAACAAATAATATCACAATACGACTTGATAACATTCATTTTTAATAATAGATAGAGATATGTAATAAGCAAGCTCCACTTGAAATTAAATCTATTGAGTATATCCATGGACGATTAAAACCTCAGAAAAAAACAAAAATAAAGAAAATGTATGTGTACCTAATAAAATGTAAGTACGTCTCTGCAATTTAAATTTGAAATTCGAACAGTCATTTTTTATCTATGCCTAGTCATAGACTCGGTGTAGGCGATATAGGTTACCAACCTTGGTCTAATTAATGTGATTCGGGGCCGACAATCGATTTGTTAAACAATCGATTATTAGTATCGATAAGTTATATCGATGTACAGGCGTCGGCGCACGTTGTAATAGTGTTACTAAATACTAAAATGAATGTGCTCACGTCACTTGCTGCACTACTATTGGTTTTATTTTACAGTCGTCTTTAGGGTAGGATTATTTCATTTTTATGAGAATGTTGCCGCCAAAAAGGCAGTTGGTCAGCTGGGTATCATCGCAGACTTATATAAAGAGTTTTCTTATGATTGTATTTTATGTAACAATGACCAATTAGATACCTACTGTGTATTTTTAAGAACACCATTCGTAACACCTTTATTACAAATTATATGTATAGATTATCACCTAGTTCGGTCTAGTCATTACTATAAATACGTGTAAAGTACGTGTAAAATACGTGAAATACGTGTAAAGTATATGGATAAGATTAGATTCAGGTCAATTAGTTTTAAGGCCAAACTCGCGCGCGGCGACTTTTGTAAAATCGTTCGAGAACCCATAGTATCTGCTTCGATGCGCCGGCGCATCCAATGAATCACTGCTGACAGACGGCGCGATTAATCGCGTCACAACGCAAATGAAAGTGGGTAGTGTAGTATTACGATATACCTGACGTGGGAAGACGTTGCGCCCCGTGTGAACACCACGGTCGAGCCACTGAACCACGAACGGCTTTATGAACCTGGATCATTCCATCAGGACCTTCTTCTTCTTATCGTATGGTTAGTGGCCAACCTGGTGTCAGAGTTGTTCAAGCCGCCCGAAAGCTTCTGACAAGGTTTAACGACTGCTGCCTAGATAACAACAACCGGGACTAACTTTTACGTGCCCTCCGAAGCACGGAGACGCTCAATTCAAATGCCACTGAATGGTCACCCATCTCTGACTGACCTTACCGAGCGCTGCTTAACCTCCGATCGTTTAGCGATCAGTGATTGCAGCTAGCTACGAGCGCCTCAAATACCTGACACCGAGTGTTTCAGGATCTAAAACACTCGGACACTTGCGATACAACCAGAGATGAAAAAGCTAGTGAATCCACCAAATATATCTCAGTGTGATTAAAGCTTTAATCACTTTTTTTTTATTAAATGTTAGCAACTTGGCGATTTGTTTACATCGTAACCGTCCTAGCGCCCACAGCGGGCGGTGATTCATAAAAACAATGCTCCTCTCCACTGCAGATGAGCTCATCCTTATCGATCTTACTCCACACATCAATTCGTCAGGCTTTCTATTGAACCCTCGGTCTACGCATCTCATTAGATTGTTTATATCACCAAGAGAGTTGCAATATGCCAATGAGCTCTTCTTGAAAACCTCAATCACCACCAACCACCCAATAAAAAGAAAGTTTCCTATAGTGACTTGGAAACCATTGTTGTTCCTGGAAGGATCGACCGTGGTCTTCAATGAAGATGCCAAGGTTTGACGTTCGTAGAGTCCAGGGGATAGGCTAGAGCAAGGATTCCCAAAGTATTTTAAGCAAGAGACCCCTCTTCCGATGTTTTTATTTTTATTTTATTTTTTTAACCCCTTTTCCAAAATGAACTGATATCGATATCGACTACTTTGGGAATCCCGGGGCTAGAAGAACTCACACAATTTTAATCGAAAGCGAGTCCTTGGAGCCAACACTATAAGTAATTTAAAATAAAAATAAATAATTTAGCCCTTTTAACGTCCCACTGCTGGGCACGGGCCTCCCCTCAATGCGAGGGGGATTCAGGCCATAATCCACCACGCTAGCCCAGTGCGGGTTGGTGGATTTCACATGTCTAAAGACATGCAGGTTTCCTCGCGATGTTTTCCTTCACCGTAAGCAAGTGATAATCATATTAAAGTTATGATTCACACATATGTAACGTCACGACTTTTATCCCCATTCGGGGGTAGTCAGAGGCTTGAGTGGCCATACACCACCACATTGTGGAGGTACTAACCAACTCAAAGCCCACGTTTCACCAGATAGTCAGCACCCAACGTGACAGGTGGTGAACTTTGTCGCCGTGTATACAGGAACTGACTATTACCTAATCCCGAGGGATAGGTAGGTTTCCTCACGATGTTTTCCCTCACCGTCAGCGAACTGTAAATTATGCACATAGATGAAAATTCATCCATTGGTGCATGCCCCACCGGGGATCGAACCTGGGACCTTTTGATTGCCAGCCCAACCTGTTCACCCCTAGGCTACAGTCGCTTCCTAGGCTACAGTCGCTTGATTCACACATAGATTTCGAAAAATCCAAAGGTGTGAGCCGGGGTTTGAACCCAGGACCTATAAGTAATTTATTACAGAAATATTATAGTAGCAGTCAAGTGTAAATAAATAGGTCGGTAATTTAAGCTCATTCCGTTGTATCATGCCCCATGAGTAGTCGGTACAGTTAAATTCGTGCTTATTTCACCAACCCCCTCATTACAATATGTACATAATATCATTAAAAATAATGTCTGTAATACATCGGCTGGTGCTCGGGTATTACTGTGGACAGCAAGCAGCCTTGGTGTTACAGCTTCATTATACGGACCAATGGTGCGCGCCGCTTGGCACTGGCGCATTTGGACCCAGTTGAAAAGAATCTCACCGAATGTTTTAGTAATGTAGCGAGTACAGCTTCTAATGGTTTTGTAGCGCTAAAATATTGTTTATCTTGACTATTTATGAACGCTTTATTGAGCTTACATGAATAAAAAACGTTTGATTTGATTTGATTTGTAAATGTTTTTTACATCTAAACCCGAAAAGTAACTCCCGGCAAAGAAAAGTCCCAGATTAGCTTGACTGATATCTATTTGGCTTGATCGTAGAGGCAGGTATATGCATAGGCTGTATTTATTCGTATTTAAATTGTGCATTTACAACCACAAAATGTCTTCCTTGATTTATCTCAATTTTTTACAATATTGACCAATTCCCGCATTCGGTTAAAATCCCACGTCACCGAGCGGCACAAACCTATCAATTTGACCCGCTCTATAAAATTCGGTAAACCAACCCGCAACTGCTTATTTAAAACAATTAGCAATTTGCGTGAGCATTGGAAATGATATGTTAAGACGATACAAGAAAAAAATGAATTTTAGTTTCGGGGTGTGGCTAGCGTCGCGTGAGCTGCCGAAGGATATATCCCTCTCGCTTAGCTAGGACAGAACAGCTATGGAGTAGACTATAGTATAGTTATTTTTTGAAGGAACAATATTGTTTAATTCGTACAATTAAAATAATATGTCCCAGTGCACCTTTTAAAATAGATGAAATGGATGAAAATATTCAAATATATTTTTTTCGTTTTATATGGGATTTTTATGTCGAGTGTATTTGAAAAAAATAATTTAATTTCTATGTTGTTTTTATTGCTGAAGACAAAGTAAGTCAAAAGAAGACAAACGATACCTACAATATGCTGATAGATACGTATAACAATATTTCGATCGTATAATAGCCTATAACCAGCGGACGATCCAGACGCGTCCAACGATATCTCATTAGTCAAATTATTATGATAAAAATAGTTTGGACGTTATACGGGAGCAGATGAACATACATACATATCGGTCAAAATCATAACCCTCCGCCCACCGTAGTCGGGTAAAAATGTACATACTCTGTGTCAGTGACTGACTGCCGGATATGAGTATCTTTTTCATGTTTCGTAGGCAAAGGAATACTTTGGTACTTAACTTCGATGCCGATCATGAAGTCATCAGCGGTGTCATAATATTTATTTTTACCATATTTAATTTATTTTTTAATTTAATTTTCAGTTTTTATTAATTTTATTGATTTAACCATGCATTTATTTATTGTTTATCTTTTTATCTTTATTTTTTTATCTATCAAAATCACCCTTAGACTGGTTACCGCCACAGGTGACAAGAGGGCTGGCTCTTTCCTTGCTCAAAAAATTCGCTTGTCAACAGGAACAGCTTGAATACAGGGAGGACATGCAGCCAGTATCCCACGCGGACGGTATTTGTTTAATTAGGGGTAGGTTTTTATTTTATTGTATTTTATTTTAATTTATGTTATATTATATTGTATTTTAATGATAAAACATGAAAAATAAAAAATATTTTTTAATTTTTTTAAATTTAATTTTACTTTTATTTATTGTTTTATATTTATTGTGAAATTATAATAATTTTAATAATCAATATTGGACTATGTCTGAAACAAATACATTGAATTGAATAATTTAAATACAAAAATTATCACATTAACTCGTTAAATCACGGTTTACACCCGCTAGAACGAAAAAGATCCTAACATGGTAGGTAGGACCTGAGGGTTGGCCAGTTAATTACTTAAAATACACTATATTTATTTCAAGAAAACATTCATAAGATCTGAAGGCGTCGGACTCGCACATAAAGGGTTCCGTACCACCGTAGAATAAACACATCAAAAATATCAAGTTTGAGACTTGATATTTATTTTTAAATGTTATTATATTTTTAGTATTTGTTCTGCACCGGCAACAGAAATACACATTCAGTGAAACTTTCAACTCTCTACCTGTTACGGTTCGTGAGATACAGCCCGCGCTGACAGACGGACAGACAGACAGACGGACAGCGTAGGCCTAGTAATAGGGTCCCGTTAGCACCCTTTGGAACCCTAAAAAGTAGCCTATGTTCTCCGCCAAGACCCAGTCTATCTCCATACCAAAATTCATCAACATTGGTTCAGCGGTTTAGCCGTGAAAAGGTAACAGACAGAGTTACTTTCGTTTATACCTATTTATGATTAGCACTTCAGGGCGAAAATAGTCAAAAATAGTCAACATTGGCCAAAAATGGTCAAAAATAGTCAACAACGGTCAATAATAGTCAAGAATGGTCAACAATGGCCAAAAATAGTCAACTATGGTGAAAAAAATATTCAACATTGGTCAACAATATTCAACAATGTTCAAAAATAGTCAACAATGGTCAAAAGTAGTCCACATTGGCAAAAAAATTACCAAAATAGTCGAAAATAGTCAAAAATAGTCAAAAAGATGAAAAATAGTTAAAAATAGTCAAGAATAGTCAAAAATAGTCAACATTGGCAAAAAATGACAATAGTCGAAAATAGTCAAAAATACTTAAGAATAGTCAAAAATAGTCAACAATGGTCAAAAATAGTCAACAATGTTCAAAAATAGTCAACAATGTTAAAAAATAGTCAACAATGTTCGACAATAGTCAACATAGGCCAAAAATGGTCAAAATAGTCAACATTGGTCAAAAATAGTCAACAATAGTCAAAAATGGTCAACATTGGTCAACAATGGTCAAAAATTGACAAAATTGACAAAATTTTTCAAAAATTGTCAAAAATTGTTAAAAATTGTCAAAAATTGTCAAAAATTGTCAAAAATCGTCAAAAATCGTCAAAAATTGTTCAAAATTGTCCCAAATAGTCAACAATGGTCGAAAATACTCAACAATGGTCAAAAATAGTAAACATTTGCCAAAAATGGTCAACAATCGTCAAAAATAGTAAAATATAGTCAAAAATTGTCAACATTGGTCAAAAATAGTCAAAATATTCAAGAATGGTCACGATGGCCAAAAATAGTCAACTATGGTAAAAAAAAGTCAATATGGTTAACAATGGTCAATATTGGTCAAAATAGTCAATAATAGTCAACAATTGTCAAAATAGTCAAAAATAGTCACCAATGGTAAAAAAAAAGTCAATATGGTTAACAGTGGTCAATATTAGTCAAAAATAGTCAAAACTAGTCAACAATGGTCAAAATAGTCAACAATGGTCAAAAACTGTCTACAATGGCCAAAAATAGTCAATAATGGTCGAAATAGTCAAGAATGGTAAAAAATGGTCAAAATTAGTCAACAATGGCAAAATAAGTCAACAATGGTCAAAAACACTCAACAATGGTCAAAAATAGTCAAAAATGATCAATAGTAGTCAACATTAGTAGAGAATAGTCAACAATGGCCAAAAACAGTCAACAACAGTCAAAATAGTCAATAATGGTCTAAAACACTCAACAATGGTCAAAAATAGTCAATAATGGTCAAAATAGTCAAAAATGATCAATAGTAGTCACTAATAGTTGAGAATAGTCAACAATGGCTAAAAATAGTCAACATTGGTCAAAAATGGCCAAAAACAGTCACCAATAGTCAAAATAGTCAATAATGGTCTAAAACACTCAACAATGGTCAAAAATAGTCAATAATGGTCAAAATAGTCAAAAATGATCAATAGTAGTCACTAATAGTTGAGAATAGTCAACAATGGCTAAAAATAGTCAACATTGGTCAAAAATGGCCAAAAACAGTCACCAATAGTCAAAATAGTCAATAATGGTCTAAAACACTCAACAATGGTCAAAAATAGTCAATAATGGTCAAAATAGTCAAAAATGATCAATAGTAGTCACTAATAGTTGAGAATAGTCAACAATGGCTAAAAATAGTCAACATTGGTCAAAAATGGCCAAAAACAGTCAAAATAGTCAATAATGGTCAAAATAGTCAAAATGATCAATAGTAGTCAACAATAGTTGAGAATAGTCAACAATGGCTAAAAATAGTCAACATTGGTCAAAAATGGCCAAAAACAGTCAAAATAGTCAATAATGGTCAAAATAGTCAAAATGATCAATAGTAGTCAACAATAGTTGAGAATGGTCAACAATGGCTAAAAATAGTCAACATTGGTCAAAAATTGACAAAAATGGCCTTAAACAGTCAACAATAGTCAATAATGGTCAAAATAGTCAAAAATGATCAATAGTAGTCAACAATAGTTGAGAATAGTCAACAATGGCTAAAAATAGTCAACATTGGTCAAAAATTGACAAAAATGGCCAAAAACAGTCAACAATAGTCAATAATGGTCAAAATAGTCAAAAATGATCAATAGTAGTCAACAATAGTTGAGAATAGTCAACAATGGCTAAAAATAGTCAACATTGGTCAAAAATTCCCAAAAACAGTCAACAATAGTCAAAATAGTCAATAATGGTCAAAAATAGTAAATAATGGTCAAAATAGTAAATAATGGTCAAATAGTCAAGGATGGTCAATACTGGTCAACAATTGTTGAGAATAGTCATGCATATTCAAGTATAGTCAAGAATGGTCACAAAGGGCTAAAATCAAAAAGGGCTCAAAGCCTCTTTAGAAAGCGCTTCAAAATAAAGGCTTTATTTCCGAGAGCCTCCTCTTCGCCGCGAAGGCTCGGGGCTAATTAGTTCTTTAGCCTCCGAGGTTTCATAAAAAGGCTCGAGCCCTAATAATAAGCCTAAAAGACTCGTTGAGTCTTTTGCAACACAACCTGCAACACAACCTCTGACCACCTGGGTGATCAAAGTGGAATATTGCATTTTTTAATGTTTTCTAATGTGATATTTTTAACCGACTTCAAACTTTTTTGAAGTCGGTTTCTCAATTCGACTGTATTTTTTTTATGTTTATTACCTCAGAACTTGCGACTGAGTGAACAGATTTTGAAAATACTTTTTTTTATTTTGAAGTTAGACATCTTGATAAAACAGAGAGAATTACATACGACGCGGGTTCAAATCCAACCATATTTAGTTATTTAAATATATTTGGATTTATTATAGTAATGGTATTTTTCAATGGTACAGAATTTATCAAAATATTTACACAAAATTAATATTTTTTAATGCATATAATTTATGTATTTATTCCACATAGAACTATAGCGCAAAATGTATATCATAGGGCTAGTGAATAATTTCATCCACATCCGCAATGTCTCATTAGCGTAGTGGTAAAGCATTAGCAATTATTCCGTGAGTTCGTACCTCACCTTCGGCATGTCTATATAAGAACTTTTTGGTGATAATATTATTCTTATTTGTAATAATATTGTTTTTTTTCTATTTATTACATGTTTTATTACATTTTAATCATTTTATAAATTATTTGGATTGACAAACTAATACGCCAACTGAATGGTCCCAAACTAAGCAACGCTTGTACTATGGATAATGTCTGGAGACGATCCCCGTAATCCTGGGATCAGGAAAAATAACGCATAAGTCAGTTTCTAAAATTTTCATTTGGCGGGAATCGAACCCGCAACCACGCAAGCAGTAAGCCGAACAGACTACGTCAAACCACTTTACGAAGCAGGTGTCAATTTTTCAATAGATGACGAAGTATATAGTTCATAATTTCGCCACTTTAATTAATATGTAAATAGCTCAGTGAGTCAATGTGTACGCGCGACAGTATGTAGGATCGTATCCTAGTTTTATATTTTCGTTTTTTTTTTTCATGTGTTTCCATTTTTTTATTATTTTAGGCAATTGTATTTGTAGCCAATTGTATTTTTTTTATATAATAACAAAGAATTGTAATTTATGTTCTAAATAACAACTCTTTATCACAACTACTTAGTGTACAACTACTTACATTTATACGCCTTTGTACAGGCGTATAAATGCGCACAAATATAAAATCTAACAAATGCTACTTAGCTATCTACAAAATATTCTAAACCACTGCAATATTTTTACGTATTTATTTATAAAAAAGAGATACACGATAATTGAAGCGACTGGAGCGTAGAAAAGTGACACAACCTCCCCGTCCAACAGTCATCGCGGTACTGCCGCCCGTCGCCCCTCGCACCGGATCCGCCCACTTTGTTGGCGAATATTTGGAAAATCATGAATTGTGACGTGAAAAACGATTGCATCGCAAAATCAAGCTAACATTTTTTAGGTATTATCTTTCTCCATCTTTTGGTGGAAAAACTATTTAAAAATTCCCAGCCGTTTGGAAGAAGATAGAAATTTAAATTTGAAAATTTCTACATTTTGGTAATTTTTTTCACATAGTAAAAGAGCACTTTTCACATTTTTCAAACTTGTTTTTTAAAGAAGAGGGTATAATAAATACGGTGATATTTTTTTCAAAATTTTTACTCCACTCGTCTAAGAGGAGATAGCCTCCAAAAATGCCTCGTTAGCTACCTGCCCAGTCTTAAGATAAAGTGTAATGCTAAGATATAGTATTATTTCCAGTCTTTGTATAGTGTGCACTCTGGCTAGCCTATCCCGGCCGCGGCGAATTAGTGTTAAATGTCACCAAATCGCGCGAATGCTAATATTTCGGCCGACGAACTGGCATTAGCATTCAGAGTCTCGCCATCGCAGCTGTTGTCGCTACACTTTGCATATGCAACTATTACACTTAGGTATTAGTGAGAGATGACCCTAGATTTACAAGCATATGCACAGAAACGTGTGTGAGTTTTGAAAGGCAGACAAACGGCATTAGTATTGTCTTGTCAGAACTATGCATAGCATTTTGTATAGCTTTATGATGCACATCTGATCGAAGCGCACATGCCACAAAATATTTCAATATAGATGATCGATCAGGGCCCACATAATCAGTAATACAACAGAAATCAAAGAGAATGCATTTCTTAAAAAAAAATACATATGTGGGGAGACAGCAGTCGCATCAAAACCTCATATTTTTATGCAGGTCGTCTTTTAGCGCCTGCAATAATATGCATTTCCGTAACTTTGGTATAGCAATTAACCCATTTCTTGTTGAATCGTAGCATACTAAAGATTTTCACACCTGCTACTGCTATTTATAGTCGTCGCTGTCAAAGAGCGAATAAGGAAGGGTATTTTTGTAAATTTTAGTGTATTTCTAATTAAAGATGTGTATTTATTCCTAGACCTATGCTACATTACTGTCAGTTTTCAGAACAATTCTATGTACCTTAATATGTCATCCAATTGAACAACCCTTCTCTTTTTGTTCCAGCACGCTAACGCCGTCCGTGACTCGGCACGACTGATCCTGGACTCCCCGCAGCCGGAATCCGAAGACGCCCTCAGCCTGGCCAAAGCCCTCCGCACCCGGCCCCCGGTCAACATGCTGCCGGCCGCCAAAGCAGGCACCTTCTTCGCCAGAGACAACCTCTCAAACTTCATTGACTGGTGCCGCAAAGCCCTGGGCATTCTCGAATGCCTACTCTTCGAAACAGATGATTTGTGTCTCAGGAAAAATGAGAAACACGTGGTTTTATGCCTTCTGGAGGTCGCTAGGAAAGGAGCCGTGCTCGGAATGCCTGCTCCCCTGCTAGTCCAAATGGAAAAGCAGATCGAAAGAGAGTTGGCTGGTGAGGAGCTGAGGCCTGATGACTCGGCGCTCGGCTTGCTGCCGTCCGGCCCTCAGCCACAGTTGGTCACGAATGACTTGAGGAGTTTGGACGAGAGGGTCAGGGACCTGGTTGAGAGGTGCTCGTGCCCCACCCAGTTCCCCATGGTGAGGGTCTCGGAGGGAAAGTACAGGATCGGTGATACGAGGATGCTGATATTCGTTAGGGTAAGTAATTTTTTTAGTGCTGCCAGCATGAGGGAATTAAAGTATGTGGGAATTTGATTTGATTATACTAGAAGGTGTTATATAGCCTATATAATTTAGACTAATTATTGTTGAGCTTGAGTAGTATTTTTTCTAAACTTTCAGAGTCAATAATAGTGATTTGCGAACAGACAATAAATTTAGACACTGCGATAAACATTGCAGCCTTTAGTACTAGTCTTATAGTGGTTCAGCCAGTAAGTCAAGGCGACAGTTTCTCCTGCTTATCTACCTACTGCAAAGAATGTTCTAGGTTATCTAAACCCAAGAGATAATCCTATAGCACCCGCGTGGGTACTGGACCACATTGTTGATCGGTATTCTCGCAATTGTTGCGCAACCCGCGTGCCGTCAGCGGCGCGGCGTGCGCCCGCGCATGTGGGCGGCCCGGCGTCCTCCGAGCGACCTGTCCGGCGTCGCGAGGTGTCTGCAGCTCGGCAATTAGATATTTATCGTCTATTTGTTTATTTAGTATGGGATGGGATTATAATGTTTTGTATAGGTAGAGTCTTGGAATGTTTGCTGTGAATTAATGTTGGTGCGCTAGAATGTAGAGTAGGAATGGGATTTCTAATATATTTAAGAATAAGTTATCTTTTCAGGTATACTGGTTTCTTGTTTCTCAAGATCTTAAATAGAAAATCTAGTTTCTTAACTTACAAAACCTGCAAGCTTCCATATTTAAGTTAGAATTAAAACAGACATCATTAAGCCTGGATATCTCGTCACAGCCGCGCCGAGTGCTTTATTAGCACTAAAAATAGATTTACAAGCGCCATTCAATAAAAAAAAACAACAGTCATATCCATTTTCGCCAAACGAACCTCACGTTTAAGGTCATACAAATAGTATTCCAATTCCTTTGACCACGTTCATATGATTCATTCCGTTCGATTCCTTGTTTGGTCAAATCGCACAGAGCTCGCGAAGAAAACGACTTTCGACCTTATAACGGCCAGTATACATTGGTTTTTCATTTTCAATAAGATATATTGGGAAGGGGGTCGTCTTAGACTGGCAATTATCGGCTTCCAAATTTAGAGAGACCTTTGATTAGGAACTAGTGGTTGGTAGGTAAAGGTCTGTTTATGATGGATCGGTCTAGCATTCCATATTAAGGGTCGCAAGGTTGATACTAATGGAGGCAGTTCGAGGCTGCGGGCTATCTATTGGGACTATCAAGGCGTTCACACGATGCATCTGTATTTGGAAATTCTAATAATATAGTGTCTGGTATGTCACTCAGAATAGATATCCACGACTCGAACACCAATAGGTTTAAATACTTAGGTCAAATATGTAGTAGGAATGGTGGTTTTATTACATACAAAAAGTCAAGTTTTCTACATCGATTTCTGGAATGAACCCACTACCTACCTATTATAAATTATTCATTATTATTTATTATTATTATTATTATTTTATTATTATTAGGTATGTGTCCAACCTTGTCTTTTGTCAAACCATCTAACATCATTATTCTTCTCCAGATCCTCCGGTCGCACGTGATGGTGCGAGTGGGCGGCGGCTGGGACACGCTCGCCCACTACCTCGACAAGCACGACCCGTGCCGCTGCCGCGCGCAGCACCGCACCTCGCTCTCCGCGCGCCTCGCCCGCCCCAAGCACGACCTCGCCGGCGCCACCGTCACCTACGAACGACCCGACGCCGGCCCCACCTCGCTACCCTTCACCAAAACAGAACCCAAGACCTACGAACCCATGTCACTGCAGTACAATTCCAAGTTATACAACGAGGATCCAAAATCCGGGCACTACAACTCCAACTACCGACTTAACGATGCCCCGACCAGTCTACCGTATTTGGGAGATTTGGATAGATCCTCGTCTCCTAGTCGGAAGCACTTAGCTCCTAGAGCTAACAGCCCTGGGCGAAAGTCTTCGTCCCCGGACAGAAGGACGAAAATCATATCATCAAACCATCTAGTGCCTACTCCTCATGGCATTAGGAATAAGAGCCCGAGGCCCGTGTCGCCGGCGCCGGCAGCCGAGAGCGCGTCTGACAACGGGTCTGAGGTGTCAGACGAAGGGTACAGGAGCCTAGGGGTGGTGGCCGGCTCTACACAGGGGTCGCCTTCTACGAAGACCATGAATCGATACTCGTTGCACAGTCAGAACTCCATTGAAGACGCAGAATTTAATGGTAAGTAACGTTGAATTATATTTTTAGTACCTCAGTGTAAATATTTGCTTCTCCAGGATATACTTTATACTACCTATATCAAATCTATTTCTTGTGTAGATAGTGGTTTAGCCCTTAGAGTAACTAGCGTACCGAAATCGACGCTTTGTCATGACGTCAGAAACGTTCAAAACGATCGTGTAATTCCAGACAATCATCCGATGTTGACACTCCATGTTTGCGCACACTATATGAACATTGCACAAATAATATCCGCTGTCGGTCTGCACTGTTTCGACATCTGTGCAAATACAGTACATTGTGTACCATCCTTGTGTTTGTGCAAGTTTCAGCAACGGTCATTATAGTGAGGAGGAGTGCCTCTTGTGGTCACGAGACTCCTTATGTTGCTCTCATCCAAGGACTTCTATAGTTTTACATGTTTCGAAAGCGAAAAAAATTTTTGAACATGTAGGTTTCATCGCGAGGGGTATTTACTCTTATTAATGATTATTTATAAACTTATTTCATGGTCTACTAAGATAATAAGCAGTCTACTACTGAATATGATTTATTTATTTCAAGAAAAGCCGAATGAGCCTATAAGCTAGACCACAAATCGCCATAATGAAATACCTCCAGCTCGACTAGATTCTGCCCATCACTAGCTATTTAGTTGATCATTGGAACGTATGCTAAAAGGTTTGGCTTGCAACTTGTGCTAGTACAGTGCAGTTCTGTGCCACGTCACAAGCGAAGCGGGAATCTACTCTGTTCACAGAGACAGCCGACAACAAGAAAGTCTCGGAAATATTGCTATCATATAAGGAGGTGGTATGAATACTTGACCTCGTATAAAACATTCATAGTAGACAACAATTACAAATAACTGAGGGCCTACTCTGTTTCAAACGAAAACGAAATTTCGGACGAAAATTGTTTGACGTCTTCGTCGTCGTCGAATCTAAACGTCAATCAATTTTTGTTCGTAAGAAATGTCAGAATCAATGAGAAACGTAGTAGGAAATACGCGAATTTCGTCCGAAATTTAGTTTTCGTTTGAAACAGAGTAGGCCCTCTGTATTGTAATTCGCAACCTCTCATGTTTTACGACCAACAATTAGCAAATATTGTCGTAGCGTTGCGCGTGCGCCGCTCTTCGAACCGTTAAATTACTATCCATAACATGAGTGTCGCATGAGGCCTTGAACATAGCGCTGTAACGATAATACAGAGGCAAATTGTCTTCATTAGAGCTGATCGGATATGGCGCTGTTGACACCAGCAGCTCTACCATGAACTTATACATTCTCTAGGTGTCGTTAGCGTCTACGTTAAATACTTTATCGCATAACAGTTCCTGCTGTGTCCGATGCACTCTGCACTATACGATTTGCCTTATAAATATTGTACGTAGACGCTAACGACTAGCGAGCAAACTCATGGTAGCTATTAATTATTTCAAACAGTGTGGGAAGGTCAACCACGAGACGGAAGGCGTAGTGTGGAGCGGTGACCTTATGCTTTCGCACTAGTAGATGCAAGTGGACGTCTTTGAATAGACAGCGCTTAGTGGTGGACGTCTTATAAGTCGGAGTGAGAAAGTCGAGACCCTTTCTTTAGCGTAGTGTTCGTTCCCTTTGGTATATTTCTGCTTACAACGATACAAATTTAATGTAAAGAACACGCCTTATATGTAACAGATACTGTAAACAGCTTTGCAACTAGGTAGGTCCAAAGATACAGATACTGCTCGGTGACTAGACGCCTGGGAATGCAACAACAAACGTTCGTCATTGTTGGTTGATGGTGGTTCCCATGATCATGTGCGGTGCTTGTCTGTCTGTCAATATGTCAGTGTTTTTGCCATGTTCGAGAAGACATCAGTTCAAAAGACATGGGCAAAATCTGTATGCTACTCGTTTTGAAAGGTCGTTTCCCGATATAAAAGTGGGTTTACTGCCTAGCAGCTGAGAATTGCTATAGAGGACGGCTTATTAACATCCATCTGGTATACTTTATCCCCAAATGTATGGACGGTTACAAAAGATTTAATTTTACTTTGTAAAACCACTGTAACTTATTAAAATTTCTATAGATTAACGAGTGCGTAATAAATTTTGCACGACTCACAAAGCAAACTTGGAATTGGCTCACCAGAGTACCAGAGTCTATTACTACTCTTGAAGGGAATCGAGAGAATCAGTGGTTGGTGTCTTTCTTCGCTTTTCATTTCACTGAGTCATACACGATGGCGCCTAAAAGGTTTTCGCTTTCTCTACTGACAAGCAACAACGTCATACCGCAAATTCGGGTCGTCGACAACCGCGTCATGTCCACAAACAAGGCCCACAATACAGTCCTTGCACCACCAATTTGGTTGCCCTACGCGATAAAGTGGCACCGCGCTCTGGAACATTCATTCATGAATATTAACGTCACGCGAACATATGACGTCGGTCACGGAGGCGCCAATTTGGTGGTGATGAGGACCATTATTTGCAAGTGTTTTTCGTCAGTTGGATTTGATGTACTGACGGCAGGTTTCTGAATTGAGAAGTTTAGTTTAGTATCCGGAGGGATAGAAAGATGTGCACTGCAGTGGATGGTATTATGGTTTCCATTTAATACGGAGCGAGCCTATTGCCATCAAACCGGGCACGGTCCTCCTCAATTCTAGGCATGTTCTGGTCGTTCTACCATGCTGGGTTTGGCTGGGTCTGATAAAATACGAATAGTGGTACTTTTTCAAAATGTACAATACAAAGCCTAATTCATTCCAGTCAGTAACATCCATAACAGCTACCTAATTAGCGTGTCTGTCGCCTTCGTAAGTCATCTACATTTCTATTACAAAGCTTACAACACTCGATATGCATGTAACTTGTAATGTCCCTGCCTCCACATCGCGCAGTGCAGGCCGCATTCCTGACAGCATAAATATAGTGTTCACCAGATTGTTCTCGTTACAATGTGCTATTGAATGTCGCCCACAGCGGCCCGTATTCAGGGTAGACGACGTATGGGCATGTGTAGCAGTCAACACGAATCAATTAACGCGATTGACTTAGCATAAAGCGATCATTATGGTCGAAGATTGTCACCAGTTTAAAAATGTATGTATGTACGCACATATAAGAACTGAAATATTTTTTTCGCAGGTTGGTATGATTATATAACGTAATTTGAAAATGGTTCTGTGGATGGAAGTTTTACGCTAAGCCCGCATATAGTTTGAAGCAATAATTTTGGATACCAATTTTTGTTGGATACGATTTGGATTATATATAAGGCGACTACTTATATCCTGGATTAGTGTTGGATTCTTCTTTCTATTTTTAAAATGCGGATTTGAGTGGCATAAGAGCAATGTGTTTATTTACTCTGTTGTGTCCCGGAATAGGAAGCCGTAGTTATAATGAGCGCTCAACATTTATGGCAATAACAGGCGGAGCGGCTCGCCCGCTATGGCCACGGCTATTAACTGAAATCTAACTGTCGTTAGCTTCTTAAAATGGTGATTGTAAATTACCGCCCGAGGTATTCTTATTAGAGCAATAGGTCTCTTTGTTCAGTATAGTTTTATAATGTAATTATTGCTAACAATAGGTCGACACTTTTATGGAGACAAATGGCTTAGATTCTGAGTTATATTCGTTTACACAAGATTTTACACCTGCCGAACGGAGACAAACATGTCTGTTCTTTAAAACGTTATTGGATTACTCTATTGATGTGTAACTAAGTGCATAGGTATACTATAATGCATTAATATAGGTACATAATATACTGCCCTATGTTTTAACTTGCATATTAAGTTCTAACAATCATATTTCTTTGTTTGCAGAGCGTCTCGACCACGACGACGGTTGCCACATGGACAAGAACGAACGAGTCGACACGTACGTGAGCACCAGCACCGGCCTGCGCAAGACAGACTACTCCGACACCTTCTACGGTGGCAAGAAACCCAGCTCTATCGAGGAGAAATCCAACCGAGGCAGCCCAGAGAGGGCTGTCGTCCTAGAGAGTAACGATTCCCCCAGCAAGAGCCTACGACCCACACGAGAAGCATCCGAGTCGCCTACCAAGACGATCAGAAGCCGCCAGGCCAGCCGCATACCTCACTCCCCGGTCAGGAACCGCACGCCCACCAGAGCCAACACACCGAGCCCCAAACACAGCGCAACACCAGTTCAGACATCGCCCAAACTAACACCGAAACTGCCGCCGTCTTCCAGAAACACTTGGAGCGGCAGAACGGCGCCAACTCAAGTCAAAACCAAGACCAGGCCTACAATAGGAGCTGACACCTTCGCGAACCCAAACAAGTCTCCGAAAGCGAAGCCTAAGACGCCGCAACCTGAGGCTTTCAAAAGGAATTCTCCTCTAAGAGCCAGCAGTGCCACTTTAAGGTCCCCGCCTAGTCAGAAGCCTTTGAGTCCACTCTTAGAAACGATTTTCAGGTCTGCAGAATCTGCGAAAGATGACGCGACGGTTCTAGAGAAGATGAAGGAGATCATTAGGACTTATTCAAAGGGCGACGACTCGTTATCAAGGACGAGCTCGAAGGACTCTGACTACGCGGACTTTACGTCGGCCTGGGTCATGTCCGATGGAAAGCTAGAAAGGTCTACTAGTACTAGGCAGCTCGCGGCGCCGAGGAAAGATCAGAGGAACGGGTCTTCGAGGATACCAGCTCCTGTCTCCATCGGGTGCAGGCGGTCCACCTCCACGACACAGTTTCAATGACAAAGCTCTGAAGATAGTGGGGACACTGAGCAGTGAATTGACTTTTTTGACTTATTGAAAGTAATGTTGCGAATGGATTGCTATGAAAAGTGCGGTGCTAGTGAGTTTTAGTGAGAAAGACTTAAATATCGCGTTCATATCTTATACATGTAGCGATAGTTTTTGGAAATTATTGCGGACTTAGACTTTAAGCCAGTCTTTGTGGTCATTGACCAAGTTACCACAATGTGGTTTACCACTAAAAGTAATATTAATATTTACTATGGTAAATGAAGTTTAAAAGACTGGGTTGCACGGCTCTGACAAATTATGAGTTACAATGTAATGTAGCTCATTCAATAATCGACAATGGTTGCACAACCTGTTTGAAAATGTTGCGCGATGTTGCAGGCGACTGGTGTTTACATTTTGTCGCCTTTGGTTAATCAATGTTTACAGCGAATTAACTGTAGTCAAGGCTTCCCTCTACACCAGGGAGTTTAACTAAAGTTAATTTGTTATAACAATCTTTGACTTTTCCCAATTTAGACTTTCTAATTCTTAGTTTAGTACTAATTGTCGTTTAGAAAATTCGTACTAACAATCTTTAACAAAAACTTATCTTTATAGTTACTCAATGGCATACGCCATTGTAGAGTTTATATTCCCATCTATTTGCCTAAAGTATGATAAGGGCCTTTTCGGTTTGGAGTGGTATACAGATACACCCGGAATAAAAGCCACTCCAGTCTGAACAGGCCTTCATAAAATATTTTATGTATAGGATGTTGTTTATACTTAAGTTCATTTACTGCACAAATAATTTATACTAAGAATGTGTGGTACTAATTAAATGGACGTAAATATTATGAGTTAACAACACTCTATATTTGAAATGTTTATGTGAAGCTGTGAGTTTGTTCCGCGACAAATGTTTACCAACATGTTATTTGACCAAATGTTGGATGATGTCCCGAAATGTTGGTGAACTTGTTGCCGTAATAAATCCACGGTTTGACAGCTAATTTTGGTGCTAAGCAATGAAACGTTAGCGTACCAACGTGTTTCAGTTACTTGTTTTAATTTAATTATTTCCCGCTGCGCGCGAACGTCACGCGATTTATACAACATTTCTAGTATTAAGTTTATCTTTAAGCTGTAAAACTTGGCTTCTCACGATTCGTAGATATTTGTAGCCACTCGATGACCAGATTTTAGCAAAATAAATAATAAGAACAACAAGGAAATTCGCTTAATGCAAAAGAATATTGTTTTATTTTTAATATAATTTTTGACCCAATTTTGATCAAGACTAATCCATGTTTATTTCAAGTATTTCTGTAAGTTCTCTTTGAGATGACAAGTTTATTTTAAGTTCTAGTAAGTATACTTTTGTAAGTTAATACTCCCGAGTATAAAGTAATTAATATTCAATTGGCATTACGAAAGTTGCATTTAATGAAAATAATATCATTCCATTGTAAGGAAGCCGGGTTTTGGCAATTTTCGACTTTTAACAACTAGTAATCTCATTTTTGTGTAGGTTGTGAGGGTATGGAGCTTATAAAATATTTGTAGTAATTTTGTAATAAATAAAAAACTAGAGGAATCACGTAGTTTTTAAAACATGCAACAAATAAAATAAATAACATACATTTTCTTGTAGAACGAAATACTATTTTTTGACGTTACGAAATATTAGAAACTTATGAAACATGAATTCAATTAGATTATACCATATACTTACCCGTCCAATATAAACATACGTAGGGTAGTGTTGTATGGCATAGATGTGGTTAGGCAGAAGATTACTTTAGTTAGCAATCATATTTTTTTATTGTTTATCAGTTTCGAGCTTGAATCAGATTTATTTTTCAGAAATATTACCAATAAATACTTTAAAAGATTTAACTAAAATAACATACTGTATTTTTTACTCCTATCATTGCAATGGATAATTTAATGATACAATTAAATTAATGATTTGAAGTAATAAAATAAACTATGGCAATATTTAGGTATTATACAATTATTACTACTTAAATTAGAAAATAGATAAAAATGTCACGCAAAGTACGTTCATTATTATTGTGCTACACTTGCATGTTGCTTAGACTATGTTTAGATGACATAAATGTGTCTAATTTTATTTTTCTAAATTCCTACTTTATAGTTTATAACGCTCTACCCGTAAAATTATTCATTCGTATATTGAAATCATTAAAAAAAAAATGGTATGCACTTACCTAAATAATAAATAATGATAAGTTTTATATTGTATTGCAATTCATAAAACATTTGAAAAAAATAAAGAAATGATTTCAATTAAACGGATGGATTATCAATTATATGGACATCCAAGGCATTAATGAATGTATTAAATAATAAATAAATAATGTAAGTACCTACCTATAAAACTGGAGTCCATACGATGAAAATTTAATATGACTTTTGCTGTTATTTAATCTAATGTTATACTGGCATAACTTGTTAAATTGTTATAAAAGTAATCTTTGAATATTATATAACAGCTTTAAGGTTGTAGAGCTGTTTAGAGATTTCGTAAAGAGCTGTATCTTTGTAGCGATGCCAGTATAACGTTAGCGCTAGCTAGAGGCTAAGATTTAGTTAATTTACAATATTTCACTTTCGACGTAATGTTACCAGTGACTATGCCATAGACATTTGTTATTATTCACTGAATAAACGATAAGTTTATCTAAATTGTGTCTATTTTACTGAACACTGTCCACCGTCCCCGTCCTGTCTATCAAATATCAACCACAGTACCTACTCAAAGCACAAAACTCATGGAAAATAATCTTTCTATCAGTACGTAGCTATTGTAGGGTGAGTGGTGAGTTTATAGGCCTATAGTCTGATTTTTAATTAGACGAAGCCAACTGACAGCTGAAAATGTCACTGCTCTGTGAATTTGAACCTTATTTGTTCTATTTATATTGAAAAGTGACATAAGCACCTGTCAGCCCACTTCGTCTAATTAAAAATCAGACTTATAGGATGGCGTACTGACGCGATGACGGGCGGCCGGTAAAGCGTCCTATGGCCGATTTTCCACTGGCCGGCACCGGCACAGTGACAGCTTTTTGCGGAGTTGTCATTGGTCAGTAACCAATGAGAACTGGTCACTGACCAATGAAAAAGCTGCCGTCATGCCGGAGCCGGTGCCGTGCCGGCTAGTGGAAATACGGCCATTAATTAGGTACCTGGATAAAGTACTGGAGTTTTTGGTTTATTTGCAATTATTGTACTTTATTAACCTAAAATAAGGTATTTGACACTTGGACGGTTAAAAAAAAAAATATAGTAGGTAAATCCCTGAATTCTATTATTGCGTGGACACCCTAGTCGAAAAAGACACGGTACCACTAGCCTCTCACTCGATTCGTTTTTCGCGTGGTCTGTCCTGTTCATGAACGTAATACCATTGAACGAGGACTGTGGACTACAAACTTTATTTTCCTTTCATTCATTCAAAAATAAACCTTATCTGACGGACTTAACGCCCACGATGCAGGCTTTATAAAAACCGGTCCCAGCCAGATACCTATAACTGCGCCTTCTTTCCCTTTCTAACAGTACAACCTTTCAACCCTTGTGTTGCCAGTTAATGTTTTTTCGATCACCTTAAACTTGGTACATTTTCATGTTAAGAATAATAAACAATAAAGTCGATTAATGAAATACCAATGGTAAAGTATAAGAATATCCTAAGATTAAAATTTCAAATATAAATAAATATCTGGAAATAAGTACTTACCTTCTTTAATAATTCGCTTGTAATTGTCAGTTCCGTGATGTCTATAGGAATCGTAACAGAAATAAAATTAAAAACTTGAAACACAGAACGTCAATTTGCGTCGCACAGTCCTCTAGATTTAAAATTAGCTGAAAATGTTCAGCTAATTTTAAATCTAGAGGACTGTGCTGAATTTTCTCATAAAAATGGGTAGAATATGCGTAATGCAAGGGTGTAAAAGCGAATATTATCCGAATTAAGGATTATCTTAACATAGGTAAGTGGGTAACTATGTTTTCCACGTTAAGTACATTTTAGATGTTCGGGTGACATAAATTTCGCTAGTAAAAAGGACTATAATATAAATCTTATTATGTGTCTGTGTTAACTGAGGAATATCGTCCACGGGAACTGTTTGCAGCGATAAAGTCGCGCTTTTCGTTGCCGCACGACTACAACGCTACTTTTTGAAGTCGGTCGCATTTGCAACGCGCGACAGACCACACGCTGGTAAAACGCGACGCTCATGCCGCGTTGTCACGGCTCGCCGGGCTCGCACACGGCGTTCGCGTCGTTCACACGCTCGAGGAACGCGCACGTCTAGGGCCAGATTAACCCTTGTAGGGACACATGTAATTATGTGAGGCGAAGTATAAGGTAAACAAACAAAGTATAAAGAGTGTGAGGGTATGAAAGGCGAGAGAGTTACTACGCGCTGTCCCGACTGAACGGTTGTCGCCCGGGGGTTTACATAGTGGAAATAAATTTACGTTTTTAAATTGGATTTTGGGACTATTTATTTAACTACCATATAATTATTTGAGAACGGACAATAGCCATTGGTGTGAGTGAGTTTTGTGATAAATAAAATAACGACATACGAAGGACGTTAAACCCTTTCAGGCAATGTAATTCTCGGGGCCCCTTTCCTTTACCCTTTTGTTACTTTTTAATAGTACATTACTGCCACGGTCTGTAATGAGTGTGTTGCTGGGCGCGTTGTTGATGGCCGAAAGCGCGGCGCAGCGCAGCTCCAGGCCTCCACAGCGCGGTCAGCATTGCAACCCTTGATGGACAATATAAAATAAAGGCCGAGACCGATGGTTTGTCGATTGAAATTGTTTGCAATTGGGACGACTTTTGACTTTACACTTCCCGATTACTCCTAAGCAATAAAAAACAAAAAAACAATTTTGTCTTTTACAGATCCCAGGCGTGTAAATTGGTTACAACAAATACCTATTGGCTACAGAAAAATTACCCAAAATTCCGTCATATACTGCAAGCATTTTAAGCCGACAGATTATGTCCCTAATTTAACACAACGAGTTTTAAAGGAAAATGCCCTGCCCTCACTGTTCCTTTTCGTTAGCACAAAGGACAATGGGCAAAAATGGTCCAAATGTACACCACTTCCGAGACCTACGTCACTCGATAGACCACTATATACTGAGTAACTTTTGCAAAGGCAGTTCAACAAAATAGGTTGTCATTAAAAAAAAATGAGTAGTTTAAAAAAATATTTAAATTTTTTTATTTCACACTTAGTGTTATGTCTTATACATTTGTTGTATTATTGCCTTTCGAAAAAAATGTATAAACATAATACTAAGGGTGAAATAAAAAAAAAAGTTTTTTAAACTACCCATATTTTTTTACTGACAGCTTATTTTGTTGATCTGTCTTTGTAAAAGTTACTCAGTATTTAGTGGTCTATCGGGTTACGTAGGTCTCGTCAGTGGTGTATATTTGGACCAAGTCCCATACAATTTTGCCCATTGTCCTTTAATTTTGTCTTATGGTCTAATTAGTTGGATATTCTTAGGGTACCGTACCTAATAAGGAAAAAAAACTAAACCCTAATATGATCACTTTGTTGTCCGTCTGTCTGTCTCTATGTCCGTCTGTCACAACTTGCACAGCCCAAATCAAACATAACATGTTAACAGTAGTAGGTACCTTTTATAGCATAGAAAAAGAGTTAGTATAGGAAAGATAAGTATAGGAAAAACCATAGATATGGAGAGCCTAGACAACGTCCAAGCGTGTGAAGTGTCATGTTACTTTATATTACAAAGTGGCAAAATCTACGATCTTAAATACTATTTTGTAACTTCATTTAGGTTGCCAAGATACAGACAGGCACTCGTGTGGTTTGGCCACCGCAGACTAATTTATTGTACCTACTCATGTTCTTAAGAAAATAAACATCCCTTTCCTTATTTTATTATTTTCCTATCATAACAATCTCGGAACAAAAGCACGTTTTCACTAGATGTCCATGGGGACGTTCTCAAAATTTTAAAATATTATGGGCACTCTTGTTGGCAAAGGAAACAACGTTCAGTATGGTATCTCGCTGTCGGCTTCACTTTTGCTGCCAAGTCCGCATTCCAGGTGTTAGAGACTTAAAACTTCCTTGGTCCTGTTAGAATATAGGTTCGTGCAGAGGGTATAGAGAAAGAAAAAAGAAATTCTATGACAGAGGAAAATCTATGAATCTGTCACTCAAAGTCCTTGACTACCCCATTGACCCCCAGGGTGCTGTAGAATATATTGTAGTAGTGCGATGGGTCAATGACCGGCTCCGCGCCCGAGCCCCGATGGCCGACATCGCGCTGTTGAAGATCTTCTGGCGCACGACCTGCTTCCTGCTGATCGTGTTCGCGACGTACCTGTTCATCCGCGAGCTGGTGCGGGCCACCCGCCCCGCCCGCTGCCCCACCGCGCCATGTTAGTGCCAGCCAGCCCACTACACACATCACACTGCACCACGCGAGGGCTTAGAGCCTTGTCACACTAGCGCAGCGGTTTGCGAGCGGATTGCGACGATCTCGTGCGCGCACTCACGCGTTTCGTCATAAGCCGTTCGCAAGCCGCCAGTGTGATAAGGCCCTTATGCTAAGGATAAGCCAGCCCATTCAGTGTATCTCAGTGTACCGGCACCGCCACTACAAGTGTAACAAGAGGTGTCGCGGTGGTGGACACACGTAGACACTCGATGTATACACTGACCCCCTTATTCATAGAGATTTTAGCTAGTTTACAATGGATTTGAAAAGCATTTTTAGGAACAAATGTGATTTGTAATTCCACAAGTCGATCATAACTTTCTATGAATTGGGGGGTCAGTGTTTAAGTGGCTTCGTGTATCCTTAGCATTACACTGGCCCCCCGGTAGGTCGCTACATGGCATGGGGACCTCACCATTGGTGAAATGTGGCTGTACTGAGTGTATCTGTAAATACGCCTTCGGGGATTATAAACGACGTGATGGTGTATTAAGGTAATAACGTCAGTTACAGTGAAAGTGAAAAGTTCTTATGCGACAGGTAGAGATGGCAATCGGGGTATGAGCTGGGGAGCGGGGGAGGTGACACCCCGCACATCGCCCGCGCATCGCCCGCGCTATCCTAGCCTTTAGCATTATCGCTATCGATAGTTATCGATTTCGATCTCAATCACATTGTTCTTTGTTGTTGTGTATTAAAATGACATTGGTCGCTTCCTCGTCAAAGATTATAAAACGAAATGCCATCTCAACCTGTCGCGGACTATAGGTACCTAAACTCTTCTATGAGTTCTTGCATTTTTCTTGTAGTGAAATCCTTCATAATTTATACCTTAATTAGTTATTTGTTAATTGTGTGCTTGGTACGTTGGACAAGGCGTAGTTTTAAAATAGCTTTACAAAATAATTATGTTAATTTAAGAATCTTGTTAAAATGGTTTCTGTAACACTAGTTATAGCATTTAATTTAGTTTATTCATTAGGATATGTGAGCAATTTGTTTATTAGGTACCTATGTAACAAACATTGGTCGTAGGTACCTGTAAACGTACCTACAGTTAAAATACTTATGTCATCATCATCATCATCGCAGCCGAAAGACGTCCACTGCTGGACAAAGGCCTCCCCAAGGTTCGCCACAATGACCGGTCTTGCGCTGCCCGCATCCAGCGGATTCCCGCGACCTTATGTATTGCAGAGAAAATAAATTAAATATTTCGTGAAGTAAAACCTCAACCTATTAATCAATAGATTTGTCATAGAAAATATCAAAGAGTATAATATGTCACTCTGTCAGTCAAAATTGTCCGCTAGCCCGAGGTGCACACGGTGCACAGCATATTCTTGTCCCGCGATGTATCCATGACCGGCTCTGAGCCCCCACTCCGATGTCGCTCTCGTCGCTGGTGAAGCGCTTCTGGCACACGGCCTTCTTCCTGCTGGTCCTGTTCGCGGGAATCATGGCCATCCGGGGGCTGATCCGCGTCACCCGCCCCAGCCGCTGCCCCTGCCCACCTTCCTCATGTTAATACGACACAATACTTGGGAATGTCGTAGACAGGATGCGTTCAAATGTTCAAATGTTGTACTGCGTCCACAGACAGTGAAGTTATACCTACTTATTCTATTATATTAGAATGCAATCGTCAAAAGTCGCCCCCCTGTCTGCGGCATCCCACAGATATGTAGGAAATAGCGCCCTATTAATTACGTGGTCCGGAGTCCCAGCGGCTAGATGTGTGTGCCCTGCAGCGTGCTCTGCCTGCCCCTTCTGATGCTGCTGGGTAACTGCCTGGCCGAACCATAAGTATAGAGGACCTGCTAATTTTGAATTAACAATGTGGGTATCAAGTAGAAAATTAGACATTGAACTCTAGACTTTAAATTCTCAGGCCTAATGCTGCTGGGTATAATGGCCTGCCTAAACCGTGAGTCTGGAGGACCAGCTAACTTTGAATTAGTAGTGGTGGGTATCACATAGAAACTTAGTTATTGAGCCCGGATTCCAACCGTTCAGTCGTGATACTGCAGATTAAATACCCGACTGATATAGACATACTTTAATTACACAACTAAGGCGGCAAACAAGCGTATGTCCCGGCCGATGTTAAGTAGTTACCGCAGCTTATAGATTATATTGACCATAGCTTGCCTCTACCACTGGTACAGATACATTGGTACAGAAAGACAGCTGCGGACAGATTTAGACGGACGTAATACAGATTAGGTGATAGGCAGAATCATATTTAAAGGCTTCACCTACTGGCCGCGGACGGAGTCGCGGGCACAGCTAGTTTGTAATAAATAGCTAAGTTGGTAAGTAATTAATTAAAATAATTGTTGTTTTTAGAATCTCGCCAGGATGGAGTCCGAAGCACTTATACAAGGACTGGTTATATATTCACTGTTAGTTGGAATATGTGAGCATTTTATTTATCACTACAAACAGCTAATAGCACTTACACAAGAGTAAAAGAGAATATCTAGTATTTGTACAATCTTTAGAAAGTTGTAGTCTATTTATAATTCCCCCAATCATATAATAATAATAGGTACCTAAAATATAATCGTTAGATAATTCAGTACGATAATTATTTCAGTGAACATCATAAACGAAGCCTTTTGTAAATCAATTTGCATGAAAAACGCACGAGCTTACAACAAAGAGCCCCTGGATGTGAAACTGAACGAGTGAAGACCCCCCGAGTCATCACGAGGGCCCCGAGCCGGCACAGCATGGCCGCTCTCCCGGCACACTTCATATAGTTTTATTGGCTTTGAATAGGTGCCTAATCTTATTAATTAAAAAAAGCGTAATGAACTTATTTTAGTTACGTTAATCTCGCTTTGTTTTGCTACCAACGGTGATAACTTAGGTAATTATACCTAATAACTTCGAAGAAACAGTAACTTTACCTTATTGCTTATGTGTATAGTTTTTTTATTAAAAACATATCGGAAACATAGTGAGAACAATTTTATTTTACCGAACAAGCAACTACTTCCTACCTACATACATACAGTCAACAACAAAGTTATCGATAAAAGTTGCATGTTTTGTTTAAGATGTAAGTACATAGAATAAGAGTATTGTTAAAACCCAAATTGATGTCAATAAATCTTTTTTATTTATTTTATTTAGGTATAATGCATTGAAATAGGTGAAATATTATTAAAATGATTACTAAATGTTGCATAAAACACACACTGAACTATTTTTTATACAAAGATTTCGCAAGTAACGTGCGTTAACATAAATATGCACTTACGAAATACATCGGTATGTTTTTATGAGCAACTGTACCTAATCATAAGTTTCGAAATAATACACCTAAAACTAAAATGCACATCTACATTAACTGACAAATAATTTCAAGTGCAAATTACAAATTCTTTCTGGATCGTATTTGGTAAACACTCTTGGAATGTCTTTATTATGTTTAATTTTAACTCGCTAACTAAAAGTTGTTCTCCTCCAGGGGCGTATGTAGGTACCGCCGTATCAGCCGTATGAATGATACGGGGCCCCGAACGTGTGTTAAAATTATTTACCCGTCATTTGGGCCCCCTAACAAATTTTAATACAGGGCCCGTCTAAGGCAAGCTACGGCACTGTTTCCACACATTATTAGGTTAAAATATGTATGAAGTAATTGTTATAGTAAGCAAAAAATAAAGAACACATACACGCCAAGTAAGTGCAGGCATACATAGTTGACAGACAAAAGGTAATTATTTAATTTTGGTGCTTCCAGATACCTCGCATGCCTCGCCCAAGCACTCATGTTATGACATTGTGCCGTGTGTCCACTGGCAAGTAACTTCCATAATTTCTTGCAGAAGTCACTTGCCGACGTGTTTCCACTGACTGCAATTTTACACAACCGTGTACATGTGGGACTTGCAGCAAGTTCGGCAAGTCGCAGGAGTCCACTTGCGTGAGTGTTTACACATTGGAAGTCGCTTTCGCAAGTTTTCTTGCCCGTGGACACTCGGCATTAGGTATGTTTATGCGGTCCGACGTCAAAATTGAGTGCTCGGGCGGGGCATGCGTCTGATGTAGAGGCACCCACTGTCCTGTCTCCACTCCAAGCACTGCATAAACAAGACGGTGACCACGATGATTCCTGTCCAGGACGATGCACACTACTACACACCCTTCATCGAATCTATACCCTGGATAATCGAATCTGTCAGCACAATGGCCTTAAAGTTTATAGCAAATATACACTCGCACTAGATTCACTTCTCTACCCTGGACAACCAAGCGCGGCGCGGTTGGTCAGTACACAGCCTCAGGTCACCGAGCGGAGGAGGTGCTGCTCCGGCGTGGATCGTGAGAGGACTATATAGAGTGAGAGGAGAGCAGTCCCATAGTGCAATAATATAGAGTGCCCCGCTTACGTTGGAAATTTTACTATAGACGTGCAGGCAACCGTATCTCTATCGCGGCTCTTTTCATGAAATCACAAACAATATTACTGAATCTTCTTATTCTAAAACTGCAAGGTGATACTACCTCTCTCCGTAGTGTAGAGTTTGTCCGCTTTGACTCTGCTCTATACTGTTTTACATTCTCCTTGGTTATTTCTATCAGAAAATCTGTTGTAAAATGATGTGCTAAATCGCGCAATAAATTTTATTATAATTAGCGTCCGACTTATCTGGTTTACAAATTGTGAAGTTTATAACCATTAACTTTGACCCCATGTCCGAAGGGCCATGCCCGATAGACGAGCTGATCACGGGACGACGAGACACCAAGCAACTACAAGTAAGTAACCCACAAAGGTGCGAGTACCTATTTACTGAAACAAGCTTGTGTTTATATTACGCATATTGGGTTCCTCAAATGGGAAGGAAACTTGTTGCTATATATCAAATATGTTTCCCAGAATTTCACTGGAATGGAGTCGGACGCTATCGTATTGGGGGTGGTGATATACTTGCTTTTAATGGGAATACGTAAGTATACTGAGAATAAATTACTACCTGATCACTCACTACTTACTAGCCCCATATACCGCCACATACTCCCACTACTGTTAAATACTTCATGTAAACCAGTATCGATAATGGTGTTCCTTGGGACCCACGACGAGTCCAGGGAAAAAGCTAAGTTGGCTTGAAACCCGCACGAATTGAAGTCAAGAGAAATGTAGTAGTGAACCTGTTATTTCTTGCAGTGGTTATCATCAACGAAGTGTTTTGCAAAGCTGAATGTATAAGGAACGCACAAGAGGCATATGCCAAACAACGTAAATCTGATGTGGAGTTGAATGAGAGGAAACCAACGAAACCAATAAGGAAACAACCAACAGGACAAGGCAATGGCTCTCACCAATCAGTACACATGTAGTAATAATAATTATAAATGCTAATAGGCAGCTAGAAGGTTTTACGTAGCAATACAAAATAAAAGATTTAAAATAAAACGAAATTTTATTTTATATTAAAATTTAATTTATTTATTCTACAGTCTAATTAAAGCAGCTTCAATAAATACCACATTTGGGACTATCTAACATTAGATTAGACTTAAAAGTAACATTGAAGTGTTATTGTAATAAGTTACCCACCTCTTAAAGAATACTATGAGAGCTCGTAGCATGCTCGTAACATCAACTCGTAACATTACTAACTCAAAGTTTAGTCTTCGAGAAATATTTTGTTCATAGGCACACTGTCGAATATTTTATTTGTAACATCTTGGAACACAGAACTCAAGGACTTTTCATACGATTCTTTTAGTTCATTGAAGACTAGCTCTGAATTCTGGTTGAGAAAGCTGTAAAAATAATAACTGTTTAGGTTTCTGCAGATGAAGGCATTTTTTTTCTGAATTGTTCTGGAAGTTAAGGATAAGAACTATCCTATCATCAATTATATAGTAAGTACTTACAGATTCATTTGCTCGCCAAGTCGTTTGTCACCATTAAACAAATTTGAGAACTGCAGTGAGACTCGTTGAGGCATGAATTTTACTCTGTAGGCTCGGATGTGCATGTATGTTTGTCCGTCACGCTCCACGGGCTCACCTACTATATCATGTTTTACCACCAGATTCACTGCAAAATTATGTTGCATAATTATTATAAATAAGTGATATTTATGTAAACGTAAAATAATACTAAAATAATTTTATTCTATTAAGGACACTAGTGCCATCTATTGACTGCAAGAGGTACCATTATGATGACACTATTCCCTACTAGATGGCAGTAGTATCATTACTGATCGCGCCATCTATTGATCGCTAATTGCACTAAATAGTTCGACCATTCCTTACTAGATGGCGGTAACAACACCGCTAGTAACGCCATCTATCAGCCAATAGGTGCAATTTTATAGTTCTCCTATATATCACTAGATGGCGTTAATAAAAAGCTATGGTAGCGTCATCTGCCACATTGAAAACGTACTATTATAGTTATTCTATGTGACACTAGATGGCGCTAATAACACTTGTGGTAGCGCCATCTCTCGACTAATAGAGACACTGTTGTAGTTTATCTATTGCCTAATAGATGGCGTTATTGTGAAATTTCAATATAATAGCGCAGCTAACTCACCCATCGTTATATTCGCAACGCCCTTTCCCTGTATAGGCAGTACCAATATTTTGCCTTTCATGATGTAATCTGCTATGAACTCCATTTTGGGCGTCCGAGATTCTGTTCTAAGACGATAGTTTTTGAGGTCAGCCCTGAAAATGAAAAACATTAAAACGCAAACAAAGATTATCAAAGACCACCGTAAATAACACTCGACTTAAATATAACAATCTAATTAGTGTATTTCAAGCGCCCATAACCTACGGTTCCCCTTAACATCAGGCGGGCCGTACGTTTTTTATCGCTTATAAAAAAATATTACGATACAAATCGGTACGAACACCTTTATAATTCAGTACATGATTGAAAATTATTATCGAAAGTACTATGCATAAGTGAAATGAAAATAAGTACCTAGCTAAAGTAAGAAAAAATAAATAATAATATTAGCCCTTTTCACGTCACACTCCTGGGCACGGGCCACCTCTGAATGCGAGGGGGATTAAAAATGAATGGGAAATAGGGGGAAAAGTAGGTAATCAATAAATTATTTATTTATTTATTTTTATTTAAGATAATTGATGGAATCAGGCGTAACTTTGCGGAAATCCATTGTTAAACAATTATAGAGAGGGACCCACCACTCACCCTCGGAATTGTCAACCTCCAATATTATAAACCAAATGAATTGATCGATAATAGAAGAAGCCAACAAGACCTAACTCCCTGTCAGTCGAGAGTATGTCTGTCATGAGTCATAGACCCTAACAATTAGCAATTCTCCGCAGACAAATCGAATCCTAAATAAATTCGACACGTGTTTCGCCTCTAAACGAGGCATCCTCAGGAAAGCTGGACTGCGACTGAGCCCGACTGCCCGACTGCTGACTTTATTTTTATTTAGCCTGTTAAATGTCCCACTGCTGGGCAAAGGCCTCCCCTTTCTGTCTCCACAGGTCCCTATCTTGGGCTTGTAATGGCCACGTTTTACCCGTAAAGGTGTTCAAATCGTCGCACCATCTTCGCCGCGGTCTGCCACGACGTCCGGTGTCCATCATTGGGCGTCCAGGAATTGATGCGATTTCCCCACCTTTGCGGATCCATTCGTGACACGTGGCCGGCCCAAAGCACAACCGCCAAGACTAGACTTATGTCACACCGAATTGCTCTCTCTCTCACTATTTTAATTCATAGCAGAGAAAATGAGACAAAATCGCGTTTTGTGTTGTCGCAGTCCGGCTGTGCTACTAGTACTGTGTGATGTTTCTGACGCGGTCCAATTAATCATAATATTTTTTAAATTATTAACATGTAAGCAGCCAAATACCTGTATATTGATCGGTGGAGGGACTTACTTGTAACTGGTGAGTATGGTGTCAGTCAGTCCGTACAGTTTGATGTTCTTGTAGTTCTGCGCGATGACGACCGGCCCGGCGCCGGAGTCGATGTTGATGCCGGACACGTGCAGCGGCTCCATTTGCGGCACCGACAGGGATGGGATGCCTGGAATTGTGATGCATTAGGAAATATCATTTTGTTCCCTCGTTTCCTCAATATCAAATGAAATGACTATGACATGTAATTAATTAACATAGATCTGTAGTTATATTATGTTCGCTAGAGTCGTTAGCGTCTTCGTAAAATACCTATTAAGTAGGTATGTATAGCAAGTTCCCCGGGTAACCGATGGGCATTTCCTATTCTTCTCCTTTTCGTGTCAACAGTTCTACACAATTGTTAGACCTCATTTACAAGGTATTTGGACACATTAATAGCGTTGGGTGTGGCCGCATTCAAGTCCTGCCTCGTGCAGGTGTTCGGGTACAAGAGACACTCCAGCAAGTGTTGCATCGACCTGATGGGATCACCGCAGTCGCGTCATAGATCCCTGAAATATCCTTATTATTATGCAATATAAATATTTTGCACAGACGAGGGACTGGCGACTAGAGAGACCGTCGAACTCATTGTAAATAATAATGTAGGTGGTCCACTTATGAATGTACGCTACCTATTGAATGATACCTACGCCCGGAGGCTCCCGAGTCCGCGGACCATCAGCGTGTGATTGCGAGATCATCTCACCTGCTTTCATCCGCCGGAGTGCATCGGCAACGGCGGTCTTGAGGCACTCGTTCAGCTTGGGGTCCTTCTGTCGACATTGCATGAAGTCCTTAGCTGTAACAAGTATAATAAAAGGTATAGGTATTTAATATGATGTGAAAAATTGCATCACTTTCACTAGTTCCGTTGCACTCCTTAATCCCCTATAGTATAGGGGATTAAGGAGTGCAAGTGTATAGGGCCTATACAGTGGCGTTCATTTGTAATAAGTGGCCATAATTTGAAAAAAATAATAACAAGTATGGGTAAACAGACCATCACTCTGTATTCCTTGAAGGGGTAGGCATAGTTGGCCTGCAGTGCACCCTGATTTCACCGATAGTATAAGGAGCGAGCCTATTGCCATTACACCGGGCACACCCCCACTCAGTATGAGTGGTATTCGGGCCATGGTCCACCACGCTAGGTCAGTGCGAGTGGACGAACTTCACACGAATTTCATAGAAAGTCGAGTAGATTTCTTCACGATGATTTCATTTGGAATGAAGTAATCAACATCCCATGGCGATTGCCAGTCATCTCGTTATTCCTCCATGACATGCGGAGAGTTTGGCAACCGACGAGCCATGTCCAAATATGCGAGCAGCCACCGGCGACCTTGTAACACTTGCAGTGCTCAGCGAGCAGCTGATCGACGGGACGACATGCGCCGCAGTGTGGGCCAGGAGTCTAGTCGGCGTCGTTTGGCAACATTGCAATTGTGCCTGAAGAACAGGCGACAGGTTTGCCGGCTGTACCAATACCAATATTACCAATCGGTTTTTGTAACTTTACTGTTCATAATTATAGGCAAAACTATAGGAGAGGGGTTATAGTGAAGATAGTGTGATTATCTTATTACAGGTAGGTGATAGACGGGTTTCGTACATAGCATCTTAATTAAATGAACAAAATCTCAAATGACAGATTACATTATTGCCACATGTTTCTTTGGGGACCTAAATTATCAGACCTTTTCACTACCCTAACGTCTGCATCTCTGACACAGCCTTGATCATGTCTCAAAGCATTCCATTGCACCAATTTGTATTTCTGTTATATATTTTACACGTAATCCGTGTCATCTGACGTCGAGTGCAACCTCTGGTTACGCAACCGGTTGCGCAACCCACTGCACCCGACAGTGCAACCACCTCGCGTTCATTAAGCTTGCTGTGTTACCGTAGTAGGTACTCCGTAAAATTATTAATCACTAGCGGGGCTTCGCACGGCGCCGCGTTTCTCTACTATTTTATTATATAAAAGCTTCCGGAAGACATTGAAAATCGTATCAAAATCCGATGCGTAGTTTACGAGAACTAATCGGACAAACAGACAGAAGTGGATAGCGAGTTTGTTTTATAATATTGAGACATTAGAGATATAAGTGATATAGATAATAGGGAGAGGTGGTGATGAAAATAAATATTAAAGAAAAATGGAATGTTACTAGGTATTTATCTGAATAACAATAACTAAATTTCGATTATAGATAAATGCATAATCTTAGTCGCTGAGCCGAACACTAGTTCAATTAGCTGGCAAACTAACTTCTTGTAATCTGCCGTCATCTCAGAAGCTTCAGATAGTCAAGATAAAACTGATGATGTAGGTAATTACACAAATATTTATTAAACCTTTTTATAGAACAGCCTCCAAAAAATGTAACGCTCCGAGTAAAGTCAGGCGGAGCCGCTAGTGCAATGCGTCGTCAACCTTGACCGCGTGGTCGTCGTGGCCGGCGCCGGCGCCGCTTGCATCAAGCCCCGTCCACAGATCACTCGGTGCAATAGCCCGCTTTACGCAAATATTACGAACCAAGGTGTAACGATCGACTATAGCTAAGGTTGTCACTTCTTGTGAATTATATTTTATTAGTAATCTACCTACCTACCACTTTTTCAGTGGAATGGCACCAAGCGGAAAGCACTCCCCCCAAGCTAGTCCATGTAACATTAGAATCAAAACATCATCTGACGAACTGTGGGATATGTTTTCCCGGGAATAACGCTTTTACTAGGAGTTCCTATTATTTTTTCAAGTTTATTGGCTGAAAATTGAAGCAACCCCGGTAGATAATAAAATTATTCTTAAAGCTTGTGTTCGAACTGCAATCCCTTAATTAAACCGACCAAGTGAAAGAAGATTACCTAATTAGAGGGGTTTCCAAACGAGAGTCGAGCACAGCATGCCTAACCTATTACGACTTTACGACTTTTGAACGCGTTCTTACGATGATGATGAATACACTCGGCTAGTAAAATAAAAAAAAATAAACACTTGCATTGCCACCCCTACTAGAGATAGTCCGCAAGGAAAGTATCGTAACGTTTACGTAACGATCCCGTTGTTGAGATGTTTGTGGACCGCGCAAGCGACGCCCGCGCCGCGGGAAAGGTCAAGGCTCACAGCGTCGTCTCTTGCATTGCTCGCAGCCCATTGCACCGACGGAACGGTAAACGATCGGCGATGTTAAGTAATGTAGACCGCGATTTGACATGGTGCGTGACCGAACGATAGTGGTAATAATAATAATAATAATAATAATAAAATTTATTTGCCATAAAGATAAGATAAGTTCTCTTACAAAGTTTAACATTCAATGTTCACTTACATAGATAGGTACAAAGTAATTATAAAGACTAGGAAGGTTAACTAATAAGGTTTGTGAACTTAGAATTGACGTAGGTGCCTGTGGCTTCCACACTAGGGCGAGCCTGTCTCGTGGAAGTCAACTAATATTTTGCTACAGTGCAGTTTCCGAGATCGAAAAGTGGTGACGATGACAAATAATACAAAGCTTAGAAGAAACTAAGTTGGTAAAAGAAACGTTAAAAACAATAAAAATTAAAAAACATAACACAATTTCTAAACATTTAAGAGATGGAACTAGGTAAGTAGGTATAAATATATGCTTAGGTGCATAACTATGAATAAGGGAGTGCGTGATGCTGAGTGTGTGGGCGTGTATGAAGAGATGGTGTGAGTGGTGCGTGTGTGTTATGTGGGTTTGAGGGAAAAGTTATAAAGGATAGAAGGATGTTATTTATGCTATTACTCTAATGAAACTTTCAGTTTCAAAGTATGTCTGTGTGAGTAGCCATGATCGTACAATTTTTTTCACCTGGTGGACCCTGCTGTGTTTGATGTCACATATTTTTGCGGTTTTATTATAAATATAAGTAAGCATACAATCTTGCATGTGTTGTGCAAATGAGGTGTTTACTGCTTTTGGGAGACATTGAAAAATACGACGTTTTAAGAGTTTGGGGTATTCTGGGGATTGGAGGACGGTTTTATGTTGTTTTAGTAAAATTTTTAACAGGTAGAGTTGGCGTACATTGAGAACAGAAGCATCAGTGTATAGGAGATCCGTTGCGTACCGAAAATGTTTCTTGTGCATCACTTTTAAAACCGAGCGTTGGGACCGTTCTAGTTGAAGCATTGTAGTGATGCCCATCCCACCCCATACTGTTATACAATAGCTGAGAACTGACTCACATAAGGCGACATATACAAGTTGTAGAGAACGGTACCGGTAGAGACGTTATATTCATAATACAAAATCAACTTATCATCCACCGATAACCACCCATTGCATCTATGATCTCAAACTAAGCAATACAGTAAAATATATGTAACGTCACGACTTTTATCCCCGTTCGGGGGTAGTCAGAGGCTTAAGTGGCCATACACCGCCACATTGTGGAGGTATTAACCAACTCAAAGCCCACGTTTCACCAGATAGTCAGAACCCAACGTGACAGGTGGTGAACCTTGTCGCCGTGTATACAGGAACTGACTATTACCTAATTCCGAGGGATAGGTAGGTTTCCTCACGATGTTTTCCCTCACCGTCACAGTACACTACCTTTATAGATTTGGGCAAACTACTACTAATAACAATACGATTTTGTATGAGACCTCAACACACTACTATTGGCTGCCCATACGGGGTCGCGGGCGATAGCTATCGCTGCTATTCGGGTAGTAAAGGAACTGCAAACAGTATGTTTTGTGAAAATAGCATTACGTCATGTTGTGAAACACCCCCGGCCGACCTTCGTGGTTTCGCACTCGCCTCGCAGTTTGAGAAACACAAACAAACACACATATTATAATAATGTATATTGCTGTAACGTTTATAAAATATTCCGTTATGATCTGTTTCGAAAAGGTGATAGCCGGTTGGTAAACTTTATCAATGGTTATTGCCGGCTTTGGAAACCATCTGTCGTTGTCGAGTAATGTCAGAGTTACAAACATGCCCCGATGCTCCCTCCTCGTGTGACCGTTCAAACGAGACTCCCACCTCCCTCGAGGTGCCGCTCATCACCATTTATTCAATCAATCCTTGAAGAATAAGCTGGAACGCTCGCCTAATGGTGTGGTCCGGTGAAGCTGTTATGTCTTTTGCGGTCAATGACAACGGCCAGGTCACAATCAATATGATCTCAACCGGGCTCAAGAGTGACGCTAGGAAGTAGGTATAATACGTAGGACATAAATGTAGAGCAATAGTTATCCACTGAAGGATATGGGTATGGACCGTATGGAGTTACTGAAAAAATCAAGCCGATTGTTTGTAACTTATTTGCTCTCGAACCTTACAACCGAGGTACAATTTGGAGCAAGAATGGATTAGATTGGGTTTGTATATGTCCGCATCCTCCTTCCTCGGTCTCTTACGAGCAATAATCCTCAATTGAATCCCCAATTAGTCACATAAAACTAATGTCTGTAGGGTCAACACAATAAACATTGAAGGCTAGCTGGCAGGCGCGCGGCGCGCATCGCAATGAGCCTCTATCTTGGGAACAATGCAACTATTTACATGCACACTCGGACCTGCAGTGGATGTGCCTTGACCTGCTCGAATTTAGACTGAGGGAGCCTATTAATGGCTTATTAACTTAGCATGAACTAACTTACCTTCTAATGATCAAGTCTAGTGCCTTTACTGAGCTAGCTACAACACTAATTTAGTTTGACCTAACGCTATAACGTAAAGCATCGGGCAAGAATAGGCAGATCCGGCGGTCGATCTGGCCGATCCGGCGGTAGAATTTAAGGACAAAAATGTAAAATGACAATTTGTTAGTGCCCCCGTAGGCCTGAAGAAAATAAACGCTTTGATTTGATTTGATTTGATGATGATGATGAACGTTATACTAGCCCAGGCTCCCATTCAAGTCAACCGTGATGGGGAAAACAATACTAATAGGTATTAGTTCATTTCGCTATCCTCTCCAATCACACGCACATCTTCGGTGGACACGCGGCTTTTAAAGGGCTGAATACAAATGTGGTGATTAACCCTGAGCGAAGGAACATAATAAAACAAGTAAAATGAATCAATCCTGTAGTGGTCATTATTGCTATTAAAATGCAGCTCAGTAGAGTCCAGCTCGCTCGGGGTCTGCCTTGACCTGATCACTTGTTTTTTTCGAGATGAGGTAAATGGATTTACATCGATTATTTATAGATCCCGACTGAATAGTTGTGAGATACTTCGTATGCACTTTGGAGATGACCTAGGTGTTGGATAACCGAGTATCGTGATAGGCACCGTATACATAGTTATTACAAGCAGTCAAAAGCTTGAAAATTCGGACAATTGATCTATTTAAGGGTAATCTCGAGCACGAATATCAGTAGCTGTAAGAAACGCTGCAAATATAAATAGAACCGCAATAATAGAGGCCCTAGATCTAAGAATTTGGAATAAGGGCTCTAGATAGACAAGAAGCCGACAGTGAATTGGGTGAAGGCTAGAAACAAGATAAGAAAGTTAGTGTTTAAGCCTTTTCTTGTGAAAACATAGAGCCTACAAGTGAACTTATAACACGCAGACCGCATCACGCACAGCGGAAATACATTACATGATCGTACACGTAAGTGAACTACCAACATAATAAGGATTACGCGGCTGTTTACATGCGGGTCGAGTCGGCATGGAATTACATTAGGTACTGCAGTGCGCTGAGTTAATGCTCTTCCTGAGTCAATTACAAGGATATAGATGACGTATGATTTGATTTGTAGCGCTATAAGCTCTTGTAAAGGACCTCTGTCAGCTGTGTTTGTAGCTTTTCTTCTACAATTTGCGTACCCAGGTAAGCACTGGTATTAACCTTCAACTGCTGGTCATAGGTCTCATCCAATGCACGTCACAGAGCTTGGACTTCAGCTCTCTGCATTCAGTTTCTGGCAGCTATTCCCGCAGGTCGCTCTACACAGCCTAAACTACGTTTGCTTAGTAGTCTACAGTACACTCGAGACCTCGTCTACTCCAGTGGTTATCAGTTCCCTGTCACTTCACTGTCACTTTTGGTTTCCTCTTCTCTAAGGTCCGCAGATGTGTATAAGTTATCGGTTCCGATATTTAACCCAATCAATGTAACAGGGATGAAGGGATGAAGAGTAAAATATTTAAATGATATAAGTGTGAAACATTCCGAATGCTTGGAATTGATAGCAATATTAAAGTATCGCCAGAGGTTGATGCTTTCGAAAAACATTCAATAACTCTATCTAAATGTTTTGTGTATCCAGCAGCTCGTGTCGGTGGTATCCTACAGCTTCCCATAATGTCTCAGTATGTCTAGACCCTAGTTCTCTATCGGTGATATTGATACTTACCTCGGGATAGATGGGCTCCATTCACCTGAGTGTATCTTTCTCTTTTTACATTGTTACCATTTGTTGTTACCAAAACTACCATTACATAAATATAATAATAAAAAGAGCAAATGACTTACGTAATTCTTTCTGTGCAGCCACACAGCTCGTCAGAGCAACCACAAATAATAATTGAACATACATTTTTATTACAAAATCCACTTTCTTTTGATTCGCCCGCAGTTTTGAATGAAAGTGACAGTTCCCGCGCATGCGCACCGCGACTGAGGCGCGCGCGCGACCACCCGCTATTTTTATCAGCGAGATGGCGGGAGCGAGGTCTATTGCAGAATATGTCAAAATGATTGCCTGCGTTACTGGAAATGTTGTTTTTAATATAATGACACGACGAGATGCGTTATTTAATTAAACCTTTTATTATTATTGTTGGTTTGAGGCTCAGAAGAATAACAGGTACATATTTATGATTAGAGGTGTTATCAACACGGATTTCATATACCTATTACTTAGTTATCAATAAATAAAAACGGCAATCTATGATAGTTTTCTTTGATACCTACTTTATATGTATTTTTTAAAATTTATTAAGCATAGGTATTTCCGTATCTTTAAAGATATACCCATCCTCAACCCATTAAAGGGTAATAAACATTTACATTGAATTAGGTATATTTTACCAAATGAACCTAAACGCATAGCTTTAAGACAAGATACAGTTTATTAATAATTACATCTAAGTACATACAAATATCAGCAGCTCTAAATGACAATGATGTCATCATCGTCCAAGTTCTTGTAAGTGTAGTTGTCCTCCTCCCTGAACTCCGTGTACCCTTTCTGGTACTTGAGAGCCAAGGAGTCGTGGGGCAGCGTGCTGTTGAACACGGAGTTGCCATCCGCACTCAACTTGATCACCCCGAAATACACCACTTCCTCATCAGGCTTCTTGCTCTCTTTCCTTCTCTCCTCAATAATAAGAGTATCTTGGACCGGTAACAGCAACACCATGTCTTGCGCCTTTTCCGTACCGAGTTTCACCTTAGCTTGTATAGTTCCATTAATACTTTGGCCTCTAGTTTCATGTTTGGCATCCATCGGCAGATGACATTCTACACATCTGATTCTATTGTTGTAGTCGGCGTTCAATGGAACGGGAAACAATCTATCGTTGAGATAGAATCGGTAGACGCATCTGTGGTCCCTGAGGCTGGTCGCGCTCAGCTTGCTCTTGATCCTGGACGTGGCGGAATGACATTCGAAATAATTCTTCTTTCGGAATTCTTTCAAATCATCGATACTCCCGTGGATTTGCACTGATTCTTCATCAGAATCGGAATATATTCGGAATATTGAATCTTCTATGTGTACTTCGGGCAGTTCTCTGATGGTGTCGAGTGATATTTTTCTATTATTATCATCGGGGTCGGGCACGGACTCGGTGGACAGCTGGAAGTTTTCATTTTTATAGTACTGCTGAACGGACTTCTGCTTTTTAACAAGTTTCACGTTATTATCGTTCTTGACGCACTTCTCGTTCATTAGTCCGATCATTGTTTGGATTTCATCATCAGTTTCCACGGACTTATGTTTAATATTTTTAGTTTGTGATTTGGTCATATCAGTGGTTTTCGTAACATCTCCGCAATTCTTACAATAGTCGATCCTCTGATTGTTCGCCTTTTTAGTGAAACTTAGATCCGATTTAGTTGTCTTCTTAGGTTTAGTGGGTGGTTTGGCCTTGCTGATGACTCCGGCGGAGTAGCTGGTTCCCTCGCCGTAGTTGGGCAGTTTCTTTGACGTCAGCACCTTTTTGGGTGTTGGTGCTCTGTGTTTTCTGTCACTTCTCAATGAGGATGACTTGGAATTCCTTGTGAGATGATTACAGGAGCTTTTAGAAGTTGTGCTGTACATTTTGGGGGAGTGTTGTAGTAAAATAACTTGACCAACTTGATTTGAATTGTGTAAACACATGCGTAAACATTGGGTTGCTATGACAACTGGGTCAAAAAAGTTTAATGTCCTATTTTATTGGTAAAAATTATCATAATAAATAAAATTAATCCATAAAAAAGATTATACATATCTTATAAAGTATAATGTTATTAATTCCTAAAGTAAATAAATCAAACAATATTATTTTTGGTATAATACAATATTCGTCAATAGCTGCGCCATCTAGCGTCGAGTAACTGAACTTTTTAAAAGTATTTAGGTATTTTTAATTTTATTAATACCTAATTTTTGAAATCAATTTACAGATGGCAGAGGAGAGCCAAAATGTTTAATTGAAGAATAATAACAAAATGTACAATCTTTTAATTAAGTTGATAGTTAAAATAAAGGAGTGTATAATTAAAATACTTCAATTGAAAATTAATGAACTAGTACCTATTGTTTATGCAAATCACACCAAACCAAACACAGGCAATGTTTTGGGCTTCTATTTTTTATTTACACGACTGCCCAAAAAAAAAAGAGTGTATATGTGTTTAGGGTTCATGTGTGTATGTTTGTATGTTTGTATGTTTGTATGTGAGATTCTTTATTCCACCATAACTTATAAATGCCTGAACGGATTTCGATGTATGGGGTATCGTTAGAATCCTTACATCATTCCGGGTAACACTGGGTATATTATTTTTGAAAAAAAAACAATATGGCGGCATTATGGCTCAACTTTAATATGTGAAAAAAAAATTTTTTCTTCCATTATTACAATATGGGTATCAAATTGAAGGCCTTGATGAGCACAGTCCAAAACTGTAGAATTTATAGGCATAATTTAACATAGGTAGGGTGTACATGCAAAACAAATATATCATTTTTGGCTGCTGTCACTAAAATGCATAAAATAAAAATAAATAATTTAAAAAATTAAAAACACGACTGCCCTGCCAAAAAACGAACTAAAAAGTATAAAACAAGTGCAGTGTCATTGCAGTCGGGGGCCCTCCTAGATTAAATATGTTCCACAGAACGGTCCCCCGACTGCAATGACACTGCACTTGTTTTATACTTTTTAGTTCGTTTTTTGGCAGGGCAGTCGTGTTTTTAAATTTTTTTAAATTATTTTTTCCCCTTCCATTTTCATTTCATGAATAACCCAACCCGTTCCCGTTATTTACTTTACCGACTAGTTTTTCATAACTAGTGCCGTACAAAGCGTTAACTTTATCTAAAACTTTGATCAGGGGCAGTAAAAGTGGAAAGTAAGCTCATTCGGTGAAGTTGGGGTACCTACTAGCCGCCTGAACTTGTATCAACTACTCTTCGTTGTTTGTGCGTAGGGGGACCATCGTAGATAGAATATTAACTCGTCAAGGATACGTCACTATACATTGCCATTGCGTCTGGATAGTCTATCATTTAAAGGAGCAGGTGGCCGGTGCAAATCCTATCGCCGATCCTTATAGGCTTTCTAGACGGTTTCCCAAGCGTTCCAACAGGGGTGACCTTGGTGGGAATTTTGTTTCTATCCGCGGATTTATGTTTAATTTGGATTACATCTGCTGTCTACATGGATGGCAACAAGCAAGGTCACCCCTGATGGAACGCTGGATTGAAACCGTCAAGCCGGCCTATTACACTATTGACAATCCTGTTCCCTCTCCTCATTTAGTTGGAGGGGCTAACGGGGCCTTAGCCCTCCTATCAAATTTCATAAATAATTTGTTTCTTAAAGTGGCCATGTAGGAAATACAACTGATGAATTAAAACAAACGCAACTTACTGAAATATTTGTGATATTTCAAACAGTTGGCTCCCCTACAATTGTTTAGAATGTTCTCAAGGGGGTAAGTTTTGAGGGTTGAGTTCGGGGCTTGCGACCTTTGCTCGTCCGACTTCGTTACGACTTTCTATAACTATAAGTATTTATTGTTTTATGGATCTGTGTTTAAATTTATTTGATAGGTTGTATACGATCGCGTTTGTCTGTAAAATTACCCCGTGTCGCCTCGTTTATGCCCCCGGGTGTATAAGTGTCTGTTAATTTACCTAATTTGTGAATGGTGTCTCATATTTTTTAAACCGACTTCAAAAAGGAGGAGGTTTCTCAATTCGACCGTATATATATATTTTTTATTTTTTTTATGTGTGTTCGCGGATAACTTCGTCGTTTATGAACCGATTTTGATGATTATTTTTTTGTTGGAAAGGAGATATTCCAGGGGTGGTACCATGATAAGGAAACCAGGATCTGATGATGGCTACCCAGAGAAATCGAGGGGAACCTTCGAAAATCGTAGGGGCGACTAGTGAGTTTGCAATTTTTTTCATTAGTGTTTTAAAGCACTACTATTTTATGAAGGTTTGGAGTCGATCTGATGATGGAGCCGAAAGACAGTCGAGGGAACTCCTCAACGATTTACAGCAATTACCTGGTGTTTGGGCTTGATTCATTTGTATTGATGAGAACTTTACACCTAGATGGGTTGTGACTGTCATTAGGGGTCTGATGATGAAGACGAAGGACAGTCAAGGGAACTCCTCAACGTTTTACAGTAGCTACCTTGTGTTTGGACTTAATTCATTTCTATTCATGAGAGTTTTGCACCCATATGGTTTATAAGTGCCATTACAGGTCTGATGATGGAGACCATAGACAGTCGAGGGAATTCTTCAACGATTTACAGCAGTTACCTTTTGTTGGGCTTACTTCATATGGTTCAATATGCCAAAATGTTCATTGGTATGGCGCCACTAAAAATCGTGAAATAAAATTATTTTTATAAAAAAAACAAACCGACTTCAAAAAAACCTGGTGCACTAAAAAGCCTGAAATAATATTGCTATTACCACCTCTGCCTACCTCTTCGGGAAAACCAGACGTGATGGTGTGTTATCGAGTATTTGGGGTCGGTGCCAATCTATCTTCTTACTTTTATAGTAGGTATACTTGGCATACCAAGATTGGCACCGACTCCAAATACTCGATAACACACCATCACGTCTGGTTTTCCCGAAGAGGTAGGCAGAGGTGGTAATAGCAATATTATTTCAGGCTTTTTAGTGTAACTATGCGCGTTCCACTTTTTTTTTCGCATGGTGATTTTTGTTAAGTACTGATGTATTTACAGAAATTTTTTTTTTGGTAATTCGGAAGGAAGGTTCATCATAGTTGTAATATGTTGCATTTTTATGACCTACGGTATAGATCTACAGCCATAGATTAATTTTGGTTTCCGCGAGGGCGCTTGAACTAGATGGAGCATGCGCACTAATAAAATGCGGCAACTGATACTACACGAAATTTCGAGTACTTCAGTACATCTGACATGAACCACTGTATGAAACTGACGGCCCGCAACGTTAATAAGTTGCCGCATTTCTAGAAATGATTTTTGTTAGTAGGGCGGTATCTAATTAAAGCTCACGCGTGAAACTTTTACAGCATTCATGTTTAGTTGAGCTTATTTTTATGTTTTTTTCTTACCTACTGTTAAGTTTTCGTGTAATATAAATGAATTACCTGCTTACATTTCATTTAATTTCACTATTAAGCAAGAAAGTGTTTAAGTTTAAATTATTGTCATTGCAGCAATTTTACAGTTACGCCTATTATTTTCACTTTACTTTTGTGCCTACAAAAATCTGATAAAAACTTAAGTGAGTAACTGATATTGAAACTAGGTTGCCCAATGGATAAAATATCTACTGACAATTTCGCAAAAACTAAACTACCTACGTATTTTCAAAATGTTGGCTGCTAAAAACCTAATCGATATTAAATTTTACTTACAATACAATCTCTCTTCCATTCAAGGAACCCTTAAAATAGTGCGACTATGGAATTCTTTACGGAAGCGTGAATTACGTCAAGTTATGACAATAATTATAATTATAATAATACTAATTCGTTGTTTGAATGTAGAATGACTCGCAAGGTGGCGTTCTTATTGGCGGTCCACTCACGCCGCGATGCGCCCGCGCAGAGGTCGCGGCCTAGTACTGTGACCATCAGGTATTTGATTGGGGGATATTTTATATGTAATTTCCATAATTTGCAGATCTTTAAAAAGAGGCAGCCTTAACTATTTTACGTGAAGCATTTCAGTAATATTCAGACTTTAGGAAAAGCTCGTTTGTGAAATTCGTCCCATGCGGAAAATTTGATCTAGGATTTTCTCCCCCAACCACACTCCTATCATCATATAAATATTTCGTTACGTCAGTGAATAATACTACGTATATCTTAAATATTACTTATTATATTACATCTGGTTCACACATAATTTAGAAATAGGGAGCAGAGATGAAACTACATTATATAACAGTAAGATTACAGTGCATATATTATTACTTCTTACAGCCCTGTCCCACTTCAGATCAGACTGTTGTCTGAAGTGACTGTTGTCATCGTTCGCGTAATGTCCGAAAAAGTTTATTTTCCCCTCAAGTTTCTTCGCCAAAAACCGCACTAGCTGTCAGCCCACCCGTCGAGAGCACGTACCCTCAAGGCTGCACTATACAGTCCCGGCACGCGCCGCGCTCATGGCGACCCCACACGCACCGCGCCGCGCCGCTCGCATCGCGCGCGCCACACCACTTGTCGGCAGATGTGCGCGCGCGCCACCCGCCTCTACCGCCTGTGGAGACTACGAAGGAAGAGCAAGAAGAAGTGGAATATACTAAGAAGACTGTTCAGATAATGAGGGGTGTCATTGTGATATTCATTTTTGGTTTGGTAAGTACTTTCCTGATACTTTTGTTTGGCTTTTCTAACGAACTTGACGATTTTTTAGTCCGATAATTGGTCATAGATTTGTCCTGTGTATTGTGGAAAACGTCTTGTTTCTTCTAATTTCGCCAATTCAAGTCAGAAGCCTGACGTCTTTGTATTTATAGATCTAGTCAATAACACCCAGCAAATATAAAATTAATTTTACAATCATGATAAGACCCGTAACATTATTTAATTTGGATCTTAATACAAAAATAACATAAGATAACATTCCAGCACCAACTATTGTATAGACTAAGAATTACATAATGATATTTACGGTAACACAATAGATGTCAAGTTATTTCATTGATGAAGCGCCTCCGCCCGCGATGGCTCATCGGGCACGGAGGGCGCGCGGCCGTCATTGACCGAGATGATCGCACGACGTGACAGAACAGAACCAACATTGACAGCCTCATCAACTGATATTGGAACAATAATCTCTAGTAGAGGCGAGAGTGCGGGATGATCTTAAAGCAACACCACCGACAGCTATTACAAGTTCGAAATAATATTTGATGTGCATAAAATATAAACCAGCTGGCCTACTCCGAAATACGAACCTAACGTTTCGGCTGACGGATTGTCGTAATTTGACATTTCTTCTTTCGTTTTTCTCGAGGATTTGACATTGTTTTGATCGTAAATCGAATCCGTACTTCGGACAATCCGTCAGCGACGTATTTCGGAGTAACCCCCCTGATCGTATGCCCCATAACATTGGGACCGGACCAACATAGCTTCATGGGACCAACATACCACCGGCGAAATTAGGATGCCCTTCAGAGCACCTCTGGCTACTCCTGCAGGGTATACATAGATGGTGGTGTATAGGGCTGATGAAATGTAGACGCTCATTGAAGACAGACTCTACGTTAATAACTAAGTAT